>WBNO01017257.1:75994-148400 GCA_013400575.1 Peucedramus taeniatus
CTCTGCCCGGGGGCAGCGGGGCCGGCGGCGATGCCGCTGGCGGCGCGAAGGGGATGTTTACCGGGGGGCGGCTGCGGAAGGGAGCGGGCTGGGCCGGCTCCCCGCGCTCCGCGGTGCCTCTGGAGCGCAGTGCAGGCATGAGACCTGGGTAAGTTCTCCATTTAAAAATATTAAAAATAGACCCTCCGGCTCCATAGCGCTGCCGAGTGAGTCATTTCCAAACCAAATGTCTCAGTCTAACCCTTCCCCCCAGGAGATGCAATAAATCTGAAACCGGGGCGGAGGGAAAGAGATTCTTCTCCCGTTTCCCTCTAAATAAATTGAATTAGCACGTAGAAGAGACAAAAACCATAAGAGTAGCTGGTCACCTGTTTATCAAAGTGAAGCGTAGCTCCATCCCTTTCTCTCTTCCCCTGTACCGCTCCCATGCTGTTGCCGCCCATCTTTCCGCAACGTGCACTCGGAACCTCTCTGCCCTAGGAATATTTACAGTGCTTTCCAATTTCGTGGGCATAATCTACTTTCCAGTTCCTTCCACTGCCAAATACATTCACTGCCACTGTCTTCTCCATGGGACATCAGCCGCAGCCACACGTCATTCCAGCAGTCACCCCAGTCAGTGCAGTTCTGGCTGAAAAGAGTAGTCCAAAGCACAGCTATTTTTTTCCGCCTTATCCAGTCATATTATGATTTGTCCATGTAAGTGAGCTGTCTTGACTAGAGGGATATTTCGTTTGTCAAAAACAAGTGCTGAGCGTATTTATAGGCAATGCTGCAATTTTGTGGTGTGGGAGACCTCGGTTATGCAGAACTCGTGAGTACCTGGATCAGCATGCAAGACCTGTTTACATCTCGCATATAGTGTGTGCATATTTAATATACCTATAGATTGTATTTCATGGTGAGGCAACATGCACAAAACACAGGAGCTGATACTCAGGTTATGTATTTCTTTTTCTTAAACAGATGCCACAATCCAACTGTGCAGTAGCCCCTGACAGTATAGCTCTAAATCAGAGGAGACAAGACAGTGTGGTCTACTAATGAACTGACTTTCCTGAAACCCCCCTAGCTACTAATGAACTGATTTTCCTGAAAATCTCCTAGCTACAAGTAAAATCCTATCCTCTTGCCTCTCTGAAGAACTTTGTTAGCATTTTGACAACAAAAAATGACCTATAGTTGAAAATTGGTGCAGTAAATTATATCAGCTGTTTTACAGCCATGACAAGGATGTTAGATTTGAGAACATGATCTGTGGTAGCGACCCAAAACTTAATGGCCTGTCTGTGTAGGTAAGTGGAGAACTGTGATGTAGAAGCACTGGCATTCTTTTTTTGCTGCTTAGGTTAAACTTCTCCTATTAAAGCTATGTATACTTTTTACAGCCAGGAGAGACCATTGTGATTGATTGACCTGTCACACAGGGTGAAGAGTGCTAAGAAATTCCTGCAGAAAGCATGCAGCTTTTCTCTTAGCTGTAACATGGAAGAGATTCATGAACTTAGTGGTGCTACCGAAGTACTGGACTTAAAAAATGAAAAGATTATTCTCTTGTGTTCCAAAACACAAGAAAAAGTAGACTTCAAATCCCAAGTAAATGCAAATTTCACAGTAATCCAGGATGAGGTATGCTCTTGACACACAATTCGTTGGCATTCAGAATTGGCATTCTTGCTAAGATACAACATCTGAGGGAGCTAAGTTCTTGGGCTTGGGTCAAAAAACATGTGCATTTTGATGAAGCTAGGAAGAAACTTTTCCAGAGGTGGATTATTCTTGGTTGTCTATGAGGGGGGTGTCCTAAATCTCTGGCTGAAGTAGCTGTCATGTCAGATATGGTGTGTTGCACTGGGTTCTGCATGGATGCCACTGGCAAGTTGGCAGTGACAAGGGTGGGCAAGGAAGTACAAGTGCACTCAAGCCCTTATTGGGAGTATTTTTTGGTATGTCAGCTTAATAGTTATATCTCCTTCTGGCAGTTTTACAGCACAGTTAAAGTGACAGTTTCGCATTTGTCTTCCGCCTTCAAGATAAAATTCTTTGTAATAACTTCATGCACTGTGTTTATGGGTTGTCTGATATCACCTGAAACTCTGATAAGACTTTCAACGTTCGCTTTCAAAGTTCACAGGTAGTGTTTACTGAGTCCTTACTCCCTTTTGGAAGAATTTCAATTCCTTAAATTTCCAGCAACCAAAGACAGAATAGGTGAGATATTTAACCTTTTCTTTGACGTAGCTTCCGTTCTTATGAAAAGAGTAGAGGAATGGGACTTGCTTGTATCAGCAAGGATTTAAAAGTAGCACAAACATAAGTACTAGAATTTTATTCTTTTTGTAACTCATATTCAGTGAGTTCAATTTTCATGTGACTTTTTTAGGCGCCTGTAGTATTTGTGGATTTTTTTGCCCATAATGTATGGCCTTTTGTACTCATTGTTTCTGCTGATGTGAGTTCAAGCATAAATATTCACTGACTAAATATGTGCTGGGTTACAGGGCCTATTCAGTAGGGCATAACAACCTGTTTTTATTGCACAAGATGAGTTTAAGTGCAGCTCAGGAGATGGACTGAGGATTTTAGCAAAACCCCAGTCACACTACAGCTGGCTGAGGTTGGGCTGTGATGTATAAGCAGCTACTTAACTGCCACGTTTTGTAGCCCCAGGGCTAAAAATGTGGGGCATACTTAAGTTTTTAATAACAACAACAGGAATGTGAAAGCAAAAATCAGACAAAAAGATATAAGAATGAAGTGCAAGAAAGCACAAAGATAATAGATTGTCATTCTACTTGCAGTAGAGATAGTTCTTAAGTAATTTTGGTTGCTGACTTATTGTTTGATTTTGATAAAGTATATCTTGCATGCTTCTGATTAACATTCCTAGAAAATTAAACATGTCATTACATTTAGACTGATAATGACCTTTTTGCTTCTGAAATGACATTTTTCTCTCACTCCATGCTTTTGCCTGGCATACAATCATAGAAACATGGAATGTTTTGGATTAGAAGGGACCTTAATGACCATCTAGTTCCAAGCCCCAGGCATGGGCAAGGACACCCTCCAGCAGACCAGGTTGCTCAGAGCCCTATGCAACCTGGCCTTGAACAATTCCAGCTTCTCTAGGCAACTTGTTCAGTGTTTCATCACCCTCACAGTACAAAGTTTCTTCCTGATGTCTAATCTAAAGCTATTTTCTTTAAAGCCATTCCCCCTTCTCTGTCACTGAACACAGAACTGCCCTTTAGCACAGTTCCTCTCCAGCTCTCTTGTAAGGCCCCCTTTAAGTTCTGGAAGGTGCTCTAAGGTCTCCCTGGAGCCATCTCTTCCCCAGGCTGAACACCCCCAGCTCTCCCACCCTGTTCATATAGGAAGGGTACTCCACTCCTCTGATCATCTTCATGGCTCTCCTCTGGACTCCTTCCAGCAGGTCCATGTCCTTCTTGTGTTGGGGGCTCCACAGCTGGATGCAGCACTCCAGGTGGGGTCTCAGGGGAACAGAGTGGAGGGGGAGAATCACCCCCTTTAAGCTGCTGGCCATGCTGCTTTGGGTGCAGCCCAGGATATGGCTGTCTTTCTGGGCTGCAGCTGCACATTGCTGGGTCATGTCAAGCTTCTCATTCACCAGCACCCCCAAGTCCTTCTCCTCAGGGCTGCCCTCAATCCATTCTTGGCCCAGCCTGTATTTGTACCTGGGATTGCTTTGACCCAGGTGCAGAACTCTGCACTTTGCCTTGTTCAACTTCATGTTCAGGCTCTCAAACCTGTCTAGGTCCCACTGGATGGCATCCCTTCCCTCCAGTTTTTCCATTGCACCACACAGCTTGGTGTCATCAGTGAACTTGCTGAGGATGTGCTCAGTGCCACTGTCCTTGTCACTGACAAAGGTGTTAAAGAGTGCCTATCCCAGAACTGACCACTGCTCTCCACTTCAATAAGGAGCCATTCACTGCAACTCCTTGAGTGTGACCACCTTTAAGAAAGCATCCTGTGGCTTGTCTGTTCCTCTCTTGTGAATTCCCTTAGGAATTTGTTTGTGATTTTCACCACATTGGACCGAGGAAGGAATGGTCTAAAAGGTCAAGTGGTCTAAATGGTCAAAGTTTCTCTGAGATTTGTGAAAATATTTTTAGAGCCCATGCTGAAGGAATGGCTCTTTGTGGGTGTTATCACTTCCCACGTGGGTGAAATTCAGAAGGGAGAGCAATGCTAAGTTAGTTTCTGGGTTTGAAAACATATTTGTCAGGTCAGTCCAAAGGCCTTTTCTACAGAAAGAGTTTGATAGCTTACTCATACTTGTGTCATTCAAGTGATACATTCTTGGGCTGTTTTTCTCTAGTAGGGGTGCATTTACTAGGGCATCTGTTGGATGCAGGAATACTGCCAGTGGAAGGAAATAAATGTGTGTATTTCATCTTCCTTGTTTTCATGTGTGTTCCCATTTAGCTGTATTTCTTGAAAATCACCTGCTAATCCAGTGAGTTTAAGACTGCTAGGAACAGCGTGAGCTACTGAAGTGGGGGCCTGAGATCCTTGGAGTACTGCTTTGCTGTTAAATCAGCTGTGGTTTTTGGAGTGTTAGCTTGAGTAAAGCCTTGCTATAGAATTGGAGACAAAGCAGTGGTGATTTTATTTTTGCCATGTGTTGGTGGGTGAAACTCAAAAGACATATTCAGGTAAGTTTGGTGCTGTGGGTTACGATAGCACTGCAGTGATCTGTTTTGAAAGGATGGTTGCTCCAGCTGTTACAGATGCAACTTTATGGAATGCCTAAAATACCCTAAAGCTTTCAGTTGATCAGAAAATGGTGGTAGATCTTATCTTTCCCCCTTCTTATCCATTCCTCCTCTCTGTGGGATTGTTTTTTTATTGTACCAAAGAGGTAAGTGTATTTTTTCGTTCTCAAACCACTCCATCAGTTTTATTTTTCTGAGCCCATGTGACATTTTTGCTTCTTGCTTTTCATAGCTAGCTTTTGGTGTGGTAATTACTTATTAGGGGGATACAATTTATTTCAACCAGATTAAATAATCTCTTAGGGCATCTAATTCAAATTTGTCTCTATCTTCATTCTGGTCAGCTAAGTGATTCTAATGAGCTGTTCCACTCTTATTCTCACCCATGCATGTCAGAATGTTTTGCAAACACATCATGCCTTTTAATAGCCATAAAAATTTTCTCCATTTTTTAGAATGATGTGAGTCCTAGGAATTAAAAAATTGTTTGAAATAACACAGAACATCTATGGTAGACAACAAAATAACTTTGTTGTCTTAGATGTTGCTCCTGTATAAGAAGATATTTATTTTTCTGTGTGTTCTTTACTATGAGCAGATCTCTTTAGTTCACATTGAACTGGCTTGCTCTGTTTTATTATTGATTTCTTACATTTTTAAATGAGTAGTTTTACTGTCATATATATATGTGAAATAGCAGTCTTACTTTGAACTGGCTGTAAACTCCAAGGGGACTGCAGGGGTCTCTCAGCTACAGAGAAGATTCTCAGACCATGGTGGGATATACACAAAGGTTTTTTCCCCTCCTCATATATTTATTCTCACTCTAAAGCAGAGTTTCACTTTGAGTTTCAGGTTTGATTTAACCTCAGAAACTCAGAGCACAACTGAGTGGATACCACTGAATTTCTTTATAAATGGTTCTGTTATCAAAGCCAAGTTAGATCTGTTTGTGAAGCTATTTGAGTTGTATGGTGAATAAAGGCATGGTGTGGGTCAAATTGGGAGAGGGAATATGCAAAAGATGGGGATGGAAAACAGGGATGCTGTTGTCTCTATTGTGGAGATGGGTGTGTACTAGGAAGATAAGGAAGGTGAGATCTTGTTTTGGGTAGCCAGTGTTTTGTGGCAGTAAGATTGTTGATTATATGATTGCCTACCAGAGTGTGAACTTTGTATCAGGAGGGCTGTTTCCCCTACTCTATTGATGTCACTTTGATAGCATATTTAAGCTCAATAGTTAAAATCTGTCCATTTTAATTACAGGTATGTGGGGTCAGTAGAACACCTCGGGACTATTTATGGAACATCAAATTGCTGCCTTTGTGGTGGTGAAGCCAGGAAAGAATAAAAAAAAGGCACCTTTTGGTATTCAATCAGCTTAGGAAGGAAGAGGTAAGGAGAGGTAGATCAGATTCATCCTCTTCTCTCCAACACTGTCGAATAATTTGAAAGGTTCATTACAGCAGCTTAGAGGGATACTTTTGTTTGATGAATAGGATCCTGGCTTACAAGGTTGAAGACCAGGCTAAGTCACTTCACTGGCTTAGCAACTTTTATTTCCTCAGCCAGAAAATTGAGCTAATTATTGTTACTCTTATTAGTATGCCTCTAAGAGCTCTTGATGAAAGGAGTGATTTGCAGGACTGAGTGGCCCATCTGCCTGGGGCTGAGCCTCCCTGGGTTCCCTCAGGGCTTTCCCATGGTGCAGGGAGGGGTGGGCAGGCAGACAGGCAGCCCTGGCAGCACCTGGCAGTGCACAGGCTGGGGGCAGCCAGGGGCTGGCAGGAGGTGTGTGATGGGGCTGTAGGTAATGTGCTTTGACTGGCTGAAGTCCTGCATTCCCCAGCTGGCATGAACCTGCACAAAGAGCTTGAGGAATCATCTTGTGTTCACCCATGGGACAGCACCTAGGGCACAGCACTTCATTTGGGTGTGCCCAGTGGAAATGGAGCATTGTGCTGCTTCCATGTAGATCCTGCCCTGGTGCTGAAGAGTAGGGGCATGGTCCCTGAGCCTGCCTGTGGCCTGTGATTCCTCATCACAGCCTCACTACAATATCCCCTTGCAAAATTTCTGAGATGATTTTTGGGATTCAGAAACAAATGCCATTAATTTATGTGTGGAAGAAGCTGCCTTTTAAAGTTTATGACTTAAATAAATCCTATTGACAAGACTGAAAGACCTGAAGGCTGGTCTTGCACTCTTCCACTTACTTTCTTGACCTGGGAATGTCTCCTAGCATGGGCTGTGATCCTGGCATGAGCACACCTGGAGATACACTTTTCCTTATGTGAGGAGCTGCTCACAAGACAAAGTGTCACCACTTTTCCAGGCTGCTTCAGAATTTGATTTGAACCATATTAAGATCAATATTTAGTTAGATTCCTGTTGTTTTTATGGGCTGTAGATTAAGCAGTAAACTTTTCATGGGTCAGATAGCCAAAGGTGTGAAGGCATGAAAGGATGAGGGTGTTCCTACACAAGGAGTATGTCTTGAAATAGACTGCTTGAACATTTTTGACACCCTTGCTTTCAATAGCTTCTAAGGAGTACCTAAGACACAGCTTCTGATCATTGTTGAACAGAAATAACCCCTGTTATTTATTGAGTGAATCTCAATTTGATCATCTTCTCTTGAAAAGTAGAAGAGATGATGATCAAACCTTGTTTAATTTAAAGAAACTGTGCCATTGGGAGCTGTAAGAGGAACTGAATGTGCTGTTAATTTAGCATTAGCAAATACTGCTCATGTTAGAGTATAAATGAAGTTTCATGCATGTGCCATGTGTAATTATGAGGACCTACAAGACTCCAAGTTACAGGTTGTGGGCTGCTTTTCCACTTCTCAGTGTGGCTGCATGGCAGGTAAATGAGGGATTTTTGTCAGAAGTAGTGTCTTCAGATCTTGTCAGTTGAACTCTCATCAAGGGTTTTGCTAATCACATACTTGGTTAAAGATTTATTGAGCTGGAAGAACAATCAGCTAACAAGAATCTGGTTAGCTCTCTGCATACTTTTTGTGTCTGAGGCAGGATGGGACCGCTCATTAAGCATTGTATGCTTGGTACAGTGGGACATTTTTCTAAAGATTACACTTCTACACTCAAAATGGTTACAAAATACTCAGGTGCATGTTGCAGTGTCCAATTTGAGTATTTTATAGGCCATCAATGTCACAACTGCATGAAGCATATAAATGAGAAATATAAGCAAGTGTATATTTTTCTTCATGAAGGGGCTATTTTTAACACTAAAATTAATTATAAATGGCTTAAATTAATGGTTATAAGACATCAGTTATCTCAGGATAACCCATCATTCTCTATTGCTCTGTTTCATTCTCCACTATTTCTTCCCCTCCTGTTTTAAAGTTACTTTTGGACTTGTGGCTTTTTGGTGTGAATTTGTTGTGAAGTAACATTGGTGAAAGTTTTCTTCTAAGAAGCAAAAACAGTTGCAGATTTTTCTGCCATGTCACTTCCATTAGCAGCTGTTGCTCTGAGTTTTGCAGAGAAGACATCAGAGGAATTTTAAAAGGTTTGTTCTGTTAAATCTCAGTTACCATGGGCCTTTTGTTTGTTTGGCCCAAGATTATAATGAAGATTCATCATTTGGAGACATTGCTGCCAATTTTTAATTTGGGTTATTCTTTCTTTAGTAGAGAGAGATGTTGAAGTAGGGGTGGCTCCTGATCTTGCTTTTCCTCCAGACAGTCAGCTGTTATGGTCTGTTGGGAGGGAAAGGTCGATTCATGAAATCATTTTATAATGATTTCTCTGTTGTTTTTCATGGCTAACAGAAAACAAATAATAGAAGTTTCCTAGCTTCATGTCTGTAATGTTTTTATAAATGTCTGTATCTATGTGTGTTGGAAAAGGATTTGTCCCAATGCTCATTTCTTTTCTTTGAAGATTCATATTAATCCTAAAAGTGTTTACTCAGATGTGATGAATTACAAGTGGATGAAATTACACTGTTGTCAGATTGACTCATGGTCCTGCTGTGCTGCCTCAGTTGGGGACATTGGCTTTCATCTTTGCAGAGTTAGCTCCCTTGAAGACCTGAGCTTTACACAGATGACATATCTGCCTTGTTAGAGGTCTAGAGGGTTTTGGTAGCTGGACTTTGAGATGATAATCAGGGATAAGGAAAACAAAAGGACTGGGGGTAGGATATCTGGAAGGGAAGGAAGAGCAATACCTATCTCTCTGACTTAGTCATGACAAGTGTCTTGCCAAAAAAGGTGTGCAGGGTCACTAAACAAGACGAGGAGAGTGGGGAATGTTTTAGGATGTATCAGCTGGCAAACAGTTTGAAATCCCCTGATGCCATGTAAAGCATTATCCCAGCAGCTGAGCCACATGGCAGTGAAAAATTATCTAGTGTGGCTGTATGTCTTATGCAGTCACTGCACTTCAGTCTCTGACTCTTAATGTATTTTGTAATTGATGGAGAGAATGTTGCGTGGTGCCTGGAACATGCTGCGTCCTGGTCTCTCCCCTCAATCTGTGTAAAAGGGGAAAAGTAATTGCTTCTCTGTAAAGCTTTTTCAAGTTCTGTGATTGCTAATAGGATTGTGACTATTAGAAGTTAAGTTTTATTTTGTAGCCTTCTAAACCACTTTAATCCTAGGAAGAAGAAAATGCAGATGTGAAGGAGTTTATAGCAAAAGCCTCTAGAAGAACAGTGTGCTGCTGAACATTTCTGCATAATTCTGTGAGAGTTTTCACAGCAAGATGAAAATTGTTCCTTGCTCAGCATTTTGCTAAATGCTGTTCATTCCCAATAGCTCAAATAGCCTGAATACCATGAGGGCTTCTTACTAACCTATAACTATGTTAATGCCTTTCTTGCCACAGGGGTAGTTTCTCCCAGTAAAAAGCCAAAAAATTACACACTGCAGAATGCACACCACAGATATTTCCAAGAAACTGCTGCTGCAACCTCCCTGTGAAAATGAAACATTATTTACAAGGCTTCCTTGCTTTGGGGAAGACTTTCAGTGGAAGTTAGTTGCTGTGAAAGGAAAATCTGCTGTGATAGAATTGTTTTATTGGGCTCAGATGCTTTGTTGTACCTTCAGGTAGGTGCACAGGATCTGCAGACTACGTGTTACAAAAGTCAGTTTTTAGTAAATGCTCTGTTACTTTGAGCCTCGTGGAACTCTGAAAACAGTTTAAATGGGCTGTGGGCATGGGGAGAGAATGGTTCTTCTCAAGACTGGCATTTCCAGTTTTGGTAACATGAGGGTCAGTTATGCTTGGATACCATTTAGGGTTAGTCTGCCTTCAGAGTAAGAGTTTGGTGTGTCTGCCATTTAATAGTTACTGGGTTTAGATAAGATAGGAGAGATTTGTGTCTTTGAGTCCTGGAGGAATAAAAGTAAGACTATGAATCAAGTTCTAAAGCTGCAGATCTTGCTTTAAATTCCTAATGAGATTCTAAAGTAAGGTCGATTTGACAGTAACATACATTGCAGGCTGGGTTGGGAAAGGAAGAGTCTTATCTGCTCTTCCCAGGCAAGAGCTTGTTTTTATCTGACCTGGTGACTTTTAACAGAGATTAAGGAAAACAGAATGTATGTTTCAATGAGCTTAAGCACATTCCCAAGGTAAGAAGTACTCAGGAAATTCATTCTGGGGCCCAGTGTGATGCCATGGTTCTGCTGTTTGGAATCAGTCTTGTAAATCCCTAGCCCAAGGTCAGAAGAGACAGTAAAACAGTGGTGTTTTACTGTTTGCACAGAACAGGCCAAAGAATTTCCTACCCATACTTAAATTTACGTATGTTAAGGCACAGAGGTTGTTATATTGTTTTACATTTCTGAATTTAAGCTTTCCCCTTGCAACTTAATATAATTCAAATGAATATGAATGCATCCTATAAAATGATTTCATTGTTGGAGAGAAAGGTGCTTGCATGCCTTTGTGGCACCTGGGGTAGTGGTAAGAGGAGGCTTGTGGGTTAGCACATCTTAACCACTGCTTTCTAGCCCTGTTAAATGCCTGCTAGAAATAATGCTTATATTGCATTTTATACCTCTGAAAGTGAAAAGTGTCTCTGTCTGTGGCAGGGGGGCTGGAACCAGGTGCTCTCTAAGGTCTCTTCCAACCCAAATAATTTTTTGTTTCTATGTGTAAAGATTTTTAAGTGAGAAGCTTTAGAGTGCTGCTAGGAGAAGTGAGCTGTCACTCATTCAGCTCCTCATGCTGTCAGCTTTGGAACTTGTAGACAAACATTGGCATGAGCTCTTGTTTTGCAGCAGAAGCAGCCTCTCTACTTGGGCTTTGCTTTGTGGCCACCCTTTGGTCTGCTATGAAAAGAACCTGCCTTGGCTCTCCAAGGTGCTGTAGCTTTTTCCTCTGGTGATTTCTGATGTGGTTACAGTTGTCAATGGAGAAATTGCTGGCAGATTGAAAATGTGTGGGCAATGTCAAATGAACTGGTGCTGCAAAATGCAGACAAAAGATCCTGCTGATGTGGTTGTACTAGTTTACATTTAGTCTTAATGTCTAAAAGTTATGGCCTTGTTTTTCTTTTAATTGTAACAGAGCAGCCAAAGAATCAACAGATTGCTGCCCTTTCAAGAAGCAACAGTTAAGGCTAAGCTTATGTCACAAAAGATTGTCTGGGCTTTGTCATGTCTGAAGACAGTCAGGAGTTGTCTAAAGGCAGGAAAAAGTTGCACTCGTAGCCATGTTCCAGTTCCACAGAGATCTCTGCAAACTGTATTTAGCTTGAGAGGGTATAACAACCATATTTATTTCCTGAATAGCACCAAGAATGATAGTACTGTGTGTTTCAGTGGCTAAAAAATTGAGTGTTTTCTCCATTAGCTTCCTCATTGGCAGGGCTTGTGGTGTCCATGGCACAGCAAGGGCCTTGCAAAGGCTTTGTGGTGGTTGATCAGAATCTGCCAAGGCTGTGCAGAACTGGGGTAACAAAGTGAGCTCAGCGTAGAATGGGGCTGGCCAGGTAGGAAGGAAGCTGTTTTCTTACATGTAAGAGATAATTATAGTTTGGGCAGTGGAAGGATTTTTCCGTGGCTGAACACCAGTCAAATTAGTGCAGATACATAGCGTTGTTTTTGTCTGCCCATCTCTCTTTTCACCTTGTGCTGAAGATGTAGTAGAAAAGAGATTTTGCTTTACATCTTTCATGTGCAGTTCGGTTACACAACGTTTTTGTTTTTCTTTTCCCCTCTGCTCTCCTGTGTCCCACATCTCATTCTCAAAACTGCCAACTACATCTATTGCTTGTATTCATCTAAAATGGGAGGATTTCAAAGTGCAGAAGCTTTGCCAAAGTTTTTTTGTGGCTTTTATTCAAGCTTGCTTCTTCTATTTCTGTGGTTTACTTGGGGCTACATAGTCATCTACATGGAGATGATGATCAGAGTGGAAAATGCGGGCATTTCGTAATTGGCCTAGCAATTACTTCTTGTGCTGTAGAAAAACCAGAAACATAAAAGCCCTGCTCATGCTCAAAATATCTGGATGTTAGAGCTCTTTTGAAGAAGCTCCTTATTATATTCTTTTTGTAGTGAGCTGATAGCAATTGGGTTTATTCCCTTGCACAACACTTCTCAAAAAAAAAGCACTGTGTTAGTCTATTGATCTTTTTTTCTGTTGTTCATCCTTTGTACCTCTCTAGTGGAATAGTTTTCTCTTTCTCCAGCTACTACTATTTTATATACAGGCTGAGTGGCTAACTGTATTTAGAGGTATTTGTAAGTGCCTCTGGCAGAAGAATTGAGGCGTCTTTGTTCTTGCATCTCTGCTAATTGAAGTCAAAAGAGAAACCATGCTTGCATTTCTGACTGGCTCTGTTGGGACATTGTTTAAGGGGGAAGATGGGAAATGGGGCTGTTGAAGAACTCTGGAATTCCAGAGTCTTCCCAAAGCTGCTGTTAATGGCACAGGATTTTCATCCCTCCCTTCTCTTCCTTACTCTTTTCTTTTCTCTTTGTGTTGCAGGACTGCTTCAGTTCCTTCATCATGCAGTGCATGTCACAGCCCAACACGGTGGGGAATTGCTAGTCCAGGGCTGACCCATTGGTTTTGACTGAGTTCTTGGGCTTGAAGCCTCATGGACATTGCTGAGATTGATGCTTGAACCTTGGAGAGAAGTGCCTTTTTGATGGTCCTTCTCTACTCCACCTGAGCCTATGAAAGGAGGGTTCACCGTAGCTCTGTCCTTTGCGCTCCAGTTCCACAAGATGGGCTCGTTCAGACGGCCTCGACCTCGCTTCATGAGCTCCCCTGTGCTCAGTGATCTGCCGCGCTTCCAGGCAGCCCGGCAGGCCATGCAGCTCAGCTCCAACTCTGCCTGGAACAGGTGAGCAGGACCCACCTGGGTGAGCTCTTGCCCTGCAGCAGCTCCTCAGTGAGGGTCACGTGTATCTTACGCTTGTGCTTCACAGCATTTAAGACTAAGCTCATCTGTTTATAAGCATGCACGAATTTTTGGCTTGTCTAGGCTTTGCTGGCATTGAAAGCATCTGTAGAGTTGAAAAATTTAAAGCTACTAGTGCTCAGTTGGTTTTGGCCAATGTTGTTCAGCCATACTGTCTTGAAAAGCAGAATTGCTTTTTGTTAACAGTTGCATCTTTTAAGCACCACTTAGGAAAACACGTTCCTAGTACTGTAATAAATGCCAATTTATTAATTCACAAAGGCATGGATTTACATATTATGAAGCTTTTATCACAGTCAAGTTCCTCTGACAACTACTAAGCTTGTGGCTTCAACCAGCATTTCCTATTGATAGCTAAATCCTGTCTGCTGTGCTTGTCATGCAGCAATGGCAATGGGAAAAACAATGTGAAAGGTGAAGAGTGAGCTGTCCTATGTCTTGATGTGATGTGATGCTCTACTGCTACCAGGTGTGGGTGTTCCCACCTCCCTTCTGCCACAGGGCACCAGCTCTGTGCTCTGCAGACCGTTCCTGCTCGCTGACCTAGCTCAGTTTACCAATGTCACACAAAAGTAGCCTGGCAAAAACATTGCAGTTTTGTGCCATGATAGTGAGCTGAGGTCTGTGAAGCATGCAGATGACATAACTGTTCCACAGCAGGGAATGTCTATTTAGGGAATGACATATGTCCTTGTTAGCCATGGTGGGCTTTAGACCTGCTAAACCTTCTTGTCTGCTGTCACTTTATGACTTCCTCTGTGCAAGTGAGAGAATTAGAAGGTACTCCAACAGCATCTTACAGGCATTAACAGGGCTTAAACTCAGATCTGACTGAGGTGATGCTGGCTGCAGAACATCTTCCAGCATGGCCAGGGTCTTGGCAGATGCTGCAGAGTGGGTGGTTTGTGGTAGGATCACTGGATAATGCAGCGGGAAGTGTTTGGCAGATATTACCAAAAAATCTATGTCCCCTCATAGCAGCTAGCCTGCAGCATACAGCAAAGAACCCCCAGACAGTTGTGTTCAAGAGACATCTGGCACGAGCAGAATCCCTAGCAGGGACAACTTAGCCTAGGCAGAAGCTGAGGTTGATTCTGCTCTGTCTCCCAGGGGAGATGTAGGTAATTAAGAGTAACAATTTCAAGGTGAGAAAGAGTGGAACTGTTTAAGGGCAGTTAACTTCACCTGGTTGTAATCTCTCTGCTTTTGGTGCCTTGCTCATGTTGTGCTCTGTGGTAAATCACACTGTTATTCATGGATGTTGTCCTGTCTTTTTTTTTTTTTTTGTCAGTGTACAAACAGCAGTGATAAATGTGTTCAAAGGGGGAGGTTTGCAGAACAATGAACTTTACACCCTCAATGAAAATATCAGGTAGGTCGCTGAAATGCAGGAAAATGGATTGTTTTTGCTGCTTGTTTGGTGTTTGATGGGATCTGTTGCCTTCAGAACCACAGTTAGAAGATATTTGGTGGGAGGAGAAGGGATGAAAGCAAATTTAACCACAGCTTTGGGGTTTCTGGCTAAGTTACTCCTTTCTTGATGTCGAGTGACATGAATGGCATGGGGTATTTGGATAATTTTTATCCAACTCCTGTGGATATGTAGCTTTGATAAGGACAGGTTGTGTATTGGCTTGGATTGTAAGGCTTTTGTTCCTTCCTAGGAGCTATGCCTCTTTTGGATATGTTTTATACATAATAATATTGGCATCCCTTTTCTGAAACCAAAATTCTCAGAACCATGGAGTGTTTAAAGCAAACCACAGCATTTTGTTTAAAAGCTTAATCTTCACATGATAGTTGCAGAGCAAAACCTGAAAATATGATAAAAAATATCAATACCATAAAGATAAAAAAACTAAAAAGCCTAGCTAACATTTTTTGCCACTGATGCTAATGATGGTTAAAAGTATAGTTTTCTTTTAAAAGCAGGTTTCATGATTATCTGTGGTTTCATTCTGATTAGTTGGAAAGTTTGATTAGTAATAGATAGGACTGTAGAGTATATAAATAACTATTTATTCTTGCCAAGGCAAGAATTCCAAGTGCTGCTGAGAGGAATATTGTCAGGGCTAATGGATGTAGGTTCCTCCTTCTCTTTTTATCACTGCATCCATATTAATTCATCAAGAGTGCTGTCACACATGTCTCTACTTCTTCTTTTATATGCCCTGCCCTCATTTCTGTTGCATTTTTTTGAGCTCCAAAAGATTCAAATGGCAATTTGAGCTAAGTATGTACCAAACAGCAGTCTAAACTACCCCTTTCCCCATTTTCAAAATAAAGGCAGCTATCAGGGCAGGAGACTCTGTCCAATTTGGTCTAGTCCCAAACCCGAAAAGTTTAATGTAATTCCTTTTGAGAGTTGAGCAAGGGCAGCATCTTGCACTTTAATGATATTTTAGTGTGTTCAGGTCAGAAGTCTTCAAGTTAGGTTTAAGTACTTGGAGCAGTCTTAATTCTCCATGGGATGAGTATTTGTGGACATGAAAATAATAACAGATGTCATAAGGCTTGGGAAATACCTAAAGCCCCAGCTCGTATGCAGACTTGGGGAGTGGCTTTGGGCTTTGTGACTCGCCTGTTGCCCGTGGCAGTGGCTGCATCCTGCTTTTCCCCTGAAGTGCAAGCAGGTGCTCCTTCCCACCCTTCCAGGGAGGCAGTACCCTGGGCAGAACTACTGTGGGGTCTGGGCTTGATCCCAGAGGCTGGACCATGCTCTCTTCATGCTGGTTGCTGAAGTGAATGCAGACTGGCAAAAACCAGGCAAAGAACAGGAAATTCTTTATGAACTGTGTATGCTTTGAGAGCAGTGCTGATGGTGGGAGGGGAAATGCCCTTTTCCACAGACATGCACTGCCAGGCTGTGCTTGGAAGCACTCACCTTGAGTTACATGATTAATGTTCCTGCAGGTGCCCTGAGCATTGGTTACATCTCTAAATGTCACTCTTTAAATAGACCATTTCATATCCAAGTAGCTCATTAATGCCCATCTAAGGAGCAATGGACAGGCCTCTGCATGTGTGTCTGTATGAACACCTGGAGCTTCACACCTGTGGTTCTTGAGGGAGCTCCCAGCACGGGGTGAGCTCTGTGCACAGGGTGAATCTCTAGCTTGGCACTGGAGGAAAGCCAGACCTCTGAGACAGACAACTCTTGTGTGCTATGAGGTTGAGCTGGTGCATTTTCCTTGCCCTTGTTTGTAATTCTCCACTTGGCTCCCGGGTTGTAGTTTGCAAATGCAGTGAGAGGCTCTCAGGTTCTGCACAATGCCTCATCATTTGGCAGAGGGAAACACGGGACAGTTTTAAAGGAGGATGGTAATGACAGGACCAGGAGATGAGCAGGTAGTAACATTTTGTTCTGAATTGCTGCTACCAAGTTTTTATCTTGCTGTGATTTGATACCATCTCACTGGCTAATTTTTTTATTTTTTTTTTCTGCTCTGAAAGTCAGTTGTCACAGCAAGAGGAAATGTAAGAAATGCCTTTGGCAAATGGAATTTCTGTACCTGGGAGGTGACCTGGCCATGCTTAGGAAGAGACTCCTCCCTTGATTTTTTTCTAAGGTGCAAACCTCTGGTTGCTGGTCTTACCTGCATGAAACCAAATCCTGCTGGGCTTGTCAGTCAGCTGGTGGAGAGCCTGCTGGATTTGGCTGAAGCCAATGCAAAAGCTTCTGACAAATTGGTCCCCAAAGGCTTACCTGATTTATTGATCTCATAGACATAGACATGGGCTTTGATTTGGGTGGGTGAATATAAACACTCAGAGAGAGAAAGGGTAAAGGCATGTTGGCATGAAAATGAATGTAAAAGTGTTGTAAAATGGTTAGAGAGGAAGGCTGTCAAATTTAACTTTGAGCAGAGATGAGGTAAAGTGGCATAGTTTGGTTGTAAAAACCCAGCCTAAGAACTGGATAGTTGCTGATTCAAATGCTATCTTCAAGCACTCTTGACTATACTTCACATTGGTAAAAAGCAAAACTCTTAGAACAGAAAAAAAATTTGCAGTGTTTGGCATTGGAAAGTGCTGGGCAACTTTTAAATTTTAGGCAGAATTTACTGCTACAGAATTTGTTCTCAATCACTGAAAGCTTAAAGTGCAAAAGCACTGAATTTCCTAAGTTGTTTTTTCAATGCTGCCTCTGATGTAAAACAATCCTGATTTTTATGTATGTTTTTTAAAATACATATATGTATTAGAATGTTAAACTTTTATCACAGCCTGATTTAAAAGCCAACAATTTTAATCAGAAATACTTCTTCAGAGTGGCTTTTACCTGTATGTATTAAAACACCTCTTGTTAAAGTTCTAGAATTTCTTCCTTGGAAAATATGGCTTGTTTTTTATTGTTTGAAATGTGGTAGTTAAAATGTGGTTGCAGCTTCTGCTTAATTTCTCCTCTCCTTATCCTCACCTTCTACTTCCAAAAGAAAAGGAAGTACAACATTAGGGAGATATGCTGTCTTCAGTGACATGAAAAGCATTCTTGTTTAAACCAAAAAGCAGAAAAAATTATGGATTTCAATTTAAATAACTCCAGATTTTCTCCCCACCTTTCTGTTCATTGAGGGTTAATTTCTTTTTTTGCTTTTTCTAGTTGTATGGTTTATAATTAGAAGACTTTAGAGAAACTGTTAAATTCCTTATCATTTGAGAATAGCCTTTGTAAAATACATATGTAACTGTAAGAGAAATCTAATTGTGGCCAAAAGGACCCATTCCCATATATTTCTGTACCTTTGGTATGACTGGTAGTAAAGTGCAGATATAGCTGTAAGAAATGACCAGCAGTGGCTGCTACTTCATGGCTCCATTCCTTCTGTCTACAGACGGCTGCTGAAGAGTGAACTTGGATCCTTCATCACAGATTACTTTCAGGTATTGCATGACTTGCTTGCTTTATTTGAGGTTTGCTCCCTTCAGCTTTTTAGCCTATAACACAATTAGGATTCCTTTTTACATGTGTGAAGCCTACAAGTTTTGTTTTTGTTCTGCTGAGAAAGAAGATAGAAAGATGGAGGTACTGGACTTTTTAAATGTGGGCCATATAGCCCTGGGAGTAATTATTTTTATTGATGTGAGTGCAGAATTAAGGATAATCTTCCTTTGCACTTAAAGGCTGCTAGTAGCCTGCCAAGATCAACAAGGAATTCCCTTGAAGTTTTTGAAGAAAATGGGTTGCCTTTTCTTGAGTGTAGAAAATTCAAATGTTTTCTGCAACAGGGGCCAGCAAAGGGAAAGAGGAGAGATAATGACGCCTGCCTGGAGGCAGGAGGGGGCAAAGAGAAGGAAGTTTCTATCAGCAGGAAATCAACCTGGGTGCTGTTTGCCTTTTAGTCCCACAAATATAAATGCAGTTTCTGAAAAAGGAAAATGTGCAAGATGAAGTAAGATTTGAACAATCACAAATGTGAATATGTGTTGCTGTGTTTTATTGATACTGGCCAGATAGAGGTTCACATGTAACCACATGAAAGCCTAGTGGATGATTTTTAGAAGGCACTGATGGCTTTCAGTGTTTTAATTTGTTCAGTTTAATTTGTTGATTAAAAAAAAAAGAAGGGCTGCTAGAAACAAGAGGGTTTTCTTCCCTTTGAGTAAGAGAAAGAAAATTTCTGTACTTTCTGAAGCGGCTGATGCTGCTGTGTGCGTGCTAACAGCGTAAAAGAGGAAAAAGAAGACTAGTGTTGTTTCCTATCAGATTACGTGATTTATTAGATTACATGACTTTAAAAAATCCCCCTGCTGTGCTATCAAGTGAGAAGAAAACTCCTGCCCCAGGGGTAGTTATGTTTCACTTCCTCAGCCCCTTTCTGCACAAGTTGTTTACTGCAGAGGCAGCTGCTGGCGGCGCAAGGCAGGATGTTTCCTAGACCCTGAGTGGGGTGGCAGCCATTAGCACTCACATTTAATTTCTGGGGTATTTTTGCTCAGTGTCAAAAAGAGCAACTTTGCATCTGTCAGACTTAGCCTGAGGTAGAACTCTTGGTGAAGGCAAGTTATGAGAGAAGCTGAGATAAAGGCTATTGTCAGAAGTGAGATTTTTTTTTTTTCCCTCTGTGAGCTAAGATGCAGACTTATTTCTGATTCTAGACTAACAGCATATGGCCATGATAAAAGTTACCACTCCCTCCTGAATGTCTTTCCTCAAAAATCCTAGGGCCATGGAGTGGGGAAAGACTGTTCACATGCCAAAGAAGGGCTGACAACATTTTTTAATTTGTCTATGGGTTCTGTTTCACTGCTGATGCCAGCTGATTTATGGCAGTACTGCTGCCACCAAGATGAGCAGACTTGAATCAAGCTGCTGATTTGGCTGAAAAATAACCTTGAAAGAAAAAAACCGAAGTTCCCAACTACTTCCTTTGACGTGTTGTGGTCATCACCTCTGACATGGGGGAGGTGCTGGGAGTGGGTCACCAGGATGCGGAGTGGAGTGGAAGTGCATCTTTTGGCAGTGACTTCCTCTGACATCTGTTAAAGCCCACTGAAAGCTATTCCAAGAACCAAGTTTTCTGTCCTCTTGCATTGAACTGGACCCTGAAGAATATGCTCTCTGTGTAGCCAGGCAGTTTTAAATATCCCAACAGCAATTAGAGCAACTAACTGGATCGTGTAATATTTAGATGTGATAAACTGACTTGAATGTTTTCCATTTCTTATGCCATGGCACTTCTAACTGGAGCCACTAAGAGGAACTTTAAAGCACACTTGTTTTAAGAGTTGGGGATTTTACATTATGTAAATTTTATACACTCACACATGCACATTTTTTATAAGCATTGAATATTCAAGACTAAAATGGAACAAAGCTTTTATAGTGAGACAAAGCTACCTTTGTGATCAACTTGACTTAATTACTCACAAGTCCTTTTCATCAGCACTCATGCAAATTAACAGTTTTTAGCTCCTGAAATTGCTAAAGGAATGTTTAGGAAATGGTTGGAGTTTATGCAGTCTTTTTCTGCTACCAAGCCATCATCATACCAGAGTTAATGAGCCTGTTTTGTCTTTGAAACAGAAATATAACTTCCGTAAGGGCTGCAGTGCAAACTCAGATGTTTCATTCTGAAGGAAAGTTGTGTTTATAAATCTGCCGCTTTAGCAATCCTACTGTATATACAACCCCTCTCCTTGGATTGAAGCCTGAGTGAAAATGCCAGATAGCTGAGATTTGCAGCATTTACTGCAGATCTGCCTTAAAGCAGTGCTTCATGCTCCAGGTTTTTCAGCACTGACTTTGCCCATGAACTGATTTGAGAATTTCCTGGGAAAGGGCATTCGTACCTATCTCTCTGCTCCATAACCCAGCAGGGCATCATTTGCTCTCACTGCTGGGTTGGTTTGCTGGTGGTCAGCTGAGTTGCAATAGGTGGAAATCCTATGACTATGGAAGGTAAGAGGCTGGAATTTGGGGGAACAGGATGTACTGGCAGTTGGGACTTCTCTGGTGCAGCTGTGTGATTTTTCAGATAAGCTCCCTTCATTTTCCTACTGTCTGGCCCTTGTGTTGGTGGAGAAAAATTTTTAAATATAAAATCAGCGAGTGTTGATAAATTAATGCATTATCTGCCTGTTTCTGCAACAGCCTGAAACAAAACCTCTGGAAGGGATGAATTGTGTCTTCACTCTGTGTGGGTTTGTTAATCTTGAAACTCATGGGGGGCAAAAAGGAAATGCATTTATGTATATTAACTCCGAACTGTCTCCTCCCAAGGTAGAGAGACCTGATCCCTTCCCAAGCCCTGTAACCTCTCCCAGAACCCATAGGCTGCAAATGCAGAAAGTCAAATGCCCAGAGCTGATGCCTGATGTCCACTCCTTGCACTGGCAGAGCTGATAGGTGAGGAATGGCAAGTGGGCTGTGTTTCCTCATCTAATCCAATGAGATCTTTGATGTCTCAAAACCACAGGCAAGCTGTTACATAATTTCCAGCCTGCTGCTGGAGAGCCACTGGAGGCGGCAAGTCCTGACTCAGAATTAGACCCAGCTTTGTTTGTGCGCGAACTGCAGAAGCTGCAGCGTGTGAGAGCACACATTGCTGAGGTGTCAAGCAAAGTCCAAGCAGCAAGATGATAATAAATAGCTGAAAAGTGAGCGGTGTCAGCAATGACACGAGCCTGGGTCCAAACCAAAACTGATTTTTATCTTCTGCCTTTAGAGCAGTCAGTCGTGGTGCTGGTGAACCTTCCTGTGGTCAGAGTCCCTCTTGCTGTAGGCTCCCCAGCTGTGCAAGGTGGCTGCAGTGTTAGGGGGAAACCTACTCTCCTCCCTCTCTTGTGGCACCATAAAGCTTTTGTTTAGGTCCCCACTGCATGTTTTCCTGGAACTCCAGCATCTCTCATGATGTTTGCTCACTCCTTTGAAAGGCTGCTTTGTAAAGCCTGGCTAACAGCTGAAAAGGCCATGTGGCTGCTTAGCCAAAGAGAAAAGTACACGGTGTGTGATGCATCCTTCCTTGATGCCGGGTTTCTGTGTCTACCTGTTTCACAGCAAGGCAAGGAAATAATTGTGTAGGCTGTTGGAGTGGTGGTTACTGCTGGATACAGGCAGCACCAGCTTTTCTCTGGCCAAGTGCTGTCTTGTGCCTGCTGCCAGGGGCTGCAGCAGCTCAGCTGCTGCACAAGGAACAGAATTCACACTTGTTTGATTTGCAGAGCTCAGCTGTGTGTCTGCAATACTCTTTAGGGTCAAGCTGGTTTTTATTATTGTATTTGTCTCCTCATTGGCTGGGAACCTCTGTTTGTGCAGGTCTGCTAATTATTTCTGCTTCATCTGGCACTTTCTAGAACAGCTTTCACAGAGCAGCTCCAGAGACTCCATAGCAACTGCCCAGGTTCCTTATCATGGATGGAGCCCCCAGCAGCTCAGCACTGCTATCGAGCAGAGGACCTAGTCCTGGGTGGCAGCAGGGACACCTCCTTTCAGGCCCTGCTCTCATGGACTCTCGATGTAGATGTGTGTGAGTCCTTCCAAAGGGAGCCTGGTTGCTCCCACTCAAAGCATGGTTGGGGTGCCATGGCCTGGCTGAGCAGGATTCCCCCTGGAGCAGTGATACTCAGGGTGAAGTCAGGGGCTCTTCCTGTGGGATTTTCCCAGAGCTGCTGCCTGCTTCGTTGTGATCTAGATTGTAGCAGTGCTGCCTACTTGGTCTGCCTGGTCTGCTCTCCTTCTGACTCTCCCTGCCTCACTTTCATCCTTCTAGTGGGCTTTCTCTTTTATCTGTCATGAACAAAACCAACACTAGGAAGAGTCATTTTAGGATGTGATTTCATATTTATCTTGCAGTTTCTCCTCTATGTGGGATCGAAGTGATCTCTCTGCTTCTGTCAGTATTTTCCCTCTTGTTAGATAAAAAAGGATGGGGGTGGGAGGGTGCTCTAGATATGAGATGCTGCAGCTCAGACAAATTTGTATTTTGTGAAACACTGCCAAGAATTAGGGAGGTGTTTGTGTGCAGCTGGCAATTACTTTGTAGAAAATACTTGTCAAGTAAGTTTGGGTGATGCTTTTTTTCTCAAATTAACATCAGATTGTCCACAAAGCAGTGGCTATGTGCTTGTAGAGCCAGTGTGGTTGACCACTAGGACACAACATCTCAGCTTCTTATAAAAGGGGGCTGCATTTAAGAAATGCTGTAGTGTTTTGTAGAATTTTTTTTCCCCAGCAAAATGAGGTCAATTAATTTGAGTATGTTCTGGATCAGTTTACTTCTGTTTCAAGCTTATGATGTTTGATGAACTAATATTAATTTGTTAATTTGAAGGTGGTTTTTAAAAGGCATACTGGCCATGTTTGGCTTGGAGACATGAAGGGAAAGCAGAATTTATCCATAATTAAGTGGATGCTCGTGTAAACCTTTTTCCCTCAAAGATAATGGCCTATTTGTTATTAGCAGAATTCATTTGTACCTTGCTGTACTGCAGACATGGCTTTCAGGCAAAATGTGAAGTTGCCTGTGTTGGCTTGAGCCTCCTTGATGTTTTCTGTGGAGCTGTGGCCAGAGCTACTCAGCTGTTTTTCACCACCCTTCTGCTTGCATGTAGCACTCACAGCAGAGCAAGCTGTGCTGGTGGCATGGCTGCCACCCCAAAATCCTTCCTGTTGGCTCTGTCTGGAGGCTGGCACCACACCCATGTTGCTGACTGAGTGCTTCTGACAGGCAGCATCTGATTTGCCTGAGGCACAGTTCCATGGGTAGTGTTTGCCCAGGGTGTACTGGGGGCGTGCACAGGAAGGGCTCCCATTGGGAATACTCAGCTCCTGCAATGGGAGGGAGGGAGGGGAAGGTGCTGGACACTTCCAGTGTCTCAAACCAACCACTGCTGGTTTGAGAGAGGAGCCCCAGCTGTTATGCCTGGGACAGCTTTCACCTTCTGGGAAGATGATGGGACTGGTATTACTTCATTGGACACGTATGGAGAAATTTGCCTCAATTTTTCTAACAGGGAAGGGAAAGAGGAAAATATCTGTGCCAGAAAAAAAGGAAGGAATTATCAGGAAAGTGTGTGTTTTATAAGGTGGTGTCTGACTGCCTTCAAAATTTTTTATATTCCCAATGATTTGAGCGTGACTTACTTTAAAGAGTAGCAAACACAGACATGTTGTGAGAGGATCTTTACTGAGGAACAAATGAAATGTGATTATTTTCACTTTGCATCCTGTCTTTAAAAATTTAGGGCATTTAAAATTTTACTTAAGAGCTTTCTCTTAGCTGCCCTTCTTATTGGTGTATCTGAGTCAGCTATTTTGGTTTTCTGCTCTGAGAAAAGGGGTCACCCTGTGGGATTTCACAAGGTCACTTCTATCTGCTGCAAAACATCTCCCTCCAGATTTCTCAACTGCACATACGTGTTTTGAAGTTGGGACTTTGGTTCTCTGCACAGCAGAGTAGCAAAAAGTAAAGGCAGGTTTGCACCTCCCACAATGAGCATAAAGCATCCCATGGTGCCCCAACAGCAGTGGGAGGAAAACACCCTGGGGAGCCAGGAAAAGCTAATTTAGGGAGGGAAGGGAATCCCTGCTCTCCCAAGCTCCCACCCCTGTTCAGCTGTAACTGCAAAGAGATGGAAGATGGCAGCTGAACTTTTTCTAATAAATGTACCCTTCAAGCTTACTTGGTGTGAGTCTTTATCTGGTCTTGCTTTAAATAGAAGATTTATTTTTCCTCTTAGTTCTGTGCTTCTGGCAAGCAGGGATGGAGCAGCAAAAGGAGACTTGTAATCTAGACAAGTTCTGATACAGACCTCCACTGCAGCTGCATTGAGAAGCTTGTATTGATTTGTCAGCAGAGCCTGTAGGGTTTGTTAATGACAATTTGCCTGTCTGGCTTGCTCTGAGGGATTAATGTTTGGATTGAATAAATTCCTCAGCCTATGACTTCTTGCAGAAAAGATGGAGAAGTAACATTTCCAGATATTTTTAGGATGGGGAGAAGGGAAATGAAGTGTGGTTGATTTTCTTATTTTTTTAAAGTCTCTTCCACAGGAAAAGGAAAAATCTGAGAGGATAAGTGAAAAGTCTGCACTAACTACAGTAACTATATACAGCCCTAATCTCTTTTTAAAAGAAACCTTTAGAGTGAGATTATGCAATCTCTTTAGAACATGGAATTGCTATAATACATTCATAAGAGCATTATAAATTTGTTACCGCAGAGTAATGATTAATAGATCTATTTTGCAATAGATACAGCTGTGCTGTTCATTAGCATGTACAAATGTGTTCTTTGGTTGCTGACATAGCTGCAAAAGAAAAAAAATCCCTGGAAGTAAAAAATATCAATAATATTAACTTGTAGGCAAGGGATCTGGAAAATGAAATCTAGCATTCTGTGGCAGATAGAGAAGGAATTCATATTTCTTGAGAGAAACACAAGAAAATAAGCATTACATCCTCATATGTGTGTGTATATATATGCACATCTTTATATTGTAAAGTAGTTTAAGATAATACAGTATTAAAGACCAGCTGTAAATTTCCCCTGCAGTATATGAGAAGTAATTGCCTTGAGCTACGGGTTAAAAAATAAAGAAATTAAATACTTTTATTAATGAACTGAAAGCATTTGGAAGGATTAAAGTGCCATATCACCCTAACATTATCTATTGTTCAAGAAGAAAAATATTTATAGTGCAAGTGGGCTTCACTTTTTTTCCCCTTATGGTTTTCTTCATTACAGTTTTCTTTCTCCTTCCTTTTTCACACTGTTTTTCCTGGAAAGTTTTTTTGTTGTCTAGAACATATGTATAGTATGTGTAGTCATTTATTTCTGTTGAACAAATCTAAAACTTGAATGGACATCTCAACTACTTAATATTTCCCTCCAAAGCCCATGTTTCTGCTAGAGGATCTTCATGAAAGAGTCACCTTGGACTCGCTGCTAACATTCGGAGATGATGTCGTTTTCTTTCATTGTGTGAACATATTTATGCAGTTTGCTAATTCCTGTTGTCATTGCCCAGGTGAAAAATATCTCCCAGCCTGAGAATGTCACAGAGCAATGTTTGCTCCTTTTTATACCCAGCTTTGTGTTAGCTTCTTGTTGAGGGGAGGGTGCAAAGGTGTGCTGCTCTCTTGGCTGGGGGTGCTTCCACAGATGCCTGTCTCTGTGTCAGGGCTGAGCCAGGCTGGTGTGTGGTTCCAGGAGGCAGGTTTACAATCCAGAGCAGGAGCACCAGGGCAGGATGCACTATGGCAGCTCATCAGGAGGCTGTGGTGGTGTCCAGGCAGTGAGGTAACAGCAGTTTCCACTGAGAATGGAAAGGGATGTGCCTTGCTCCTTAGCTGATGGAAGGTTCAAAAGTGCAACTTTGACCTGAATCCCCATTAAAAACAAAATCTGAACAGTGGGAGAGTCATCTCTGACTGTTGTGGACTACCCTGACACTGAATCCTTTCAGAGAGGCAGAAGGCCTGTATTCTCTATCAGTATGATCTCTGTACCTTTTTTAGTGTTATGTGGTGGTTGCCATGCCTTTCTCTGGAGTTCTCAAAGCTTTTCAGAACAGCTGATTCACCTGGTGCTGTCGGGAGAACAAAAAGATGGATGTTGTTTTTGCACCACTATTATGTTTGGGGAAGTGGAACAAAAAGCTAATCAGGTATTTGGATGTCCTGAACTGCAAACAGGCATATTGCTGTCTTGATCTGTCTGGTCCATGAGAGTTAAGTTTATCTAGAAAGACCAGGTCCTGCCAGTTCTTCTGCAGCTTGACACTGCATACTGAGATGATCCAGCTTCTCAATACAAAAATAATGGCCTCATGGAAAACAGGTAGGAATAGAGAAGTAGATTAGGGAGCTGAACTTGGCCTACTGTGCAGTTTGACAAACAATGAGAAAGTGCAAAAAGAAGAAGAGGGTGAGACATTTTCATAGCATATGACTCTTTGCCTCCATCATGTAATTGAGTTATAGCATATGTGTGTGCACCATTATGGTAAGAACCATTTTATTTTCTTGACTCCCTCCCTGTGACCCTTCCCATTTCTGAGAGATGTTCCAACTGCTGTGTCTGTTGCATTCTCATGTCTAGCTGAACCAGAGGGGGTTAAGGAATATCTAGCATTCACAGTGAGACCAGTGCTGGAAGAAGGTACTACAACATGACTAATCTTAAGATTAATGCATGCAAAGTGGGTAATATCTGACAAAAATGCATTCTTCCATGCTCATTATAAATGAATAAAAGGCAAATGCATGTCTCTCTTTTCTCTTGGCAGAACCAGCTCCTTGCAAAAGGCTTGCTGTTTATGGAGGAGAAGGTCAAGCTGTGTGAAGGTAACTATAGTAGGAAACCTGTTTTGGAAGGGAGTTGTGCTTTGGTGTTTGCTCAGATGAGATGATTTGCATGTCTGGAAAGTGTACAGCCCTTTCTGGTGCTGTCCTGGGGTGTCACACAGCCCCTCAGGAGCCCTTGTGAGGCTGAAGAGAGGGTGGGCTGTTTGAATAACCACAGAGCCACAGTGCTCCCACCAGCCATAACTGCATCACAACAGCTCGTGTGGCAGCTGAACCTGAGCTCACAGCAGTTCTGCTCTGGACATGGATCCTGTTGCAAAACTGTTTGGAACTCCCTTCTGCCTTTCACTTCTCAATGTGATTTGCAGTTTGATGTAAGCATAATTTTGGTTTCTCTGTCATGCTTTTGAGAGCTGAACTATCAAGCTTTGTGTAAATTTAAAGAAAAGAACAGTCCTTCTGGTGAGAATGAAATCCTTCAGGAAAGAAGTTGATCACACATGGAGTTGTGTTCAAGCTACTGCTGCAGAGCCTGTGGGCCAAGCCAAGTGTGGTGTGGCCACTCAGTGCTGGATGTGTGGGGAGCTGGGCACATTTAGGAACTGTTTGCTCAAGCAAAGCCAGCACATCTTTATTCAAAACCAAGCTGCTTTTTGGTTTGACTCAGTTTTCTAGCCTGCAGGGAAGATCTCTTGCTAATCACCAGTGTGTTGTATGTGGGTCATTAAAGCCAATAGATGCTTATAATCTCACATCATTGCTGGGCCTGGATTCCTCTGCACCATTCTTCACCAAGTGACTTCACCCAGCTGGCAAGCTGTAGGATTTGAGCCCCAAAGGAGTTAAGGGGTTGCCAGCCTCCTGCTTGGGGTGTGCTTCTTCAGCATTGGTCCTGTGAGGGAGAAAAAAAATGCAGACTCCTGCATTTTCCAAATGTGGGTACGTGCCTTGCCACTGCCAGCTCTTCAGAATGAATGCAGCACAGCTTACCAGAGACCTTGGTTTCTGTATTCATAGAAAACTATTCCAGGATCTGCTTTAGCATTATGAAAATTGAGTTTGAGTCTGTAATAAGTTGAGAGCTGCCTAAGAGTATTTTGCAGGTGTTCTGGTAGTTTGAGTCAGATGAAGTTTCCCAGGCAGACAGCAAAACAGCTCCTATGCCTCATTTTTCTGTCCCTAGCTTGAAGTGACACTGGAGCCACTTTGCTGTGCAGGCTGGCATCACTGCAAGAGATGACTCATGGGCACCTTTCTTTTATAATGTGTGGGCTTGTTGCAGGTCCTGTGGTCACAGCAATGAGGATTTCTTGTACATGCTTCTTGGTTAGTTCTGTCTTCCTGGAAAACTCATACTGCCCCTGCACCCAGACAGAGTGGCTGCAGGGCACGGCAATGTTTCATCTGTGTCTATTTTCCAATCACACCCTCTTTAACGTGATTTTTTCTTTATATAATCTGTCAGAATCTCTTTCAATGCCTGCAGGATTTATGATTTCTTGAAGAAATGAACCATTCCTGCTTCCCCTTCAGAAGGAGAAGTGATCTCTGACATTTCATTGTGTCTCCAGACAGCAAAGCATTGTTGTCCTGGGTAGGAGGCAGAGGAGGGAAAAATTTAAACATTCAATTAATCTGTTTCCTGTTGTCTTTTTCGCTTGCACTTGGCTGTTGTGGTAATGGGTAGCTGTTGTGGGAGTGCTGAGTAGTTTCTTGTCTGCCTGCAGTTCCAGTTTTTAAGCCATAGTCATACCTGACACAGTGAAGCATCTCTTTGAAATTTTCTGTGGTTGGCTAGTGGGCTGGCTCTCTGCTCAAAGGGAAATGTCTGCAGGATCTAGTCCTGCTGGCTCTCTGCTCTCTGGCTGTGTCCTAAGCAGCACAACCCATGGGCAAGCAGAGTGAAAGTCTGTGTGGAAGTCTGCAGATGAGGAAAGCACTTCAGTACAGAGTGATAAGGCTCCTTTGAGTTGCAATTTTACATGTATTCCAGTTCCTCATGTAGGGCCCTTAGTGACCTTGAGGCTGAGCCTTCAAACCTTCTTGAGTGACCGTCTTCCATTACTGCTCTTTGAGTCTAGACTGCTTCTGAGCTCCAGCTGAGGCTTTGTGGGAGGTATCTCGGAAAATTCTTTTGTCAGAAACTGGTGGTTTTAACCCTGAGTCTGTTTGCACCTGAGATTTCTAGGGATCACTCTAAAACTTGAAATAAACATTGTTAACCTTAAGCTAAAAAACTTAGAGGCTTTGGGCCCAGATGCTGAGGACTGCACAGCTCTGTAAGTCAAACCTATGAGCATGATTTGATCAGGATTGTATTCCTGTCATGGGAATCCCAAGATTCATAGCTTAGTCTGCCTTTGTTTTAAGTACCCAGTTACATTTGGGGATGTTTGTTTTAGTTAGACTCATATAAGGGTTGGCCACTGGTGGATTTCATTTGGGAGCCTTCACAAGTGCCTCATTAGTGCCTTTGTTGGGATTCCTGGCAGGTACCTGGCTGCTGCTTGGTACTGACTGGATGCTGGAGGGGGCTCAGCTCTTCTAAAAGCTCTTCCTGACTCAGTTGCAGATGGTGTTGGATGATCAGCTGATGTTGGCTGTGACCTGCTGGTTCTCAGATTCAGCTGTTTTTGTGTGGCCTCTCCTGTGCTAGTTGATCATGTTAACTGTGAGCTGTGCAATTGCACAATCCTGTGCTGTGGAGTTAAAACCTCTGGTTGAAGAGGGGCTTCACTCTTTTGTTGGAATTGGTCTCATGTTTTGCACAGAATGAGCAATGGTCACAGCCTTGTGTCTCTGTCAGTTAAGGGGAAGCATAGCTGGGTCCAATTTTGGGCAGAAACTGCAGAAATGAAGTTACTTTGGGAAATTAGAGAATACTTGGAGTATCCAACTTGCTTTTAGTGTCCCTGTCACTAAAGCTCTTGCTCCCAATCTCTGTTTTCGTAGGTGAGGATCGCATTGATGTCCTGTCTGAAATCTGGGATCACTATTTTACAGAGACTCTTCCTACACTCCAGGCAATTTTCTACCCAGTCCAGGTAATCCTAATTACAGCTCAGTCAGGTGAAGCAATGTAACTGCAATGCCTGCTAATGGCAAGTGGTAACTTCTCTGCCAGCAGCACTGTTTGGCCAGTGGCTAAATACATGTCAAAACCTTTAAAATAATCTTGGAGGAAGTAGAGTTTATCCAAGTATTAACTGTAAGAAGGACTGCTAAAATCTACTGGACAAGCACAGTGTTTTGGGCTGAATTTATTCCCAATTGTCTATTCTCTGTGCTTAGCTAAGCTTGCACATTGAAACTGTTGGACTATACCTTGTCTAGACTGAAGCTCTGGGCTATTTGTATTTATCATTCCTGCTTTTTTAAATAGCTCTGACTGTTGGTGCAGATGACAACACTGACAGCTTGTCTTAGAGGTATAAATCTGAAGACTAGATCAGGAGAAAATGTGTTTAACTCACCCTAATGACTTTTGAAGGGCTTATATCTCATTTGTGCCTTTGGGAAATCCTCAGTTGGGTTTTTTGAAGCTTCAGTAAGGGGATATGTAAGTCTATGGAGAGAGGAAGAATGAGCACTTTATGTAAAACCTTCTTACTCTGGGTATTTTGAAAGCTGAGTATCCCATCAGAAGTGTTGAGCTGTATCATTTTTTAATGTAGTTTTACTCAGAGTTTCTATATGAGCAGTCTCATTACCACCCCAGCCTATTTTGACTTTTCTGCCATCAGAGGAAAAGAAAAATGTACCTCATGTGGAGAATGACGTTCTTGGAAATGCTGGCCTCCTCCCCTTGACTTTTGCCTCTTCTGGAAGACATTATTTCCAGAGCCTTTTAAAATTATTTTTCCCTTGTATTGTTTGAAAGGCAGCAGGTAAAGCTCAAAGCTTGCCCTTTTCCTCTAATCCTATTAAAGCTGGCATTTCCTAAAAGAGAAAGGACTTCTGCAAAGACAGACACTAACCTTTCTACTGTGTTTATTTTTGTTCTTTCCTTGCTGCAGATGCTTGAAGGTAGGTGTTTGACAGGTAAAACTGTGCAACTGTAATACCCTCCCTTTCTCTCCTTTTGCAGCTAACTCTCAGTGAGGGAGTGACCTATTTAAGCAGGGGTTTGTCTGCACTGCAGCTACCTGTGTACTGTGGAAGCAGTTGAGCTGACCGTGTCATTCCCACTGATGCTAATAATTCTGCCACTTAACAGAAAAATCTACTGCCCTGCTATTAAATGTCTGTGATGAGAAATGGGACAGGAGTTACAACACTGTGGGTACAGCTTTTGGAAGTTAACTTATTCAGTGGTGAAAGGATGACTATGGGATGTTGTGATTCTTTGAAAGCATGATTTTTTTTGCTGTATTTATCTTGTCACAATATCTGAGTCACTCAAAATATATCAGCAAAGCTGTAAAGTTTGGGAAGTATTGCCACTTTCTGTATGAGGAACTGAAAGGTAAGCAGACAGGATATTTAAAGCTTTGTAGGCACCTAAGTACTACACTAATGTATGGATTAAGCTGCCTAAATACATCCAAGAATTTAACTTAGAGTGAACTGCTCTAGGCTACCACAGAGAGAGTTGCTGATGCAGCAAGAAGTAGAAATTGCTCTTATGCCAGGCCAGTGTCCTAAGAACAAGACTGGGCTTTTCCTAGAAATGGGGAACTGTATGTAACCCCTTATGTGGTGTGTCACAACATGTGAGGAGAGCTCATCCAGTGAGTGCCTTCCATCAAGCTGCAGTTCTCCCTGCACTGCTCTGGTAGATGGGAAAGTCAATTTGTTCTCTATTCCCTATCCTTTCCTGCAAATACCAGCAGGATTATTTAGTTGTGCTCTTCTGTGGCCCCAGCAATTACCCATTCAGAATGAAACTGAGTCAGCCACATGCGTGAGTGTATGTTACCAAAGGTAGTAACTCACACCAACCTCGTATCTCAGCTAAGTTTAACCCCAAGGCTTGTGGCTCTTGTGGAAATATGACCTTTAAGCAGCCAAGTTGGTTAAATTGCTGTACAGAGGGAAACTATGTAAACAGGTCACTCACTGGCTTTCATATAGTTGCAGCTGCTGATGTGACTATTGGTGTGGAAAAAAGAATAGCAAATCTTGTTTTGCTTGGCACAGAAACATATTTGCATTTTGAAATGGGGTATGAAGTTAATGGGACTAAACTGCATAATATAAATAAAAAGTTTACAGCTGCTGAAATATAGTTTCAAGATAGGTACTGGTCTTTTCTGCACATTTTTTTCCCTACACAGTGATGGTTTAATACAGCAAACTGCTTTTATTATGGCTGAGCTGCCCTGTATTCTATCGGTTTTAATTCATATTTACATATTGATAATGCTGTTAATTATGACATGCATTGTTAACTGTGACATGCAACCTTTTATGAATTAATGATTACCTGCTGTTAATTTCTTCTAGCTAAATATTTGCTATGTTGAGTGTGTTATGGAGATCATAAAATTATTCCCAAGCAGACCGTGGGGCAGTGATTAACGTACTGAGAAGAACAAGGCAAACTTTTCAGGCTGGAAAGTGCTGGGCAGGGCTGGGAGGAAAATTTCTGCTACTGAGTTGCAGTGGGGCAAGAGAAACTCATGCAGATATTAAACATAGCAGAGGGGAAGGTGGTAACACCAGAATGCCAAGTGGAGTTAGACTGTGTTTAAAAATGCTGAGAAATATTATATCATCTGTTAGGCCTGCTCACTTGTATTGTTGATGTAAAATAGGAATGCCTTGCAGAGGATATTAAAGCTATTGCTTTTTAAAATGATGTTTGGTTCAAGCAGTCTTGCTAGCTTTGCTCCAGCCTAAATCCTAAAATCTGTAATGGACTGACTTGTAGATTTTGGTCATATCAGCAAGGTCTAAAGTGCAGACACTGAGCAAAAAGAGGGTACAGTATAGGTAAGAGGTGGGTTTAGTTAAGAAATATTCTGAAACAACTTTGTTCCCTACCGAACCTTCTCTGCCTTTTCAGCTCCAAGTGCCAGAAGCACAAGCTACTGGGCTTTTTTGTGAATAAATTGGATGGCAAGTGGGTTGTATGAATACATACATAGTCATTTGGTGAACTACAGGCCCATTTTGGGCTTCACTCCAAACCTAGCAGTGCCACAGATGAGGCGATGCCCACTTCAGAATTTGTGTGAGACTGAGAGGGAAGAAATTAAAGAGTATCATGAATCCTCAGCGTGAATGACTGGGGGATGTTCTGCCACAACAGAAGTGGGCAGAATAAATTCTCTTGTCTGTGTGCCATGTGTTGGTACAATGCTCACACATCCCTTTATCTACACTTGGATTTTGCCTTCTTTGTTTTTTTTAGGGTCAGGAGTTGACTATCCGTCAGATTGCTCTTCTTGGCTTCAGAGACTTGGTCTTGCTAAAAGTAAAGTTGGAAGAAATCCTTCCCCTGGTCCAGACAAAGGTTCCAGCTTCCATTGTCCAGATGCTGTTAATTCTGCAGGTGGGGAACCTCTGCTCTTCTTTGTCTGACTCACTTGGGTATCTTGTCCTCGTTGAAATCATACAAACACTGGAGGAAAAGTGGGGAGAGTAGAGGGTGTGATGGAGGGGGTGTGATATGTGCTTATTTGGGAGTGGTCAATATTAAAAAGAGAGCTGTATTTGGATGCCCTGAGCTTTTCTGGGAACACGTAAAGATGTTGCCTTGAAAGAGCTGTTTTTTGGCTCTACTCCCCATCTAGGAACAGTGTAAGGACTCTTTTTCACACAAATTTTCATCTTCTAGCTTGTCTTTTCTACAAAGAGGTGTTTTCTTTGTGCCCTAGTTTTCCTGATTTCTCAGCTTTGCAAGGACAGGGCGTGTCCATCACAACCGATAATGAAATTTGAATGGACTGTGGCTCTGGCTGCTTGACACCAGCACCTTGGCTGGCTGGGATGCTGAGTAGTATCCATTTGAGGAGAAATACCTTTTGGCAGCAGGCAAAATGAGAGGCTGTCTTTCAAAAGTCTCTTCCAAGAGATCTAGAGCACCTGTGGTAACTCTCCTTTTTATCCAGATCTCAACAGAATACTTTCCAACCATGCCAAATACAGCCAGTTTTGTTTGTTTCTCATATTGCCCAGCCTGACAGTCCTGAAAAATGCCATCTTACATGTTTGAGTTAATAGAATCATAGAGTGCTTTGAGTTGGAGGGGATCCTAAAGATCATCTAGTTCCAACCTCCCTGCCATGGGCAGGGACACCTTCCACTAGACCAGGCTGTCCAGACCTCCATCCAGTCTTCTTCTGAACCACATGCAGGACCTTTTGACCTTGGTGATTATCATGAGGTTTGCACAGGCCCACATCTTGAGCCTTTCAAAGTCCCTCTGGGTGGCATCCCTTCCCTCCAATGCATCACATAGCCTGGTGGCTTTTATTTCTTCTCCAACATAATGGGTGTCTGAGAATTAAACTTTATGAAGCACAGCCAAAATTGCAAAGTGGCTAAGCTGGTAGTTCTGTATGAATTCTCAATTTTCTGATGTTCCAGTGACCCAGACTGAAACAGCAGGTGATACTAAAGTGCTACATCAGTTTCCCTGAAATGTTTTTTAATACAAGAATCTTGAGAGCAAAGAGGATCTCAAAGCAACACATTTGAGGAAAAAAGCTTATTGAGGCTTTGCAGGAAGTTAAGTTTGAACGGTTTCTGAAATTGCTGTTAAATTGGTTGGTGTTATCTACCATCTTCACAGCTGTAAGCTGAACCACAGAGGGTGCTTTGCCTGAGGTCCTGCCTAGGGAAAGAGCAGTGCTTTGCCCAAGGCATGTTAAGGCTTTTCTACAAAGAGGTGTTTTCTGGTAGAACCACCCTGGCATAATTACACTGCTGCAATCCCCTGTGCACATCCTCAGTGTGAGCACACCTTGTACCTTTCTGTCACTTGCTCAGAAAAAAAGAATTGTCTGCTCAATGTCCCTAGGGCGTGGCTGTAACTTGAACAAGAGATTGACCTGAAAGGCACCCAAACCTCCATCAGCTCCAAATGCTTTACTTTTTTACTTTTTTTTTTTTTTTACAGTTGAGATATTCCAGTACAGAGAGAATTGACAGACCCCAGGCTTTATTCCAAAATCTTTTAAGGGTTATGTTGACTTTTTGTGTTTGGTTTTCAGAGTGTCCATGAGCCTACTGGCCCCACTGAGGGCTACCTACAGCTGGAAGAACTGGTCAAGCAGGTGGTATCACCATTCTTAGGTTTATGTGAGGATCACAGCTCCTCTGGTAGCACCTGCTTGCTTGGTAAGACATGCACATTGTACTGAAGCTATTATTGGGGTACACAGGTTGGGTAATGGGAGGCATTTGTGCTGGAAAAGGAAACAGTGCATGAGTCCATGAGAGACAAAAATCAAAGGCTGAAACACCCCTGAGAAGGCCCTGATTAATGTTTCTGGATATAGACTTTTGTGACAGGCTTTTTCTTGTCCATGACCTAGTGAACTATTAGTGCCCCATCACTGCACACAGACCCCCAGAAAGTCTCCCCTCTCTCTAGACATGGACTAAATTTTAAAACCCCTTTGTCCTTGCCTGGTGTACTGCTTTCACCAGAGTGAGAGACTGTACCTGGTCTTTTGCTGCCTGCTTGCTAGCCTGCTTCAGCTGCTGCATCCATCAGCTTTTGCAAACAGCAGAACTGTTGCATATTAATTCTAAGGGATCACAGGGATTTTGCATGAAGTCTTCCTTCCATCTGAGGATTCTGTTTTAAAAAACATCAAATTGAAATTTTGTGTTTAAAGTATGGATAAACATGTCTAGGTGAGAGAATGGTCACCTCACTTAAGGAAGAGCATGGTTATTCTGGGAAATTTCACATGATGCAGGAGCTCTGCTTACACATGTGGCCAGCCAGAAGAGATTGGCTAGCTAATGGGCATAGTGTTACTGATTAGATAGATAGTCAAGAAGATTTAAATTCAAGAAGTAAAGAAAGCTCCAGTCACCCTCTGTTTTTATTAGCTTTAGCCTTTGCTTCAATGCAAAATTGTAGCAAGCTGGAGATCCACAACCTGCTTTGTACTACACTTAGCAGCATGTGGGCGAAGATGGCCTTGTGATAGAAGAACTTTTTGGAACTCAGACAGTCTGTGCCTGTAATAAACCCATGGCATTGCTTTAGGAAAACTGTGGCTCAGGATTTCTGTTTTTGTGTTTGCTGGGCAATCAGATATCTTCTGTGCAAGTGAACATGGTTATACAGTTCAGCATAGATTTGCAGATCTGATCCTTAGGCTCAATCTAGACCAAAATCCCCTGTAAAAGTTGGACTTTGACAAATTTGATTGCTTTGCTGTTTATGGACAACTGCATGCTGCTGGGATAGTTTAAAAGGTAGCTGCCTGACCTGTGCTGAAGTTTCTAGCCATCCTGGATTTCTGCCAGCTGAATGAAGCATTTGTGTAAAGTTTACATGCTTTAAAATAATTGAACTTACTTTGATTTTAGCTGTCATTTATTTGAGTATATTTCAAAGGTGGCCTTTTACCTTTGCTCCACCCTTTGCTGAGCATGAGGAAAGAAGGAATTTGTGTTTGCAGTACAAGACAGGGACTACAAAACAGCACTTTTCTACAAATAATCTTAGTATTTTCACAGTGCTGCTATGGAGGTGACTTCTCTTCCTTAACTTCCACTTGTAATCAGACTTTCTCTTCCCTCTCCCAGTCACCTTTTTGCATTCTCAGAACCATTTTCTTCTCTCACTGGGCAACCTCTAATGATGGTGAAGCCCAGTAGATTCCCCGTAGTAGCTTTTGGGAAGGGTGCTGTTGGGTGTGCTTGCATTCTACACAGCTGCTCTGGAGGTCAAACTGCCCACTGGACTGGAGCCTTCAGGGTAAGTGAGTGTTGGGAAGTGTGACTGAAGGTGTCTGATCCCAGCTATGAGTATACATAAGGCTTCAGCCTGCAAGGCTGCTCTGTCTTAAACTGATTTAAAGCAGAGAGGTGTGAAAGGGACAGGACCCCTTGCAGAGGGGAACTGTAGATGGCAGCATTCCCACCTGCTCTGTTCACACCCTTTTTACTTTGCCTGTGTAAATTAGCCATAACCTGCATGGCAAGGATGGAGTATCCAAAGGGATCCAGCTGGCTAAGAAACAGGGTTTATGTTTGGGATAGGAGAGAAGATAAAACAGCCACACATGACTGCTGATCTGAGGTTGCTTGCAGAAAAGTCCCAGATAAACTCCCCCCAGTTTATATTCCTGGTCATAAGGCACCAAAAGAAAATTTCTAGTTAAGCTAGGCATGACAACTCCCTTAAGAGACTGTCTTTTGTGGCCAAGAAAGTGAAGGGGGAAAAGTAAAGCAATAAATGCATGTTCAGAGTTTATCCTAATTTCACCTATTTTTTTTCTCAAAAGGGTCATATCCTAATGCCCTTTAACACTACAGCTTGCTGTGGCTCAAGCTGAAGATGAAACCTAAATAATGTATTTGCTGTAATCAGCCTCAGGAATTATATTTGCATACTCTTAGGCATGAATGAACCATTTTGAATTGATGTATTCCTGGCAGTAGCAGGGTGAAGTGTTGGCTCACCTGTTCCTCCCTGCAACAAATAGTTTGTTTTCTGCTTTTCTTCCTGATACAAGCTTCCAAAACTCTTATAACCTTCAGTGATGAGTGCTTTGCTTTGCATTTTGTTGCTCTTATCTTCTGCAGTCTTGGTTGGAAGCCTTTTGTATGGTTTAAAGGCTTCTGACTATGAAATGAGACCCTGCACTTCAGTGAAGTTTGTGAGAAACAAAGAGACACATAGGGAATGGCTCCGTCAGCTGCTGCAGGGACAGACCCACAGGAGGTGTCCAAAATCACATGGAAAATGGAAGAGGGGTGGAAGCCAGCAGGTGAACACCCTGCTGGGATTACAGGGAGACAAGGCCTGTCTTGTCCCTGACCCCTGCCTTCCTTCAAACTTTCAGTGTCAGAATTGAAATGTGCTTCATGACACTGCACTGGGGACTGTGCCCTGGGTCTGTGCTTTAGACCTGGCAATTTTCCTCCTTAGTGTTTTTGTTGAGCAAAATGTACTGCCCACACCCCCCCATTCTGTGTCACTGCCTTTCCTCTTCAGCACAAATACTGCCTTTCCCTGTGCCCCTTTTCCTCAGGCTGTTGTGGACTGTTCCTGTGCACTGTTAGGTGTTTTTTGTGTCCAGCCTCCAAACCAGATGTGTTGCAAAGTGGATGAAATGTCCTTTTTCTGGCATGACCTTTAAAAAATGTGGTGGGACAATGCCAACAGAATGGCCTATTCCTAGGCAGATGTAGAGACAGTGCAATGTAAGCATCAGAAATTTCACATTGACAACAGCTAATGGCACTTCCTGAGAGAAATTTTTCAGAGAAGGGGATGGCAATTCAAATCCCCACAATGTTTTTTTTGAGACTTGTGCTGCTTTAGTGTCACTTATTTTAGTGAACCTGCATGAGAGCACCTACTTGGTCTTCACCCCTTGATAAAAGAGAAGACTCAGGATGCTAAAGAGAGTCCCTTGGCTGCACTGGTGACATTTTGGCTCACTCCTCTCGCAGGCAGCAGCCCCTACAGCAGGATGGGAGGTCTCCCCTGTCTGGGGCAGAGGCAGATCTCCTTTCCCAACACCTAGCACTATGAACTAGCGAGCTCCTGACTGCTTCCCAGTGGTAATGAAGCGGGGCACTCTGTAGCTGCACACTGAATTCCCTCTGTTCCTCGAGGCCAGCCCAGCAGCGTGGGAAATGCTTTATTTGTGTGCTGTTGACCATTTCTGCTTCCTCTTTCTCTTCCAGAGAGACGGTACTCCAGATCCTGCGCTAAGGCCCTGACCCCGCTGACGGAGCAGGAGGGCGAGGCTTACCTGGAGAAATGCGGCAGCATCCGTCGGCACACGGTGGCCAACGCTCACTCGGACATCCAGCTGCTGGCCATGGCCTCCATGATGCACACGGCCATGGTCGCCGAGGAGTCGGACACGGCCGACTGCGGCCTCCTGCTGCAGCCCAGCTGCTTCGGCCACAGGCAGTGCTCCAGCGAGCCCAGCATCGCCGACGGCCCCGAGGGCGCCGCGCCGGCGGCCAGCAGGCAGGAGCCTGCCGAGCTGAACTGCACCTCTGTCAGCTAGGAGGAGGCTGCCTCAGGAGTGGAGAACTGCATGCGCTAAGCTGGACAAAGTGGTGTATCATCCCAGCCGGGGAAAAAAGAGGAAAAATAGGAATTTTGCTCATGTTGTTGAAATGGGCTCAAGGGCTCATATGGCTGGGAATGTTATCTAGATAGGTTCTTTTACCAGTCTGGGATCATTGTTGATGGAGGTACCAGGCTGCTCCCAAATGACCACTGAGGGCTGTAAAGGTTTTGCTGTTGAACAGCACAGTCTGCCTTCTGTAAGCTTTCTCTCTCTATTAGTATGAACTTTTTGGTGTCAGGTTTCCTTCTTTTTCTTTGGTATGATACAAATTGAGTTCTTTCTGCTTTTCTCCATCTTTTCCAATTGTGCTCCTTTGTTCTTTGTCCCTGCAGTGGAGGCCTCTGTGCTCAGTGTTCTCTTTGCTTCTAGTGCTAGCATGGTGAATGCTGAGCACTTCGTTTCTCTTTTAAAGTTGAACTCAGGGATGAAGCCATTTGCATCCTGCAAAAAGATCTGCTGAGGTGGCTTGTGAGAGGAGGAGATCCTTCATTTTGCTTCCCACAGGCATGGATGAAAAGTCCAAATCAGAATTAATCAGACTTCTTTCCCAGGCCCGAAGAGAACTGAGTTATATGTGGAGTCTGAGCTGAGTGCTTCATATGTACTTTATTTGGTTCCAGTCATATCTTGGGGGTTCTGGTATAAATTGGGTGCAAAGGATGGCTGGGATGTGTAAATTGGGTGCAAAATATACTGAGCATCCTGGCACTTGGCATCAATTTGCTCTCAAAAATTCAGTGGTGATAGGGCTATGATGAAAGAGAAAATCAAATGGGTAGGAAATGCTGTGCTTGTGTGGGAGATGTAAAGCTTCTTCTCAGCACTGGGCCAGTGTGACTCCAGACCAGGAGGTGATGATCAGTGTTTCATCCTGGGCCTACCCTGGTACCTTTAGCACTTGTGGATTTTATGAGGCCGAGGATAATCAGTGGGGTGTGGGAAGGAGTCCTGTCTCAGTGTATTCATGAAGTGCTCCTGACCTCCAGTGGTATCTGACTCAGTGCAGTATTGCTTTTAAGATAAAGTGAGGCCTCCTTGCAATCTTTGGTTTTGTTTTTATTGTGAAGATTAGGAGTGGGTCCAGTTTGCAGGTGTCTGTGTCAGGCACTGCAGCCCGCAGTGTCTGCTTTGTAGCATCACTTGGTACTCCAGTGCTGCTTCTGTGGGGACAGAGCCAATCTGTTTGAGCTGTTCCTGGGATACTCTGCTGATGTCTTGCTAAGCAGATTTGCAAGTGTTATTATAGGTTTAGAGGCGAACGGCAGTGCTGCCTTAAATGTCAAATCTCATTAAAAATACAGACACAACACAACTACCACTTGAATCTACTCCAAGTGGTACTTGGTAAATAAGTGTGTCTTGACAAGGAAACAGAAGGTTAGGATGGTTTTTTGCATGCTATGACATTAACTTCAGACTTTTCCCTGCTTCTGTTGGGCATTAAACATCTTCTGCTTCACTGGCTGCACTGGAGTACAGCTCTGACCTGCCATGATTTGGCATTAGTAGCACATGAAGCAAAAGGAGAGCTGGTTATTATTTGGCAACAGAGCATCAGAAGTACCAGTTATGAGCACAAGCCTTGATAAATGAGGTGTTGCTTTGTCTACTGTGGTTTGCAGTGTTGAGAGAGATGCTTGGAAGAGCCTCCTTTTCCCCCCTATCACTGGAGCTCTTGACCTTTGGGGAAAGGCCCAGTGTTTGGATCACCAGCTGTGCTTTCCATGTCAGGAGAAGAGGTTCAGTTGTACTGGCTGCTTCCTCCTCCTCAGAGCACCCACAGTCCAGCAGAGGCCAGGATGTGCCTTTAAGCAGCATTCCCTTCAGGTGGACAATAGGGTAAATTGCTCTCCTCTTCATAAATTGGACTGACCAGGCCAATTACTGTCATCTGCCCCAGGGCAGCCATGAATTGTGGTGGGGCTTCAGAATCTCTGTGGTGGCAGCCCTGCCATGCTGGTCTCACCCTGGCACAGTCCCTCCAGCATGGGGCAGATGATGGTGTCCTGCTCACAGTTTATTTCTTTGGCCCCTTGCCATGATTTAAAGTCTTCTCTTAGTCACACTGAGGTGTGTGGGGAGGTGGTCACCCTGCAGCATTTCAGTTCACTCTTATGAATGCTCTTCTTTCTCCTGTAACCCATTTGCCTTCTGTAAATACCCAAACCATTTCGATTAGAGAGCAGCACCCTCTTCTATGGTGAAAACTAGAATGATGTATTTATTTCCTGACATATTCTTGGATTATTTCTGGGGCTAATAGAAATTAGTCCTGGTTTTAACTTGAATTTCTTTTGTTTTATATGTATGTATGATTTTAATTATTTTGGTTTTGTATCTGTTACTTTGCAAAAATTTGCACCAAGCCCTCTGAATCATGCACTTCCCCCATTGTTTTGTTTTTACAGAGAATTAAAGCTAGTGGCTTTACTTTGTAAGCTGAAGTAAACAACCTGTTCTGTAAACCACACTGAGTGTATGGTCATGACCACCCCATTTACAGCCACGTGAGATTGCACAAGCCTCTGCAAGTGCTTTTCTTTTACAGGCTGGGTGAACCTGGAGGTGGCTGGAAAGCTGTGCCATGGTGGCAGTGTGAGGCTGGCCTGGAAGGGCCCTGGAAGCAGCTCTGAGGGGCAGTGCTAAGCAGCTGCTATCTGCTCAGGAAGCTTCCAGTCCTCTGGAAGCAAAGGCTCTGTCCCCATGCCAGAGCTGCAGCATGAGAAACACTTGCATTTTGGATACAGGGTTCTGGTGTGGGGTTGCACTGTGTTGCTGACCATGTCACACAGCTGTGACAGGGCCACAGGGTGGGTCTTTTCTACCCTCGTGGTCACCAACTTGAGAAAACCTCCTGGAGGAGCTGCCAGAATGGGAAGAAGGAATTTCTCTCACCACCTCCTGAAGTCTGTTACCTTCTACTTCGATAATGACCTAGACTGAGTCACTTCTCATCACACTGAATCTGTCCTCCCTTTTTACTCTGTCTCCTTCTTAAGGTAAGTGATTCATTCTGTGTCCATGCAATTCTGTCATAAACTTATTGATGGGGCTATGCTTAGTACCACTGGCCTTTTTCCTGATATTCCCTGTTCTTACATTTCACTGAACATAATTCCCTCACTCAGGATTTTTATCCTAGGAAGCTGAAAAGGCAGAGAGAGACCCAGAGATGGGAAATTAATCCTTATCTCATTCACTTGTGTGTTTTGTTCATGTGGAATGTGTTAGGAATTGTTCACCTGAAGTGATGAGCCTGATTGGGCTCTGGTGTGAGTTGTTTTCAATCACTGACCAATGCTCACACAAGCTGTGTTGGGGACTTTGGAAAGAGTCATGAGTTTTTCACTGTTATCTTTTTAACCTTCTGTAAGTATCCTTTCTCTATTCTTTAGTACAGTTTAGTATAGCTTTCTTTAACATAATAAAGTATCATAAAATAATTAAATAGCCTTCTGATAACATGGAGTCAGAGCATCATTCTTCCCTACCATGAAGGGGCTGATTTTTTTACAACAATTCCCCATAGCCAAGCATATGTTTTTATTGCCAGGAAGCAGAGCTAGCCCTAGCCACTGGCCCTAGCCACGTGGACAGCAACTTGGTTTATTTTTTTCTCTTTTTCTTCAATCAGAAGACTTGCAGTATATCTTGCTGCTGGCACTGATGGCAGTAGGGTGAACACTGGAAGGTTTGGGTTGCCTTTTCTTTTTAGGTCCCAATGGCAATGGGCTCACCTGGAAGGCCTTTTGGCACTTGCCACTTAGTCAGCAGATGGAAAATATTTGGCTCTTAGAGGCAGCCTGTGTCCCCCAGAGAGGAGAAACTGCAGGTCTAGTGAGACAAATTGTGGTATTTATGGTGTGCTTAGTTATGTGAATGTCTTAATTTTGCTGTAGTCTCAGAGCAGGAAATTTCCTGACTGGATTCCCTCTTCCTTCCCAACCTGGCTCCTTCCCCATGCCAGCAATAGGACTCCTGGGCCTGGCAGAGTGCACCTCCCTCACCCTGAAGGAAAGTTGTGCATTAGACAAAGCCACCAAATGGGTGTCTGAGCTCCTGAAAGAGGCCAGACTGGCTGTGTTCCCTGGCTGCCCCTTCCCCCCTTGGGACAGGTCCTGCACTCAGGAAAGCAGGTGAGAAAGCAAGACCCACCCTGGCACAGATTCCCCACAGTGCCCAGGGAATTTCCCAGGGGTTCCTGAGCTGGAAATTCAGCCCACGGTCAACATTCTCTGTAGGAAAGTCACTGCAAATTTTCCTGTTAATTAAAAGTGTGAAGAGCAGGGTATTTGGTATTTCCCTGAGCAAAGAGGAGGTAATTAGTCATCCTATTCATATTTCAGATATGGAAGGTGGATCTGGCAGGACAAAAATAGGTTAAAGGGGATATTCTTGCTTGCCCACACATTTGAAGAGGGCTTTCTCTTCCCCCTGCTATCCCAACAGCTTCAGGTAAGGGCACCAAGCATTCAGCTACATAAACAAAAGCTTTAAAACAGAGGTAGCAGCTTTTAAAGCAACTTTGCAGCAAAGGTACATCCCATTCTCATCATTGTGGTGCTCAAAATTGCATGCTGTAAAACAACTGCCTCTTGCCACCTGAGAATTGGCCACCTTTTGTTCATTACTTGCATCTGAAGATACCTGCAGTACCCCTGTCAGTTACCTCCACCTGGGAGAGCAAGTGCTGTATCATTGTTGGGCCAGTTTACCTCTCTCCTATGTGTAAGCTCATCCCTTCCAGGGGGCTAATCCTGCCCCAAGCACTTCTTCAGGTCTTGTGGAAGCTGTCCTAAGTCCACAAGGAGTGGCAGCTCAGATGTTTGAGTAGTTTGGGTGCATTTCTCCAAACCAAGTGATAAAAAGAAGTGACAACTCCAGCGCAGAAGTGAATTGAAAATTCAATTCAGAAAATTGTCATTATTTATCAACAGTTGGTTGCTGTGCATGGCCAATGCACTCTTGGGGCCACAAATATGGACTTGTGTGTAGGAAACTTACGAGTATGGGAGAGGGGCAGGTAAAGGAAATAGCTGACTAGATTAATCTTCACCTGAATAATTGGTATAACAGAAGGTAGAGGCTTAGTTTGACTAAGCTCATTGAAAACCTGACTTTTCAATGAGCAAAAGGAAAGACAACTCCTTAAACAGAGAGACAATGGCTTGAAGGGTCCCACCTACCCTAAGCTCCTGCCATAGCACAGAGCAGATTTTCAGTAGCTGTGAATTGCAAGAGTATTCAGGGAGTTGCTGTTTGAAGTGTCTCTCATTTGGCTTCAAAGCTAATTCCCACTTATGCCAAGAGCTAGTTGATAATTCTTGTGGCATAATTATTATAGACTGTGCAGTTAACAACCTCTGTTACATTGGAAAATAGATTGGAGTCAGAGAATCTCTCTGACCTTGAAATTTATGAAGACAGCTGCATTGGCTCACATATAGGAGTTTTCTGTGGTTGCTGAGTTTGGTTTTTTTTAATTACTTTTTTTTTTTTTTTAACTTTTTTCTTTTTTTTTTTTTTTAACCCAAGAGAGTGAGTTGTGTAAGAATTGCTTGGGCTTCTCAAAGACAGACCAGTTACAAGATGCTCAGTTGTCAAGTCAGTACTGCAACAGGACTACCTAGAAAGTGACAGAATTTATTTATGTTAAATGTCAGTAAGAAACCACAGACTGTGCCACAAATCACCTGCCCTGCAGGCCTCTGAAACTGATTTGCACCCATCACTGGTAAGCCAGCCCTCTTTTTCACTGGGGGTTTTTAATCCTCTTCACACTAAAGGCTTATTGACTAACATATCACTGGTTTTTGGAGTAGAAATTTGTTCACCCTTGTCCCATGTGTCTCTGTCTCATGGCTTTATTATGACAAGTGCTAAACCTGTCTTTCTTCAGGCACATCTCAGGCCAATAGATTGTGTATTTGCTATGTGGTTAGAAATAAGAGATGAGAGGGTGGGAGAGGCTGGAGGGAACTGCCAGAAGTGTGAAAAGTGCCTCCTAAGTGGTATATGCTCTACATCTACAAGAAACACTCTCTTCTAATATTTTCTGGTTTTTGGTGGGAATGGGAGAGGAGTTCTGATGTGCATTTGGAACTGTCCATTATAAGTTTGAGTAAATGCAGAGGATTTCTTGTGATATTCCCCCATCCTGTTGTTTTTTTCAGAAGACAGCGGTGGATGGTGATTACATGCTGAGCATTGCTTTCTTTGGTAGTGCAGATGGAGCTCCTCCATTCAGCCTGTCACTGAATGTCATCAGTCTCTCTTCTGGCTCTTAAATGTTCAGCATCTCTCTTCCCTGAAAGCCCTGCAGCAGACTGGAGAGATGCTGCCCACTGGACCCACAGCCCTGGTTAAATTCAGTGGCTCATCCTCAACAGCAGTGTGCTAAGGAACCTTTCCTGTCCCACCACCCAGGAGCTGTTCTGGTAGTCACATTCCCACCCCCTGAGCTGTGGGAACCCAGAAATGAGCTGGTAAGGAAACTTTTTCTCTGGTTGTGAATGTGGGATGTGCAGCAAGCCAGGAGGGGCACCCATGGGGTTACTGGAGCCACCCACTGTGAAGGGGTTTTGTTCCCACCAGTGACAGTCTGGAGTGGTGGGAGTGTGACTGCCAGAGTGACTCCTGGTCAGACAGGAAAGTTTCCTTAACAACTTCAGGGAAAAGGTGCTGCCACCATCTAGCCATTCCCCCGTCAAAGAGTGTCTTGTAGTCCTTAAAAAAGTCCTGCTCTTTGAAATCAAAGTAAATACTGCAGTAAATGAGACCTGAGAGCATTTGTCACGAACCTCCTCCTAGCTTATTGAAATTTATGAGCTGGTGTGAACAAGACACCCACACTTGTCAGGCAAACAAACTAAAAAGCCCATTTTCAAAAGCTTATTTCTTTGGCTTTATCCAATGCTTAATTTAATTCACTGTATGTCTGCATCAACATAGCTGTCCTCCTTTGCCTGGGGTTTACAGTGTGGAGAGGAAATTGTTCAAGATCTCGACCTCTCTCATCTTTTTTCTTTTTTCCTGATTAACTGTCATGGTTAGCTGATTGACTCACAGAGCCAGTGATGCCTTCAGAGGGCAGCAGCAGCCTCTCCACTCCTCCTCTGGCTTGGCAGTGGTTATAAAGACTCAGCTCCATATGAAACAGAGTGAGGGTCTGTTCAGCAGCAGACACTGCTGTTTGTAGGGACTGCGGAGAGACCAGTGGAACAGAACTAGGGCTTTGAGGGAGTGACTTTTTACTTTGCAGATGTGTTCCTCCTATATTCTTGGTTGGGATTGCCCTTATTGGGGAAGCCTCCAATGGGTTTTTGAGAGTCTTAGAGGAAAGCAAATTTGTCCTTGTCTCTTACCCTCCAAGCCTGCCCTCCCTTCCCCAGGCTCTGCCTGGGACAGTGGCACTCCTCGCCTCTGTCCCTGCTGTGTGCACTGGGTGCTGTGGAGCCTCTGGCTCGGGTTGTACCAGGTATTACTGCAGAAAATGTGGGTTTGGGAGGAGGAGAGCAGAACCCATGGGCCAAGCCCTGACAGTCTTTCTTGCAGTGAGGGGTCCAAAACTGAACAGAGGATTAGAGATGCAGCTCAAAGGAACTATGAGTAAGTACAATTCCATGGGAGAAAGGCTTACCCATGCTTTTACCCTTTCTCATTTTGGTAATGATATGTGATGCTGTTGGATGCACAGTTCTGGCTCAAAAACCTGGGGACAGTTGGACTAGACTGGGGCAATTTTTGTTAGAATTTATTTTTCTTATCTTTATATAGATACATTATTATGTATTATACATGATCCATTTATAGGATACATTTGTATATATTTAATACAGTGCATCAATATAATACAAGATTTAATAATTTAAAACATTTTTATGTATATATTTTCTATATTTTTATTGTTTGTTATCTTTATAATTACTTTATTTATCTGAGACTATTACAACTGGACTGAGAATATACAGGAACCAGAACTAGGCAGAGGTTAAAATATTGCTCCTTGCATTCTTACTTTAGTTTCCGCTGCTGTTTGAAAGAAGCCAAGGAACCAAGAAATCCACTGTGGCTTTTCACTGCTGTCCTGGCTGTTTGGTGGTCTGACCTCCCTTTTCCCAACAGGACTGACTTGCCTTTCAGAATAATTATGTTTCTACCCATATAAAATCTAAATCCCTTCCATTCCCAGAGGATCCAAAAGCACACAGTGTACAGATTACCAAGATGAATTTAAAATATTCAGTCCCTGCATTTTATCTTGAAGGATGAGTACAGGCACATGCCTGTATAAAGGACTTTTGCATGAAGAAACTCAAGCTCAGGGAGTTGTTTCTAGAAGGTGAATCACACTGGAGGCACTTGCTTAGGCAAGTCTAAACTCCACACTGTGAAGTTTATCACATCTGGGTGTGATACTGAAACTAGGAACACTTGTATGTGTCACTTTTCCCTGGCAATACCTTGGCTCCTTAACACTATGTTAGCAAAGGCCAAGGTCATACCTGGCTGAAACTATTCCTTTAATAAAGGCAGCAACAGAAACAAATCTTGGAGAGAAACAAGTCCATGCAGGCAGGAATACCAGAATGGAAATACAAGTGCTAACTCAAGCATACTGTTGTAGGATTTAACAGGCCAAACTCCTGGACTTCACACCTTCACCTGACACCTGCTGTGCGAGCGCGCAGAGAGAGGAGCAGCTGCTGCTGAAGACAGAAGGGAAAACCAGAAAGTTACTAACACTGGTCTGCAGCAGGAATCAGGACTCTGTACATCAGGTGAGACAAGGAAAGGTTTCTGTTGCTGCCTTTTTTTTTTTTTTTCCTCCAGTGTGTCAATTATCAGGTGAGTTTCATGGAAATCAGGTTTTGTCTGAGAGGGCTAAGAAACTGAAACCTCACATTTTTGGACAGTTTATCCAGGGCTTTTAGGAAGCTATCTGTCCTGCTTCTAATCAGCTAAGGGAATGGAGGAGGGTTTTTTTTTCAAAATTGTCATTACCAAACTGCTAAAACACTGTTTATGACTTGTTCCCTTCACTGTTGAGTAGGATAAGTCTCTGGACAAAAGCCACCAGAAAACACAGCCTATGCATCCATTCTGCCCCAGGCCAACACCTGTCAAGTCTGGCCAAGTCAAGTCAAACCTGCTTGGTACCTCAGTGAGAAACTCTCGGCTGGAATCTTCAGGACCAGGGGTAGACAGGGCTCTTCCCTGCTTCATCAGCAGGTGACTGGCTGCAATACCCACCCCCTGGTGTGGCAGAGCAGCCAGCTCCTGGAGGGAGCAAAGCAGCAAGAAATCACTGAACTCAGGAACACTCGGGCTGCATGGCCTCAGAGATCACTCAAAGCACAAACCAAAAGGAAAAGAAGGCTCATTAGTTGAGGCTGGGATTACAGCTAATAAAGAAATTATTTTCCTATTGCACAATCTCCTCCTCGCACAGTTTCAAGAAGTTTCCTATTCCATTGGAGAGGAAAACCTCCAGCCCAAACGCAACTTTCAGAGCTGTGAAATGCAAGTGGTTGTTTCAGTGGAGCAAACATGTTCAAAGAACATGATCACCAGAAGACCAGACAGGGAAGCAGGGCCCCAGCATTTGAGCAGAAAGATTATCTTCACAATGCTGTAGCTCAGTCTTTATTTGTTCTGCATTCAGCATGCACTAGCAAGGTAAATTATTTTTTACAGGGTGGTTTTTTTTTTTTCTGAAACAGAAAGAATTGCAGTCTTTTAGAAGGGTTGAGAAGTGGTGGCAACAGGTCCACTTGGGATAAAACATGGGTGAGGAGGGACTCAAGATTATCACCACTACTTCAGAATCTTTCTGCTTCTGTGCAGAGAAGAGGAAATGGAAAAAAGAGAGGAGAGGAGAAACAAGGACAGTTCTGGTTGGGGGTTGGCTTTTTTCAATGCTGCTGCAAACTGGAAAGGACTGCAGAACTAGCATGAGCTCTTCACCCATTCTGAGCCCTGACAAGCTTAAAATAACTTAAGCATGTATTTGCCTGTGTGCTCAGAGATGTATATTTATCAAGGTAGTTAGATTTAATTGTAAAAACTTAAAACCAGTAAAGGAAAAAGACCTGAAGGCCACAGCTCCTGAAATTTGGTACTTCAAGGTCACTAAGACTATCAGGTCCTGTGAGGGCAGTGATGGTACAAGGGTTGACTCAGTCCAGCTTGTCAAGCTCTCCCTTCCAGATGGAGTGGACAAAGGCTCAGTGGTGCCAAATGATGAGGGTGAGACTGGTGCCAGGGAAATGTTTCCTTTAGTAAGTTTTTGTGCTAGCATAAAAATTTCCTATTCGAGTGGTATGAAATATTTGGTGGTTTTTTTTTTTTTTTTTTTTAATCCAAGATGAGTAACAGGCAGAATTCATCAGCCCTCTTACTCATTTCATCCAGACAGGCATTAGATTCCCTCCTCACCATTTTTGGTCCATTAACCTCCCCTTGTACTGCCTTCTATTTGCTGCATATGCCAATACCACACTTGACCTTTTTCAGGGCTAATTCAGGAAGTTTTGTTGACTTCTGTAAATGCTGTCTTGGAACAGGCTAAACAGTCACAGCTCCAAAATGAGAGACAGCACAGAAGAGCTGAAGTTTAGCACAGTGTAGTAAGGAATGGCACAGGGAGTTTCTCTCTCCAGCCAGAACAGCTGGAGTGTTAGGCTCCTGCTTTTTGGGGATGAGGAAGGTAGCAAAGCAAATGGTTTGGCACTAGTTGAGGATTTTAGTTGAAACAAACATATTCTTCTTGTGAAGTCACTGCAATGAACTGGTATTTGTTCAGGAAAATATCCAGTCAGAGTATCCTGGTCCATATCTAGCTCAGCCATTTTTTTTCCAGAAATGTACAGGTACATGTACATTTGTACTTACACAGGTGTGAACATGCTCCTCAACTGCTTCTCTTCTGCTTCTGCACATGGACTTTCCATTCCTGGGGCAGCTGCAAATGCCAGCTTTTCCTGCTTAAAAAATGTCATTATTACTGCATCTCATCAAAAGAAGATTTTAGTGCAATTAAAATGCAGAACACTAAAAATGGATTAACACAACAGATAACCAATGTCTGAGCAAGCCTTCCTATCCATTACTCATGAAGCTATTAGGACCAACCTGAATGGGAGACAAAGTCATAATTAACTTGACATTAACAGCACATTACTGCAATACCACTAATGTTACTCAGAAGAATCTTAAGATTTTGAATATCCCTTCCTGTAGATGCTATTAAAAACAGATCCAGGCTGAGATAAATCAGAGATTGCAATAAAGTCTGACAGAGGAACTCTCTCTAGTTTCTGATCGAAGTATCCTGCAACAAAGTTTCAGCCCACAGTTACTTTTATGACAAATAAGCAAGCAGCTGTGGCCAGAGAGGTGATAGTGCGCAGCTTTTTGGAGAGCATCCTAAATTACAGGATGATTATGAGAACACTTTATTATCGGTTACGTGAGCTGTATCTTCTAGTAATGAAAAAAAATATCACCTAAATACTATCAAATAAACATTTATAAATGTCATTTTTTTATCTTGAAATATATTCTTTGCCTTTTTGATGCTATATGATACCACCCACCTCTGAAACCCACAAGACAGAGAAACTACCACAGCAGTCCTGTATCAGTTAATATTTTTGAATAGCCCTCTATATGAATGAAGATGCAACATGCAGGGCACAGTTTAATTAGTTTATTTTTTGAAGTTCTGTCAGAAATATAGCTGTGCAATAATTACAAAATATATTAAACTATCAATCAATTAATCCAAGGGAACAGGAGTACTTTCATTTTGTTCAAATGCAAACCAATACAAACCTTTAACATTGACACAGAATAATCTTTTGCATCCATCATCAATATATTTGGTCTGCTGCCATCTCTAAATAAGAAAAGAAAGGTCACCCTGATTTCATTGCATTAGGAAGTTTAATCCCTTGATAGCAAACATGACCAGACCCATCATGAGACTGCTTAAAAAACAACTCTATACATCTCACATTATCTGAGCTCTCACATATACATTACATACCAACATTTTTAGCAAAATAATTTTCCCTGCCCTGCAGGGGAAGACATTCAGAGGCAAAGAGATAACACGTTCATAATATATTATAATTGGAAAATTTGTGCCATAGCAGCTTTGCACATACATGTACAAAGAGTCGGTGACTTAAACCATGTTAAAGACAACAGAAATTTGGAGGATAAAAGAAGCTAACCCACTTTTTAACCACTTGGAGATCTAGCAATGCTGCAAAGCATTGATTTACAGAACGAAACTCCACTGCTGAACAAGTTGCACAAGACACGGGTTAATTAAAATATTTCTTTGATTTAGAGACAACTCAGTGCTGAAGACCTTTCTCATTCCATTTAAATAGTTCTAGCAATTATACCTCAGTCCACCATGGTAAAACAGATTCTCAAAAGAAGATTTGAAGAAAGGGGAAAGAGGAAAATGGAACAAGTACATGAATAAATATTTCATTAACATTTATAATTGTTTTATGACAGTAAGATTTAACTGATACTTAGAAAATTAGCTCTGACAGTCTCTCATGTAATACTCTGATATTACAGTAATTTGTCATCAGAGTTCTAGTTGGTAATATAAAAATACAAAACCAATAGAATAGCAGCAAATGAATGAAGCTGAATAAAGTGAAATATTACTGTGGCCAATACAGAATTATACACGCAGTAGCCTTCTATTCCCTATTGGCTTGTGCTTTTGTACAGTTTTAACCTGAATCATTTAAACCCTGCCACCACAGGGAGTTTCCTCCTCAGAGGCAGAAGTACATCAGATCTAATAGAGAAGGCTCAAAGCAAAAATTCCATTCAAAATGCAAATCTTCAAAAGCAAAGAAAGTGTTAATGCATTTAGTGGGTCTTGGATATAAATGACAAACAGAGAATTTTCTTATTCCTAGAGTTGCGGAAGGACCCGGAGTAGGAAAAAGCTCTTACATGACAAGTGTTTTCTCTGACTGCCTCCCCCTCCTTCCCCCCAAAAAAACAAGGGAAACAAAAGAGAATGGCAGTTTTTGAGCATCTTGAAAAAACATGGATAGGTAACACAGCCTGAAAATGGAGAACTCATGTACAGTGCCTTCTGTGCAGAGTGGTTTCTATGCACTGCCATGGACATTGACAGTTCTTGGCTAAGAATGGCTTTACTGGGAATGCTCCAACTGAAGACACTCCAGCACAATTCAGCTGATAGGATGAAGCTATTCATTATAAAATTTCCTTTGGTTTTAAAGCTGAGATCTTTCCCTATTTTGAGTAACATATGCTCACTTGTCCCCTAATGACAGAGATTCAACTAAAGTCACCAACAAATAACTGCATTTACCATTAGCCAGGAAGTTCATGTTTCAGTAGTGACAATACTCCACTGAACACAATTCCTCTTCCATCTAATAGGTTCTATTTGCAGAAGAAATTTTACTCATCTGGATATGATGAACAAAGTGGTAGGTTGGGTCCTGGAACTTTTACCTCTCATGCAGGCAGGCAGAGTATCCTCCCAAACCACTAAGGTATTGTAGTCTTTCTTTAGTCTTGTTTATACTAAGCAATGCACCCTTTCCCCACTGGTATTGCTTTGATGATGCCAAATAGTTGGAACACTCTTCAGTATCTCTTAAGCTGCAGTATCTCCAGTCTTTAGCTTGTTTCACTAGCCTGGATAAACAATATACATAAGCTCATGCATTGTTTAGCTCTTTCTTCAGTATATGGACATGTTATGGGGTTATGGGGTGAACAAAACTTTTTTCTTCCCTCCTATTAAAGACAAGATTCACAACTTTATCAGCACCATGAAAGTTAAAATTTTTAGCACCAGTGAACTTGAACTATTCAGCTTTGACTGGTCAAAACTAACATTTACATGGCATACAATCAGTACAGAAAACAATAATACACACAGCATTAGGAACCTCTTTGACACAGTGAATCTAGTGTTTGATAAACGAGTAACTATGAAAGCCAGATTTTCTTCCTGAAAGCAAACAGGATTACAATTTTTCCTCACACTGCTGAATTAATAGGCTTTCCTTACTATCCAAGTTGCTAAGTTGGCCCAGCTCCTATTGTCTAAAGGGACAGGAAATACCCACAGCAGCTGGATGCTGATATGGCCAGCTGCCCACGGAGAATTCACAGGGGATGACTTGGGTACGTCACTCAACAACACCAAGAGATCACTTGAACAGATGCAGGTCACAAGTTCAGCTTTGGTACAAATTTGGGTTTCAACAGTAGTAAAACAAATTCTGCATCACCCTCTCTGTTCAGTACATCCTTTTGCTCATGTGCGCACTCACAATCTGAAACATATCCAGCACTAGGAGATCCCACCAGCAGAAAGGGATCCCATTCAAATGCTAAACTTTCATGTCTATTGATGATTGTGGTTGACATTCTGGGCCTAGAGCACACATTTCTAGAAAGATTTATCAAAATAAGGAGAATTAGGGAGGCATCTTTGGACCACATTACAAATATTTCTTCAGTGAACTCAGCTCAGAGTCATCTAGCCTTCTCCACAACACTACCTCATATCTTATGGAAATACCAACATCAACTCTGCATCAACTCTGCATCAACATGCAACTTTATGAAGGAGGAAAGGGTCAAAGCATACCTGAGCCCTTGGTGACATGAATAAAGTCTTAACCCTAATTTCAAACTTCAAGAGACATGCAGCCAATTCAAAATTCTAGATAAGTCAATATAGAAACTCTTTTAACTTTCCCAAGCTCTGTGGAAAAAAAACCCCGACAACTCCCTCATCTTTATAATTTCATTCCTTCCTTGCAACAGCATATATTCCAAGGCACTGAGGTGAAACGACTTACAGGTCTATTTGATATGACTGAAGTTTTACCAAGCTGAGATGCACAGTTTCTGCAATAGTATTTTCCTGTAGGCATTAAAGTTTTGATTAACACTTCATTTATTTAGCTTGCTACAGAAGTAGCTTATTATTTTAAGAGAGAACCTTACCAAATATTTAAACATACGACCCCATATAGAGAAAATTATACCAGCAACAACAAAGATCCATTCACATGGAGATCAACTCTATGTTGGCAACTATGATCTTTTACAAACCCAGCCTTTGTGGACAATAAAGCGCTTTTGTGATCCGTGTGGAAAAACACGAGTGAGGCTCCACTGCTCTGGTTAAGACTTGCAGGCTACATGACTCCATCAGTACTGCGGGCCTGGAACCCTTCTCTGCGGACACTGTTCAAGTCCAGGCGCGTGAGAACCTCGCAGCGCACCAGGAGCGTGTCATCCTTGATGAAGGTTCTCTGTTTCAAGGTCTCCAGGTGCATGAAAGTCACATAACCAAAACCTTTTGGATTTCGGTGAATTGTCGGTCTCTGGAAGGCCAGAAGCTCTGGCTTGGCTTCCATCACCTCTTCATGGTTCTGCCTTTCTGGGCCTTCGGATTGATCCAAAATAGAAAGTCGAATGGTGCCTTGGAAAGGCCAGGGCAGGTGGCTGTCATATTCCCCTTGCATAGTGTGCACAAACAGAGAGATAAAATTAGCACAGCGCTGAGCATTTGGTAACTGGATATGCAGGCGCAAGCACAGCTTGTAGCCAGGCTTCCCTGTATAGAAGCCAGGACTGTGCAACACTACAGGTCTCTCTTCTTCCTGGGCTTTCTGCAGTCCACTGAAGTTCTCAATCTTCCAGATATAAATACCATTACATTGCTGTGCCTCCATTTCAGTAATCTTTCCCTCCAAATTTCGGATAGTACGTTTAAGTTCTGCCATATGAGTGTTCTGAGTCTCCATTTTAGCAATGAGTTCCCTGATTTGGTGATCTTGTCTCACCAGACGACCTTCCAACTGCTGAATAGTTTCCTTGAAGTTTTCTACTTCTGGATTGCAGTTGTATGCAGCATGTGACACGTGTGAGAAGAGGCCACGCTCAAAGGGTAGGCCATTGATGAAGGGTACAGGATTTGCAGCAGTAACACTGATATTCTGAAAACTCTGAGCCATCATCCTCATGTGAACCTGAGTGAACTCCTGCATATGTCGTGCCAGTTCATTCCTTTGCATCTAGGATTTAAGAGATATGGCATTAGGAACATATCAAACATCTGAACTCACCATTTAAATATGGCTCTGAAGAAAATCAAACAAGTAGTTGCTTTTGTCATGTGAGAAAAGCTGCAGTGTGAATCAAGGACAAAGGTGTGACAAAATAGCACTTTACCAACAGAGAGCTCCAAATTTAAGATCACTATTAGGAAAAATGGAAAAAGAAGTTCCAATACCAGCAGGCAACTGCAGAATCATTTAAGTTGGAAAAGACCTTTAAGATCTTCGTGTCTTTGGCCTGATGTTGATACAGCTGGGGTTCAATAAAAGCATAGCTATGAGGGGATTTCAGCATAGAATTGTTAACCTGGGAAGTTAAGACAGAACTGACATAAATGACTGCAATATAAATCAGATATGTGCATTATTGTTTTTGTTGGCTTGGGACTTTGGGACGTCACAAACATATTCTTGTTAGAATATTTATCATTAGTAACAGCATATTGTATAGTTGTATAATTCTATGTAATGTTTAATAAGGGAACCTTTGATCATATTTTTACAGAAGCTGCAACATCTCCAGGAAAATAAAAAAAATTAAATTCTCCGGAACAGACTGAGAACAACTTATTAAAGGCCAGCACCCACACTTCAAATGGAGGCAATTTTGAGTAAAAACATGAAGTATTTCAGTAGTACATACAGTGAGAAATAGGAACAGTATATTTCAAACTGTGCACCTGAAAGTAAAAGCAAGATATGAAGAAATATGGAGTACTTTACACTGAAAACATTCTTGTCAAATATTCCAAAGGCAAGCACTGTGTATTCAGGGTCACTTTCTTGTCAATGAGCATTCATGATAAAAAAATTCAGGTTTTGTAGGAGTGATTATTTCCCTATGAAAACATCATTAATTATGGTGTACATTTTCAGTAACATTGTTCAACTCAAAACATAGATATGGTGAAAGACTGTTAGTGATAAATATATTTAGAATTTTTTCTGTGTTCTGAATCAGCATTGTATTCCCTTCATTGATTTGCTGAAATGCTCCATAGTACCAAATGGTGTATGAAAACTGATGTGGAAATGAAGGGGAAAGACCCGATTTTACCAAGAGCTATTAAAAACTAGAAATAAAAGTATCTAGATTAATACTTTCAGAATTTAATAAAATTGTTTTTCTTTATGGAACTCTAGGAGTCGTAAGTGTATTTGGCCACAACTTTGGAAGAAACGCTAGAAGTTACTTTTTGACATGAAAGCTGAGAAAACATGAAATAATAAAAGCAAGATCATCAAGCAAATTGTTCACAGAGCTTTTTAAATTTGAAAAAGCAATTTTGAAATGCAATGTATCAACATGCACTGCTGCAGAATTAAGATACCTCAAAACAAAAAAATCCACAATCACAAGTCACTGAGGATTTTGGGTTGGTAAATGAGACAAGAATAGGAAAACACATTACAAAAGCAACAGACAAAATCATGCAGAAGGTCTGCAATTCAGAAGGTACTGATAAAAGGTTTACCTTTTCAGGACACCCAAAGGCACTGTAGAAACATGGCACTGGGGCAGTAGGACAATCATTGTCATAATGGTTAGGCATCTAAAACAAATCAGATTTGATATTACTTCTCCATCAAGAGTATTCTTATCCAAAAAGGAAACAGCTGGATGGATTTTGAACAGGTACCTGAAGGCAGATCAGTTTACACCTATGTAAATTCTTAAGGGAATACAGAAGTTTTGAACAGAAATGTAGCTCATGATAAAAATTACACATCCCACTTGTATGTGCTATAACCATTGACTTTGTCTTATGTTAGGCCTCAGAAAGCATTCAGGTTTCCTTGCTAGACCAGACACTTTTTGTTTCTAGCCTATCCTCCAGCCAGGTCATGTTCAATTCCTTCCCTTCTGAAGGACTACTTGCACATGTTTATTGTGCCTCTCTTTATTATCATCTTCCTCAAAAAGTTCAAGTTCAATTTTTTTTGTGGTCCATGTTTTCCAGATCCAGATCAGCAATCTCACTGCTCTGGATCCTGCCTATCCACCCTCCCTCAAAAGCACAACATCTTCAGCTGATGCCTCATGAGTCCTGAACAGAGCAAAGGATAATTCACTGTTTCACAGGCAGAACCCCTGTTTATATAACCCCTGTTTATATATAAACAAGCCTTGTTTAAATATCATGATGAAGCACAAGGCTAATAAAGACCAGCTATTATTACGAAAGTTTAGCATTCTCTGCTCCCCACTTCTGCAATTCATTGTTCTACCTAACAACACTTTCCTTTGTCATTACTAAGCTCAATCCTGTTTTGCAGAGTATTTGTGCAATTTTACAAGAACATTCTTTATTTTAACCCAGGCCATCAACATAGTTGCCATCCCAAATTAAACAAATCAATATTTATCATTTTCCTGCCAATTAAGTTATTATTGAACAGAAGAAATAATAATGGCTATAATATCAGTAATGGACAAACAGAATTTCAGCCAGCATCCCAGTTTGATAGTGAATTTACTTATAGCTACTTTCCAATAGTGGCTTTCCAAGTACAAAAACTCCCCCTCTCAGCCCAAATCAAAGCCTCCTCTTGTAATGTCAGCCATAACCACTGGCAGTTGTTGGTATTTTTTCAACTCCATTCAAGATCAAAGACATGGCCCCTGTCAAGAAGCAGTACAGCTGAGCAATGTGATGTGAAGCCAAAATCCTACAGAGGTTTGCCAGACTACAACGGCAAGCTGAAGCAGCATTTAAGGGAGTATCACACCTGCACTGGACATTTTCAGACAGAAGCATATAGTGATTTAGCAGCTAGTAGACAAACTGTATCTCCAAGTTTAATTTCAGATTAAAGAAGCAATCTAAAATCAAAACATCTGACTTGGAATAGACAGAGAAAAAGGGAGTCTCTTACCTGCTCTCTGATGAGCACTGTGTTGCAATATTCGCAATATATATTGGCAAGTGGGCAGGTTTGGTCATGAAGCTTAAGTGATCAAAGAGAAAAAAGAAAGGTGAGAAAGCATCAGTAAAGTTACGCAATTTAAGAGAGGGCTAATCACCCTTGATCAGACATTAGATTTTTATTTATATAAAAAATTTTGTATTTAGCTGTATGCAACTGCAAAACAAAGAGAATCCCTTTACCCTAAACAGTATGTTTTCTGTTACTGCTTTTTCCTGGACTTATACAAGAGATTCATAAAGTTGAAGATATTTTACTTCCTAAAGCTCTTATGCTCCAAAGAAATCTGATTTTAACCATAAGTTTCTAAAATTCTGGAACTATATGAAAGCACTTTTTTTGTTTTTTTTTTTTTTAAATTGTATTGTTGGAGTATATGAGGTACATTTGATTGACAATTCACAATATTAATATCCAAGAACATTCAAGAGTCCTTGAGATAAAACACATCCATATAGAGATAAAGAAATAGTAACAGCAAAAGGAAAGTATCATCCTCAGTATGACCCGAGTGAAAAATGCAGAGTCAGGAGAAGAATTCAGAAATCATCTTGGTCTTGTGTGGTAGCAGATATCCCCAAAATATTTATCTCAATACTTCCTCTCTCCCAGGCATAAAAACTGCACATGTAAATACTGCTTTTTGTGTTCCATGGGCAGTAGATACTGTCCTGTCTGATGGTAAGGTCAGACATCAGTGGTTCTTACACAAGTCCACAAGTCTCCTCACACCATATGGTTCCAAGTAAGTTTGTATTTAAGGACAATCTCTCCCCAGCTTTTGCCTGTTCCAGGCTCATGTCCTGAGTTTGTAGCTTCTCAGCTGTGCAGCAGCACAAAGAGCCCTTCTAGACCAAAACCTTTCAGTTGTTTTTGTTTTTTTTTTAACTGCTGTTCCCTTTCCAAGCAAACCTATGTGAATGCAGGCTGACAAACTGAGACTCCTGCTAAATACCTCTTTATCTTCATAGGCCATAGAAGTGGCACAGTTTGGGCAACACACTTGACGCCTCGGACACTCTTGGGTCATGTGCTCCTTCAGATGGTTCTTTGGGAAGGTTCCTTGGCACTGTAGGCATTCCACAGTGGAAAAATCACACTGCAGCTGGTGGTCCTGCAGAAGGGCAGAAGAGGGATTTGATACTTCAAACAAGAACTATTATCTCATTTCTTTTCAAGAGAAAGCACAGTGCAAGACAAACGAATCACAATCTTTCCTTCATGCATGGAAATCCTTATACACTTATGCTGACTCTACCAACAGCCTGTTACTGTCTCACTACTAAGGTCAGGGTTTCATGTATTCAGAGCTTTAAGAAAGCTCTCAGTAAAAATTTAGCCTTATATTTATCCTTTTAACTGCATATAGTATTTTCCAAAACAATTACTTCAACTGATATGTGTAGCTACTTTGAGAGACTATTAAACTGACTTTAATAAACTTGTGTGAAGCACAGACATAGCTGATCAAAAGGCAGACATGAATGATCCTCAGCAGAAAGCTGCATTAGTACAATTGTCATGTACTGGGATGTTCACTTGAGAATCACCTAACTACAATTAAATACTCATTATAAACCAATATGTGTAGCTATAGTCTTGAAAGAAAAATGCATGGAGTCAGCATAAATGAGTACCAGGTATGACCATCTATTTTAGTTATTTCAAATTATTATCTGCCCATGAAAACAAGGTTGCTTATTTTCAGAACTACTTCTCACCTCTAAGTGCCTGAGCTCCATCTTCATGCTGCAGCCCTTGTTGGGACATTTGACCGTTAATGAAAGGATTTCCCGTTTGGCGAAGTTGTCAGGAAAAAGTTGATTTTCAAGCAGAATTTCATTGTCTACAGGACATTTGTGACCTGCATCTCTACAACACAGAGAAGCAAGGAAAGATATTCCAATATTACCAACAGAGCACTTGATTTAAAATATTTTTACACCAGCAAGACATTAATGACCAAATAATAACACAGTAAGAAAATCTTTAAAAACAATTGATTTTATGTGCCGATGACCAGAAAATATGAAATATATTTCAAAAAATTTGAAAACATACAGTTTCACTGGAGGTGGCATGACTGGGGTTGCAGCACTTTTCAAACTCAAACACATTTTATTTGTACAAATGCCATGTTAAGTACTCTGGAAACAAACTTGAGGAATATGTAAAGACACTAAGAACTTAGAGTCTATTTCTGTAAATACTTCACATAGCTCAAACATCAAAGAATATTTCACATACTACTTCAAAACAATTACTTAAACTTCCTTAGACCTCCTCTCATTTCCTTCTTATTTTATAAACAGCCAAGGTGATCACAGCTAAGAAAAAAAGCAAAATTGTCTTTTTTTCCAGATTGACTTAATCTGTTTGGCATTAAATTATACATTGCTCAGTTTGCTGGTTTTGTTATACAACCATTTGATCAGCTAGTCATCCTTCAATTTCACTACACAGCAAACAGGGTGAAAACATCCAGACACAAAAATTATTAGTAACTATGAAAATCACACTGGACTTGGAACTGAGTGTTGCATCTGAAGCCATTTTAACAGCAAGCAGTCTGGAAGTCAGTGCTAACTGGTGAAGGTTTGGAATCTGATGGAACATGGATGCCTGCAACCTGCACAAGGTAACTAACAGCCTGTTCCAGTTCATCAGGTTCTGTCTACCTGCATGTATATGCAAAAATCATTAGAAATAAGAGTAAAAAAAGGGGATCACCTCCATCAAACTTTCCAGTATCAGACCACTCTGAAAAGGGGGATCACCTCCATCAAACTTTCCAGTATCAGCTCACTCTGAAAAGGGGGATCACCTCCATCAAACTTTCCAGTATCAGCTCATTCTGAAAGCAGTAGGCTAACATATTGATTCACAATTAAGTAATGCAGTTAAAGAGGCATGAGGGATCAAAGCTCCTGAGTGCTAATGGAAACAGCAATAAAATGGAAAAATACATGGGGCGGAAAAATGTCAGAGAACACTTGTGGTGCAAGGATCAAAGGCCAGATAATTGTCACTGTCTGCAAGCACGAGGGGAAGTAGAATGTAGTGGGCTGTGGAGACCAGGAAGGAATTTATGTTCTTTGTTGGAAAAGGAAATAATTGCTCAGCAACTCCATTAGCAACGCTGCTAGAGGAAGTGGAGGTAAAGTTACCACTTCAAAAAGAGGTAATGAACTTCCTTTCACAAGTCTTGCTTGCAGAGCAAGCTCACCACATGCCTGAGAATCAAACTCCTAAACAAGTAGAAGAAAACACCTAGCTTGCCTTGTTTCAGAGCTCCCTAAGCTATGACCAGTGTGATCTCTGTCACAAGCTAGAAATGTTCCCTTGCTTCACAACCTACAGGAAATCAGTTTTCACAGGTATAGTTTGGTTACAAACACCCTGTTTAGTGGAGTATAAAGATAGCTCAACAGGCCTACTGATAAGACAGCAGCTTTCTTTCTACAAAGAAAAGCTAATCATAAATAAGAGCAGCCAACATCAGATTAATTCAAAATAATGATTACCAAATCCCCAGATTAAATAACTAGCAGATAAAGGGCAAAATAAGAATGCAATGCAATTTTCCAAAGTAGGCAATTGTAGTAAGGAAAAAGCAGTAACTCATTGTAGGATATTAAACAGGCTTCAAAGGATCAGGATTGTGTTTAAAATACTGCTAAGATCCATCTACAGACAAAGATGTTGCTATGTATTTCCTGTGACAAAGCTGAGTTTATGCACCTCAGTTCTAGCTTACAATACAGTGAAGGCTTTCCTATGCTGGAATTATTTATCACATTGCACTTTGCCACTCACAACAGTACCTGTGAAACAATGACCATCTGCTACAAAGTACAATGAATATTCCTGTAATTTCCCTTAAGATTAAAATACAGGTATGAAGAGTAAAGCCAGAATAATTTTGAAAGAAAAGCCTGCTCTGTGATTTTAACAAGTTAGCAGTTCAGCTGAGAAGCTGAGACAGTTGCCAGAGACTTCAACTGCGGCCATGCCAGCTGCTGGATGAACTGCCAGCACCCAAACATTTCCCTGCTGCCCCTTGTTACCTCACAACTCTGCTTCCAATAAACAGAGGTTCTGATATTTGGCAACTCTACTACAAACCCTAAGTCAGCTTTGCCCTAAGATACAGAAGACTGGAATGAAACTGAATTAGCTACTGCACCTGCAGTTAGTTCTTCTAAAATTTCCAGCAATATATTTTGTTGACAAGTAACATTCGTAAACACATTTGTAGTTACTTAGGTAGATAAGCTTCTCATCTTCCATGACTTATAGCACTTCAAAGCACTTCAGACAACTTTATTTAAAAAGCTGCCAAGACTTTCTGGGAGGCAAACATTTACTGTGATCAAATCTCATCTAATCATGTCCTTCACACTGTAAGATCGAAGAGTCCAGTTATTAAAAGGTTTTCCAATTTTTTTTTCTAGTTGCAGCCACAACTTCTTCAACATGAACAACTACAGTTGTTTGTGTAAGTCACAAGAAGCAATTACTCAAAAATGATTGTCTATCCTTCATCATTTAAAATCCTTAATCTCTGTGTTCACTTGAGTTAAGACAGTGGGGAAATGAGGAATAAAGAGAAGCAATTTTTTCTAATCAAATGAAGACTGTGACAATCACTTAGTGGAAAAAAGCAGTACTTAGAGAATGTAAAATATCCCTTTCAGTTTTCATTTTAGTTCTGTAGAAGCTTCTCAATACCTCAATCAATCTGGTACTGTAGACAGTACAGACTGCAAATCGATACCATACTGTAGACACTACATAATCCAAATCAATAGCCTGATCTATGGATAACAATTAAGCATGCAGTTCAGCCCTTCAGGGATTCAGAGAGGTCTGGCACTTCAAGCTGTCCTCCCTGCTTTCACAAACAGTCACTCAAACTGTCCTCCAAAGACAGTCTGGCGGGGAATGAGGGAAAACTTTTACTAGCAATGAAACATCTGATATATTACATGGATGATCTACAGTCTCAAAAGAAAAAATGCTTTCCACCTTGTTTAGGATTCACTGAAACAATCATCACTATTCATAGAAATGAAGTAAAATACAGAAAAGGTATAAAAGAAGTAGACGCTTCTGGTCATGGTCCTTTCTATGGAGAAATTCTTCCAGAGAATTTATGTAGCAGAAACTACAGAGAAGCCCACAAAACACTGTATTCAGACAACCTAATTGCTGCCATACTATTTATTTAGTGAGCTACAAATGGATAGGGAAGAAAAATAAATGGAACACAACTATGGACAAACGGTATGAAAACCCAATCAAGAAAGCACTGTCCATTTTGCATGCTATAAAATAAATGCAAGGGAGAAACACAGTAACACTGAAGATAGTTTCATGATCTTTACAAAAAGTGTGCAAAATAAGGTTGAAAATGAGCCAATTCTACATATGGGTCACACAGAATTGAACATATAAATTCCTACCAAAGTGACATTTGAGCTATGTGAGCAATTGCTAAGAAAAAAAAAAAATGTGCTTATGCTGAAAAGGAAAAATCCTACAGCATAATGTAGCCATCAATGTAATCCAATACTCACACAAGTGGGACACTGATGACTTCATTCCAGGTGTAAGGCAAGTGCCCTGTACAAGGTACTCTCCGCCCTTTCTTGCTCTTTCAATCACCCGTTTTTATAAGCCCAGCCTGCTCTTCTTTCGTATCTTATTCCCAGTCCCTCATATGCCACCTGGTTTCCTCTCTCAAAGCTTTGTTCTCAACTATTCCCTCATCACATTCTCTCTTCCAAGTCAAGAAGGAAGCAGCTAATTTCAAGTGAAGAACTGAAAGCATGAATTGCCTTATCTGCACCAAGTAATCAGGTTGTCTGTAGTTTCCTGAAGTTACCGAGAGAAACAATCATAGGCAAAGGATTGCCTAGGTAATTTTATAATCTTGAGCTGGATATGGAATTTATTTGGGGGACTTTTCTACCTTTAGTTTTTAAATTATTATTCGAAGTTTAATAAATTTTTTAGATTCATAACCTGGGTAAATTTGTTGAAATGGCAAACCATCTAAAGCGCATAAAACTTCCAAACTTGTGACATTCTGGCCGTATATAGCACCTTTAATGAATAATAAATTTCCAGAGTTCTATTAGCACTCACTGGTAATACCTTGGGCAGCTCTATTCAGTTTAGACTGACCTTAAACCGCTCTGGTACATTAATTTCTTCTTAAAAGCAACTTCCACAATTTTTCCTTTACCTTATTGATTTGACAATGCAGCCTTTGCAGAAGCGGTGGCCACACGGTGTCTGCACCGCTTCCCGGAGAGCCATCAGACAGATTGGACATTCGTATTTACTCTCCAGGGGCGGATCGAACTCCACGTCGTATCCCTGCGTCTCCTCGGAGAAGGAGCCGGGCGCGGTGCCGGCGCCGCTGCCCACGCTGCAGCTCTCCTCCTTGGCTGCCGCGCTGCAGGCGCTGGCCATGGCCGCGCAGCAGCCGCTCTCCGCGTCCCGGCCTCCACAGCTGCTGTCGCTGTGCAGCAAGCTCATGGCAGCTGCACGGCACTGCGCTGCAACAGGGCAAAAAGATGGATTAGCTTAAAGTATTTCAAACCCTCCCTCCCAGCCAAGAACACAATTAATTTCCAACCGGAAATACTGGAACAGAGTTACAGATTTGGTTCTACTCAAAATCACTGGTTTTGTTTTGTCCCCATTATCTTTTTTTGCTTATCTTGTGATATGTAGGAAAGGACACTGCATCCTGTCAGTATAGTTTAAAAACATCCCCCCCCCCCTTCTGTTACCTCTTTCATATGACTGCCTGATTTCTGTAAAAAGAGGAATCATTCCTCTTTGTCCTTGTCTACAGCTATGTCTACTGAAGATGTTTCTTTACCCCTTCCATATTATTTCCTTCTAAGACACTCTAATAGATTTTGTGTGGAAAAAAAGCTGCACAGAATCAGGTTTTCTTGGAGGACAACACCTCAATTCCATATTTTCCCTTGCAGTGTATATATGTTATTTAGCATTTTCTGTATTGAGCAATTCACAATATAGATTTCAAACCGACTAAGCTGCAGGAACACAAATAAAATATAAGTCCAAGTACCTAAACCAAGCAGCTGATGTGCTGTAAATGAAATTCAAATATACAGCACTGCTGATAACATTTTAGAACTGCCAATAGGACTTTAAATTGAGTAAGAAGCTACACATGAGATAAGGATAATAATTCCACAGCTCAAAAGCTATCTACAAATTACTGGTACTCAAAGAGAGCTCCTGCTCTCCTTTCCCTCTTGCAGGCTAGCTGGCAGGGAGGACAAGGGACATGATTGTAAGAACAGAAGATAAAAGTTGCCTTTCCCTGAAGAGTGGTGGATGGCATACTAAAGCCTGTTTTTACAACACTCCTCCAAAGCAGGGTGAACTCATGGGTACAAAATGAGAAAGTGCAGGTATCCCCAAACAGATTACTAGTGTTCCTACACAGAATGAGAGAACCTTAAAAAAAGGTCTTAACAACAAATACAAATTCTAAAGACCAAGAAACCTTCCACTCCCCTGATTTTTTTAATGGTTACAATAATTTTCTTAGAATCCTGCTGTGGTTAGTTTTCTATAAATGACATTTCTTTGAAAAACAGAGATTATCACCAGGTGCAAAGCAGTATGAGAAGTCTGAGGGTTATGGAGCCAGGCATGCAAACCAAGCCCAATAAGCCCAGATTTGATAATCTTTTGCACAGCAGTATAGGCAAAAGTCTCTTGCAGTGAATCCACTGTAATACCATTATGTCATTTAAAATATATTAGGGATGGAAATCCAATCAAGAGAGGAATTGTAAGAGCCGTTTATCTGCATCACTACTGCAGATGCTGAAGGCAGCAGAATGAATAGGATTACCATGACCATGAACTCACAAAGCTGAAAATTTTCTTGCCTATATCAGAACTTGAATATCACAACTCATTTTTACAAAATGTTCATGGATAGGAGGAGGACATACAGGTAGTTTTATTTGGGTACATATTTTACGACACCTTTAATGTCATAGAATCAACAGAAATACTAATCACACAAGGTCTCAACTAGCATTTATGGGAAATATGTTTTGAACACATGCAAAATCACAGGAATGTGCTTTAGGCCATCTACATGATAAACAACTGGCAATACTGACCATGATAAGACACTATGAGCTATTTTTTCCAGCTATCCAGACCAAAAATAGAAGCATATCTATCTAAAGAAAAACAAAGTTACTATATTTTGGTTAGATATAGTTAGAATAATTAAACCAGAACTTTTATTCTGTTGAATAAATATATGACTTTCCATCTTGTTGGGGTATGCAGGGGTATGAGAAGTATCTGAAGAGCAGCATTCTTGACATTTCCAAAATACCATTAAGGTACAGAGCTTCAAAGCACAGGCTGGCAGTTCTGAGTTGTACTGAACTGGCCAGCAGTGCTCCCTTTCTGCAGAAATAACTCTAGAGCAGAGCTGTCTGGAACTGCACCCAAAGAGTGCTGCTCACTTCCACTCCTGTTTTCCACCCCAGTGTATTGTCCCTATACATTATCCACCACAACAGGCTTTGTAACAGGCTCCTAAACACAGCAATACAAACTAAACACTGAGCATGCTCCCAGCAGCTGCTCCAGCCATAGTCCAGACATGACCAGTTTAATCCCACAAAGGCACCAGCTCCCCCAGTGACTTAGAATGGATGCAGAGGAATCAGTGCTTAGAAAGATGTTCTGTGTGACAGAGATTTTTTTTTTAGCCTGCCATCAGTAGATCTACTTTCTCCAGAGAAGAAACTCAGCTTGTTTCCACTGCTAAACTAACATAACTTATCTAACAACTGCTGCAGAGGATGATCAGTCCATGGGCCACATCTCATGAAAAATCACCGGAACTAAATTAGGTCAATGGAGTGGGAATGTTGGTATGCAGGATATTAGAATCCACAGGCCAGCCTAGGACTGAAAAATTCACATTACTCTAAGCCACAGGGATATATTTAGTGAGACTAAGAAAGGGAAGAGGAACATACATCCCTTTGGCAATGTCACAAAGGAATTCAGGAAATCACAAGAAGAAATATAAAACAGCTTTAGTCAAATTCAGCTGTCACATTAATTGCAAAGAAGTGCATGACTCCTCTTGGGCTGTTCCCAGGAAAAAAAAAATCCCATACTATTTACAATTCTGTTCTTATAAAGAAGAAGCCAGGATGTGACTTGGTATAATCTGACTAGTTGAACACTTTGTAGATTTAAGTGCTATGCAAGCAGTCTCTCTTTGGCCATTTGAATTGTTTCTACAGACATAGCAGGTATATATATTCAGTCTACAGAAACTCCCATGCTAGAGTCAGTTTAATGAACGAGTCACTGCAGTCAACATCCTAGCCTGACACAAAAACCCCCTCATTCAGTGATATACTCCACTCCTACATGGAGCTTTTTATCTGCATATGACCAAGTGGCTCACAAAAAAAGAAGTGCAAGTATCTTTTTAACCTGTGAAATTCAGACACAAAGAGGCAACTTAAGGCGATTAAGAGCCAGATTTTAAACTCTGTTCATATTTTATCTATGATAGGATTCCTCTTACTACTCTTATCCATTTCATCTTATCTGTGAGCAAAATTCTCCTTCCTCCACACATATTTTTAGGTGTGGGGGAAGGTGCAATTTTCCAAATCAAAATCCACACTGCTGTTACTCAGACAATTAACCAAGGCCTTATTACTCTACCATAGTTTAAACTAATTTCTCTATATGTTGGAAGTTCTATACTGGGAATTAGACCTGTTTCTAGTGGAAGGCACTTTATCCTCTGAGAGTAGAACACTGGTTTAATCTTTTTGGACAGAGCAGTGCTAGGACAAAACCAGCTACAGAAAAGTGTACTTTGAATGGTAATGACAGGTCTTTTCCCCAGTGAAGGTAGAGCAGACAATCTGTGAGCTTACTGTAGCAGTTTTTTACCTTCTTCTCCTGGGGAATTCAAAAAATGCTTAAGCTGGAAAAGGATGTATTTTAAACCCCAAACTAGGATATATCCCAAAATTCAAATCAAGCTTCTACCCTTTCTTTTTGATTATGAAACAGGTTTCCAGTGAAATAAAACGAAGATCTCCTAAAAACCACATCAGTTTTTCTTCTTCTTGATAATAGTTGCTATTTTTCCTCTGTGCTGAACAAAACTAAGTCAAATGCATGTACAAGAATATCCAAATAATAAAATACCTTGCGTACACCAAAGCCTTGAGAACTTATCCTTTTTTAAAATGTTAGTCGTTTAACACATTAAACACTTCTCTAGACTGCTCTCTGTACCTTTTTTGTTTCCACAACATCCAGCTTTCAGATCCAGGAACAACAGCAATTAAACTGGATCATGACGTGGTAATTCTTTCTTTTGCTAGCGTGAAGTTTCTAAGGCAGAGAAAGTCTTAAACTACATTTGGTAATGTACCTGAAATGCTCTTTTCTAGAGCTAGGAAGTGCTGCCAGACCTGCTGACTGAAGATAATGGGCTTTAGCTCGGGCACAGGGGTATCCAGGCCTTGGGCTGGCAAAGGTTGATTTCGCTCTGCAAGGCAACAGCTGTGTTGCTTGCCAACGGAAAGGAAGGTGCTTTCCACGCCAAGCGGGAATGGACAGAACTTGTTTGCTCATTACCTGTGCTGCAGAAGTCCGGGAATGCCCTAAGGATGAAACTTTCATGCCCCAGAAAAGACGGTTAAAAGACAGTTAGAAGAAAAGGAGTCCCCATCCTACTCTTCCAACTTCGAGCCATAATGACACCTTTCTTCACTAAGTAACCTGTGCTCTGTTGCTATTTACACTGCTACATGACACAGTGATTAGGCTGATGTGAGATAGCACAGTCAGACCAGAAGAGCAAACTCCTGCAAGAATAATGTACCTTATGATCGACAAAAGCTATTGCAAAACAGAATTTAAACTGCCCATATTTTAAACTAATGCATGCAACAAAGCTCAGTACTCTGATTTTTCAACTCCCATAGAATAATGAAGTTTAGGTAGGACTTCTAGATTTTCAAATTTTCAAACTCCTCTAAATAAAAAAAAAGAAAAAATCACTGGTATCAGAAAATACCTTCAGATTGCCTGTAAAATCCCACTATCATTAAGAGTATTAGGGAGGAAGTAAAAGTAGGCATTGTATACTATTTACACTGAAATATGAAATCATATTTTCAATCTTTAACTTAAGGGATACTGTGCAAGGAAGTATCAGTTGCTATAACAGAAAATTTTTATTATAAATCAGGAAGTGCTTAACATAATTAATTTCCACATGACTTTTTCTGGAAAATTGACATTGACTACCCATATAAATAATGAATCAATACAGAAGACTATTCCAAATCCTTTTTCTTACTCAAAGTTCACAAATAGAATTAATTTCCTTGCAGCCTGGCCAGCACACACACAGCAGGGGAAATGCCTTTAGCACTGCATCGACAGAAAAACTGGCCAAACTTTTCTCTTTTCTTCAGCTGACTTGTATATGTATGTATAGATTTCTGGGTCATGAGACTGACATACCAGTGGAGTGACTTTGGATAATTTGTTTATGGAGTAATACTTGCAACACTTATTCCCAGGCACATTAATCAATGGTCTACTGATAACTGATAAGCACTATATGTTTCCACTAGGAGCTTTGTAGCTATCATCACTATGGCCTCATCCAGGCAGAACATATGGAATTATGGTAATGCCTTTTAATTAATACCTATAAAACACTTTCATTGCAAAGCTATCAAACGGCTAGACAAGCTGAAGCAATAGGAGATTCAGGCAGAACTTGTAACTGCAAAAACTAAATTCTTATTTCTTATAAAAGTCTGCAAGCATGTTGCTTATTTTGTTGGGATACAAACTTTCTTTCTTTCTAATAGCACTAACCTTTCAGACATCCAAGTCCTTCGGACAACCACCACACTCACACCATTTTAACATGTGAACCTCAAGACTTGAAAGAAGAATTTTTGTTTCAGGCAAACACAAACAACATTCAGAGCTCACTAGACTATCAAGAGCTCCTGCCTAAAGCAGAGCAGCCCTTGGGGGTTTCTGAAGCTTTCCAGGTGATTTCTCTTTATTTGTAAAGAATTCTGTCAGGCTTTAATAACCTAAGTATTTTCATGCTTGAATGTTATTTAGGAGACTAAATGGTGACACACTCACAGTTACATTCATATTTTATCCTATTTAAGTATGTCAAAACAGATTTAATTTTAGTGAACAGTGGAAGCATACTATACTGTATTTAAGACCAAGATATTCTATGGGTTTTCCCATAACCAAAAAACAAACCTAAGCCAAAATTCCCTGAAACTTTCTTCAGTTTATTAACGTTTAGACAGAATGTACTGGGAACTGTTCTGAATAACAAATACAAAGAAAGCACTGTTAGTGAGTCGAACAGTACTATTTAACTCTTTACTTTGGCAGTGACTGACTTCTGTTCTCCCTCTGCACACTGAGAACACACTGAGATATGCATTATGCCTTCCTATGCCTCTCAGTAGATCTACACAGAATGTGAGATGCTGCCCAAGTGGGGACAAAGTAAACACCCATAAAGCACTTCAAAAACAGGCAGGGAGAGGTATGGCTGTGAACAAATGTGATCTCCACAAGGCACATTCTCCAGGCTACACTTAATTACCATCCACCTCTACAGGCATGAGGCTTGTATGGGGCATTAGTAAAATGATCCGAGACCCTGGGAAAGCAAACACTGAATTAAACACACATTCTGAAACAACTAAAACATTACTCCTTTTCACTCCACCTTACATTTACCTTTGTTTTCTTTTTGACATGCTTTATACCCAGAATATTTTATGGCCAGTTTTCACAGTCTGGATCTAAAACTTTTTTTCTTTTTTACATGTACTTATCTAATATGTGCTACTGAGATACAAAAGTTATTCTTCTAAACATAGTAAACTCATGGAAGTTCAATGGGTGAAGAAAAGAATATATGTTCACCTCAGGTACTTTTTCATGTTGAAATTCTATCAGCACAGGTATCTACTGTGTGTCTTGTCTTTCCAAATACAGTAGCAGTTTTCTAAGATAGAAAGCAGTACTGTAGTGTTGCAATACTACAAAACTTAAAAAGACATGTCATGACAAGTTCTCATTCAACAGAGTCTGACTGAGCTCCATAAATCTTCACTTGCTGGGAAAAGCTATAGGTAATGTGGAATATGCAGAAGAATTATGCCCAGAATGATACCATGAAAATAATCCAAGTGCTTTTATCAGCATACTTCTGTGACTTCCCCCCCCCCCCATCTTCTATTAGAAGGACAAATTTTATGGCCTTTTCATTCTACAGGAAGACAAAGCAGTTTGCTCACAAGTCTTTTAACAGCTGGTGAACACAGTGCAAAATTCACCCAGAGCTTTCACCCAAAGCTTCAAATCAATACTTTATTAATCACTCACAGTGGTATCTGAGACACCACAAAATCCACAGAGCTGAGGGGTAGCGTGCAGAAGGTGTCAGAGGCAAACACGGGGGAATACTTTCGGCAGGCTTTAATTACTAGGTCTAAGGGATATAATTAGAACATTTTCCTTCCACCTACAGCTGAGATTTCCGTTTAAGTATGAAAAGACTCAGCGCGACCTATCTGAGCCTATCAGATGAAACTGATGGAAATTACTATTGAAGTAATAACTTATTACTCGTGTTAATAAAGTTACCGTAACTATTAAATACTGCTACCCTGTACTAGAAAATAAGAGTTATTTGGTTTAGAAACCTATCTTGCAAATTACCCTTTAACACGTTCCCGAATAATTTACTGAGTGTCTGTATTTCACAGTGGGGAAAACAGCGCCCAAGTTCAGCTGATGTGCCCGAGAAAAGCGGGAGCACGGTTCGAGAGCCCCCGCTGCTCGCGCTCCTGCCGCTGTCCCATGGCAGCCGCCGGGGCAGAGACAGGACAGAGTGACTACGGACAGAGTGACTGCGGAGTCACTGCGGACAGAGTGACTGCGGACAGAGTCCCTGCGGACACAGTCCCTGCGGGCAGGATCCCGCCCGCCGTGCCTGCGAGCCCCGGGCCGGCAGGGCTCAGCCCCGCTGCGCTGCCCGGCCGCGGTTTCAATTCCGGACCA
>WBNO01017257.1:148540-169467 GCA_013400575.1 Peucedramus taeniatus
GGCCTCCTGGGCGCTACGGCCCCTGCAGCGCCCTCTGGCGCCGCGGAGGGGCAGGGCCGGCGGGGCGGGCTCGCGGGGCTGCGGTGTCACTGTCACCCTCCCCACACACACAGAGCTGCCGCCACCTGCGGCTGAACCCCCCTGCCGGGGCCGTGCTCGCTCCGCGCTGCTGATGCTTTCATGACGAGCCATTAGAATGCGCCCCGCTCCGTCCTGAGCGCTGTTAAAAACGAGGCGCCGAAATCCGGGGCGTGCTGGGGGTGGCGGTGTGTGTGCCCCCGGCTCGGGAGTCGCCAAAAGGCCAAAGTTTCTCCGTGCAAACCAAAGACTCATGAGAAACGATTTCCTCTCCGCGGCCCAGCTGTGGGGACTCCTGCAGGCACCGAGGCCTCCCGGGGGCAGCGGGGAACCTCTCGCGGTGGCCGGGACAGCGGGCAATTGTAAGGAAGTGAAATACCGGGACACTGCGAGCACAGACAGCTTCATTTCCTTAGGAACGAACGAGGGGGATTTGGTTTGTTGCATTTAGGAAGTTTTCTTGGCAAGAATCTCTGATTAACACACATTTAAATCCAACAAACTGTTCCCACTGTTTGGCGGGATGTAAGCTGGGGAGGGGTGGTTTGCTGGGGGCCACATTTTTCCAGTTATTTTCAGTGTTTCTGTCTGCATGCCATGCTCCCTGGGAGCTGGAAATCCGTGGATTTTTCCATGGCTAGAGCGCCTGTCTCCCTCTGCAGGGTGCTGCTCCCAGAGGCGAGGCTATGCCAGACCCTAATGCACCCCTCCGAGCACTGCTTGTGCCCAAAACACGCCTACATTTTTTTTTTAGGACCTGCAAGGAAGCTAAAGAGTCGGGAGAGAAATAGCTGGGCCATCAAGTAGGGCTCCAAAGAATCACCATAAAGAAATAACAACATTAAGGACAAATAAATAAATTGAAACATTGTGGACCCGCTCCTGGACGGGTTTCAGAGCTACCCTTTTTCTCCTGCCAAGTGAGCATACTGTATGCTGCTTTCATGAGCTGTAAAACGAGGAAATTCATCATTGCATGGCTTTGTGAAACAGATATCCTTAGATGAAGGGTTTTGTATGTCTGAAAAATACTATTTTTTTGTAATCTGCAAGGTGTCAAGGGCACTGATGTCCAACCTATTTTAACTGAGAATTCAAGGAACTTATCTGGAGTTTTTATTCCAAGAATAAATGAATTCTTTTATTCACAAGGGTTTCCAAATCTGTAAGGCTTAGGCCCATTATCACGTATTAATTTCCATGCTGTAACAGAAACAAATGCAAAAATGCTTTTCTCCACTCGGTGGTGCCAGCTGCACAGGGAAAACATTTTCCAGTACTGGATCTGTGCAGCTCAAACTGTTCAGCAATTGTGCTCTTAAGGACACAAAACGTGCCCAAAGCTGTGGCAATTTGAGATCAATTAAAATCTTTAGCTGCCTGCTGTATCCCTACGAGACAATATTTTTCCAAAGTGATTTCCTGTGTACTTGGAAGAAAAGCACTTGACTAGGCTTATGTATGCTCATGTGGTTCCTTTGATAAGGAAGCTGATGCCTGTACAGTGGGGTTTTGCACGGGAACTCAGGCTCCTGGGGGCATGGAACAGGCAGCCAGCCACCCGGGTGAAGTTTTGAATAAGCACCCCAGAGGGAGAGATCTGCTAAACTTCTCAAAGAGCCTCAAATTCCTCAATCCTAACAATGCACATTGTCAGAGAACTGTGCCTGCCATTTCAAGATAAGAGAGGAAATCAGTCTGTGACTGCAGAGAGTGATTTTGATTGATATCTGGCATTGCAGCTCGACCTGATTTTTTTTTTTTAAAGGTGTCTCCAAGTGCTAATGAGTGAATAGTAAAATAGGTAGGTTGTTAGGAAGTTCAGGCAAAACAGCAGAGTAGTGAGCTCAGGCCCTAGCCATCTAATGTTCTCAGATGTCCAGAAATGCCTCAGCCATGACATCCTTGTCCCACACTGCCTTGGCCTGGAATGACATCTAGGGCTTCTGTTCTTCTTTATCCTGACATTCCCATTCAGATGTTTCTGATTGGGATTTATTTCCTATTAGGGTTTTGTGTGTGTCAGAATCTGAGCAAGGATATCAACATTTGTCTGTAAACCCTTTTACTTTCTCCATGCGTTTCATATTCCATAAACACTTTGTTCCCTTTCTCCATACATTACTTGCTTTGGCATGAGTCTTTGCACTGGTTTGCAGATGCTGTTAGCCTCTCGTGTGGCACAAAGACTCAGGACTAACCACTTCTCCACGACATCATCTAAGAATGGCTTGAGTCAGAATGGCTGGAAAAGGACCTGGAGGTGCTGGTTGACAATCAGCTCAAAATGAGCCAGCAGTGCCCAGGTGGCCAAGAAGGCCAATGGCATCCTGGCCTAAGTCAGCAATAGTGTGGCCAGCAGAACTAGGGAAGTGATTGTTGCTCTGTACTGGGCACTGGTGAGGCTGCACCTTGAATCCTGTGTTCAGTTTTGGACCTCTCACTGCAAGAAAGACATTGAAGTGCTGGGGCAATGAGACTAGTGAAGGGTCTAGAAAACAGGTCTTATGAGGAGCAGCTGATGCAGCTGGGGTTGTTTAGCCTGGAGAAAAGGAGGCTCAGGGGAGACCTTATTGCTCTCTTCAACTGCCTTCCTTTCAAGGACATTGTACCAAGGTGGGGTCAGGCTATTTCCCAAGTAACAACTGACAGGACAAGAAGAAATGGCCTCAAGTTGCACCAGGAGAGGTTTAGATTGGATATTAGGAAAAAGTTCTTCACCAAAAGGGTTGAAGAGTATTGGAACAGGCTGGCAATAGAAGTTGTTGAGTCACCATCCCAAGGGGTGACACATGCAGATGTGTCACTTAGGGAAAAGATTTAGTGGTGGACTCGGCCGTGTTAGGTTTGGGGTTAGACCTGATGATCTCAAGAGCCTTTTCCAACCTAGAGGCTTCTACGATTCTAAGAACTGAAAGCATTGTAAGATCAGAGTAGATAAAAGAATGTGAGTCCTTTCCTCTATTTGAGCTATAGCAAATATCAAGTATTACAACTTTTGCTGATTCTTCTTCTGGCTGACATCAGATGCTGTCAGGTAAGAGGCGCATTAATTGGGAGTTCCTGAGCTGCAAGGTAAACACTGTGGCCTCCCTCAGCCACCTTCTCAGGGAAAAGTGTGTAAGTAAGAAATGGATTTTGAGTCCTGCAGGATCACAAAGACTCCAGAAAAAGGGAAATGCCTGAGTGTTTATGTAGTTTTTCTGCTATTGCAAATTCCTACTTCTGGAACATGAACTTACGTTCATGTTTGAAAGGACCTGATGGATCACTAGAATTTTTTCACAATAATGTGTATGGAGACTGAAAACTTTCAGGGTTCTGTTATACGACAGCATCTTTCCACTTAGAGTCAGTTTTTGAGATAGTTGCTTTGTGGAAACTAAGCATAGGTTTTCTTCTGGGGCTTTCAGGAAAAAGACTCTACTGGCCACTGTTTGTGGTCACCTATGGCCCGTATCTGGTGTAATACCTACCAGTTACTCAGTAAGTATGTAACTAACTTTAATATTGATGATTTGTCCTGCCTGCTCAGGGCCTTCAAGACCCCAGATACACATTACTAAAGAGGTAATATCCATGAAAATTAAATACTGGTATCAGAAGTATGGACATTTTGTGATCCCTGTTGTCATTCATCCAAACTGCAGAAGGTTGGCTGGGGAAATGAGACATTGGCATTCAATGAAGTAGCTTTGATGTGGAACACCAGTGTGACCAAGACTAGGTTCTCCTTTCAGAGAGTTAACAGTGAAGAAATCAGTTATAAAACTATAAAGAAGAAAGCTAAATGCAAACTTTGTGTTAAAAAACAGTGCAGGTGCTCCTCAGAGAGAGTCTGCATACTTATCTCAGAGCCCAGGAGTCTCACACAAGACAACCTTGTTTATATGAATTTTGTGGTTAAGCCTCATAAATTGCCAGGTGCCACCTGGATTTGAGAGTTCTGTATTGTGTTCAGTTCAAATAAACTGTGGTTAGCACCAGTGTTATACGGGGAACTCAGAGGGAGAAGGATAAGTGAGATAAACAGCCCTGCAGTGTCTTTAAAAAGCAGAGGGAACACAGAAAGAGTGAGAGCACGCATGAGAGACAGCAAACAAGCTTGACATTTGGAACAAAGTGGGCAGGCATAGCAGCAGCTCTACAAAGTGACAGCGAGCTGAAGGTAGGCTAGCAGTATTAATGACAACATCCCAGATGCTTGTAGGACATCTCAGTGTTGGTTCCTTGTCCTGGTTTAATGGGCAGGTTAGTGATTTTATATGTGCTTCCTCACTTCAGAGGTTGTTCTGTTCATTTTGGTGAGCCTTTTTATAAAGCAAAGTCTTCCTTGATGTGAACAAAAGTATTGAAATCTTGCTTGTCTTCAGAAATGTATGAAATACTGTGATCTGGGGGAAAAAGGGGATTTCTTTTCCCATTTCAAGAGAAAAAAAGAGGTGATACTGAACACAGCTGTTTGAGTTGATTAAATAACCATGACTAGAGATTCATGCCTGGGGTTCCCTCTGTGAGAATCTGAGTGGGGTAGGCAAGGTGAAAAAAGATTGTTCAGCATGACCCCCAACTGGAATAACAGAACACAGGCACATTTTGCATGAGTAGCAGGAAATATTCCTAGCACTGGGAAAATTTCTTGCTCTCCAAAGAGAGCTGCTGTAATCTCCAATGCCTGGGAGCTAGACAATTCAAAAGCATTTGATGAGTAGCCTGTTGGCAACAATTAACCACTGCAAAAGGTGAAGGTCTGGTAACCTGAGAGGGCGTCTTTGTCATTCATTTCTTCCAGGATATGTTCAATGAAAGAGGAAACTGAAAAAACTGCTTGAACTTTTCCTTTAGCATGGGTAAACCCTGTGTGATTCATTTGAGCTGGTGATTAGTAGCAAGAGTCAGGTCATGGCTTTAGAGATGAATATGGCACTGCAGTGGCACTTACTCAAAGGGTCAGAAGAGCAGAGAAAGTATTAAATATTTTGCATTAAATGTACTCTGTGTGGCTGTTTCTTTACAATGACTTTGAAGTCGTCCTGAAGAGGCATTACTCATCATTTAAGAGATTCTGAAAGTGCTGCTGGTGATGGTGAAATTACGCAAAATTGCATAGGGTGTTATGTAGAAGAGAAGGATCAGTGGACAGTACAGGGCAACTAGGTATTCAATTACTCTGCAGGTGGCATGAACATAGAACTATTCAGGGGAAATGGGTTACTGCTCAGAGCATAAATTTCACCAAGTCTGTCACAAGATGCAGACAAGAACATGAGACAGTAGTAATGCTCTGAATACAACAGTGCACAGCTGCACCTCACAGATCTGTGAACAGCAGAATACAAGCCTGCTCGTTGCCAGGCTGGATCAGCAATGGACAGCAGGGGACTGCAGTGCAGGCAGAGATATTTAGGACTATAGGCAGCTGGACAGAGCAATGTGGGCAGATGGGGACAGTGCTATGGGCAGCTTGTTCTCAGTGGGATGGAGTGAAGAGAAGCTGGGAAGAAAACAAACCTAAATTTTAGTTGCCAAGTCTAATGAATGATTTTAAAGTAAAACTCAGCTCTTCAGGAAAGAGCTAACCAGACTGGCATGTTATTCTGGATGTGGAACTTAATTAATACATGCAGTCCTTTCCCAACAGACTCTGAAGGGCTGTACTGAAATGATGCTTTATTGAAAGGTTATAGATGAAATAATCTCAGAAATCCTGGGCATCATCACTTTGGATCTGGACTTGGATGTACTACCTAATGAAGGACACCTTCTGAAAAGACAACTACCTTCTGAAAATCTCAAAACTGAGATTTCTAGCAAGTTATGTGGATTACTAAGTGATGATAACACCAGTAAAAGAAATCACAGCTATGTAATTGCTAGTTCTAGTGCATTGTCTTAAGGTACAGTCTACCTCATTTTTGTTGCTCCCACCAACCAGAGCAGTAAAACCAAAATAAGTCAGAAAACATAACTGAATTTTCTCTATACTGTTTGTTTACCTTGTGCACTTCTCATTGCCAGGTAATGAAAAATAGGTTAGTCACTCTTGTTTCTATACAATTTTATTTCCTGGGTCTGATGCAGTAGCAGAAAGTTTACATCTTTGAGGTGAAAGTCTTGTATTTATTTTTATACACACCATATTTCCATGGAAACCACATTGATATTACTTTTGGCTGCACCTCTATGAAAGCTAAAATTAGGGTCAAATTTAGACAGACATTTTCAGATTTCCAGTACCAGTAATTTTTACAGAGAGATCTCAGCAAGGTACTTAAATGAACGAGTAATATATAATGTATAAATATTCTCTCATGATCAAATCTGAAGCCAGTATGCATTGCCGTATCCCCTCTGGAGTTCAGGGAACTCTAGTGCTTTGCATCAACAGAAGACACACTCCTCCTGCTTTAATGGAGCTACTTGTACTCATTAAGCACATGCTAAAATACCTTACAAAACTGGGGCCTGAATAAAGTCTACACTGGGATTGACTGGAATGTGTTGCTCTGCCCGTGGGGAGTGCCATGTATGAAACACTTCTGACCAGACTCAGAACTAACAAGGAACATGAGAGTGATGGGTTTGCTGATTTAGATAATACAGCATGGACACACAAAATTCTACCTTTCAGACACCAGTTGAGTTCAGTTTCACATTTAAAATATCACTCACTTTCAGAATGTAATGCTGTTGTCTGTAGTAACTTTACTTATGGTAAGCTCGATCAAGCAACAGAAAGAAGGAGCAGATTTGGATGTTTACTACAGGATGAATAATGGCTTCATGTAAGGTGCACAGGTGATCTAATAGACATGTGATGGCTCTGGATCAAAGTCAAAATAAATTTGGGAATTCATCTCATATATTGAGTGGACAGCCTTTTCTGGGCCTCTTAGTTCAGTGGTGTCTTGGGTGAGTAATGACTCTCAAAGTATTTCTTAGTTAAAATGATTAGAACTGTTCTATTAAAAATCATGGCATTATTATTAATTTTGGAAAATAAGGTAACTTACATCTTTTTATTTCTCAGGTGATCTGGTTTTTGTGAGATTGCAGATGTCAGTAGCATCACAAATGGATCTACCTGAAGAACTTCAGCATACATATACAAAATTTTCTGAATGGAAATTCAAGCTCTTTAAATTGCGATCATTTGAAAAAACACCCTCTGATGACAGCCAGCACATGAACAAAGATCAGGCAGAAGAGGCTGTTTCTTCTAACAAGGAAATCATCCTGCATAAAGATGAAGCAGTGCCAAGAGGAGAAAAGATGGAGTTAACGGGCAATAGGCAGGGACTTGAGGAAGATGCCCATGCCGTGAAAACACAAGACAATAGAGCTCATCAGAACAATCTGAAGCAACTCTGCCGCATTTGTGGAGTTTCATTTAAAACTGATTGTTCCAAGAGAACTTACCCAGTGCATGGACCAGTAGATGATGAAACTCTGTGGCTTTTGAGAAAGAAAGAAAAAACAGCAACCTCTTGGCCTGATCTTATTGCTAAGGTTTTCAAGATTGATGTGCGAGGGGATGTTGACACTATCCATCCCACTCAATTTTGTCACAACTGTTGGAGTATTATACATAGAAAATTCAGTAATACTCTATGTGAAGTGTATTTTCCTAGGAACAGCACAATGGAGTGGCAACCCCATTCCCCAAACTGTGATGTATGCCATACTACCAGACAAGGGGTGAAGAGAAAAAGCCAGCCCCCAAGTGTGCAACATGGCAAACGTGTCAAAACCACTGGGGAACGTGCTCACCAAAACAGAGGTGTAAAGAACCAACAACTCAAACAAGCACAGATAAACAACAAAAATTTAATGAAAGAGATTGTCAATTGCAAGGATATACACCTCAGCACCAAGCTGCTTGTAGTTGATTACCCAGTTGATTTCATTAAATCCATTTCTTGCCAGATTTGTGATCATATTTTGGCAGATCCACTGGAAACAACATGCAGACACTTGTTTTGCAGAACTTGCATCCTTAAATGTATCAGGGTTATGGGCAGCTATTGCCCCTCCTGCTGGTATCCTTGCTTTCCTACTGATCTGGTAACCCCAGTGAAATCCTTCCTGAACATCCTTGATAATCTGAGTATAAGATGCCCTGTAAAGGAATGTGATGAAGAGATCTCTCATGGAAAATATGGCCAACACCTATCCGTCCACAAGGAGACGAAGGAAGGAGAGTTCTATAGCTACATAAATAAAGGTGGCCGACCGAGGCAGCACCTCCTGTCTCTGACGAGGAGAGCTCAGAAACACCGTCTGAGGGAACTGAAACGTCAAGTCAAGGCTTTCGCTGAGAAAGAAGAGGGTGGTGATATAAAGGCTGTATGCATGACTTTGTTCCTGCTAGCTTTGAGAGCAAAAAATGAACACAAACAAGCAGATGAACTGGAGGCTATAATGCAAGGGAGGGGATCTGGACTTCATCCTGCTGTCTGTCTGGCCATTCGAATCAACACGTTTCTCAGCTGTAGTCAGTATCATAAAATGTACAGAACAGTAAAAGCTGTCACTGGGAGGCAGATTTTCCAGCCCTTGCATGCTCTTCGCACTGCTGAGAAAGCCCTCCTACCAGGTTATCACCCATTTGAGTGGAAACCTCCCCTGAAAAATGTATCCACTAACACAGAAGTGGGAATTATAGATGGACTATCAGGACTGCCACTCTCAGTTGATGATTACCCAGTAGACACGATTGCAAAGAGATTCCGATATGATGCAGCCTTGGTCTGTGCCCTAAAGGACATGGAGGAGGAGATCTTGGAAGGCATGAAAGCAAAAAACCTGGATGACTATTTGAATGGCCCTTTCACTGTGGTAGTAAAAGAGTCCTGTGATGGAATGGGAGATGTCAGTGAGAAGCATGGAAGTGGGCCTGCTGTCCCAGAGAAGGCTGTTCGCTTTTCTTTCACAATCATGAACATTTCTATAGCACATGGGAATGAAAGCAAGAGGATCTTTGAGGAAGTAAAGCCCAATTCAGAGTTGTGCTGTAAGCCCTTGTGCCTTATGCTGGCTGATGAATCAGATCATGAAACTCTGACAGCAATCCTGAGCCCCCTCATAGCAGAAAGAGAGGCTATGAAAAACAGTGAACTGCTGCTTGAAATGGGAGGCATCCTGAGAACATTTAAATTTGTCTTTAGGGGTACAGGATATGATGAGAAACTCCTGCGGGAAGTGGAAGGGCTGGAGGCCTCAGGTTCCACTTATATATGTACTCTGTGTGATGCAACTCGCCTGGAGGCATCCCAGAATCTGGTCTTCCACTCCATAACCAGGAGCCATGCTGAAAATCTGGAGCGATATGAAATATGGAGGTCCAACCCGTATCATGAGTCTGTTGATGAGCTCCGTGACAGAGTGAAGGGTGTTTCAGCCAAACCTTTTATTGAGACTGTTCCCTCCATAGATGCATTGCACTGTGACATTGGCAATGCAACAGAATTCTACAAGATTTTCCAGATGGAGATTGGTGAACTTTACAAGAATCCTGACGTGTCTAAAGAGGAGAGGAAGAGGTGGCAGTTGACTCTTGACAAGCACCTCAGGAAGAAGATGAACTTGAAGCCTATGTTGAAGATGAGTGGAAATTTTGCTAGAAAGCTCATGTCCAAAGAGACTGTAGAGGCAGTATGCGAATTAATTAAGTGTGAGGAAAGGCATGAAGCCCTAAAAGAACTAATGGACCTTTATCTGAAGATGAAGCCAGTGTGGCGATCCTCATGTCCTGCCAAGGAGTGCCCAGAACTGCTGTGCCAGTATAGCTACAATTCACTGCGTTTTGCAGAGCTCTTATCTACAAAGTTCAAGTACAGATATGAGGGCAAGATTACAAATTATTTCCACAAAACACTTGCTCATGTTCCTGAAATCATTGAAAGAGATGGGTCCATTGGGGCCTGGGCAAGCGAAGGAAATGAGTCTGGAAACAAACTGTTTAGGAGGTTCCGAAAAATGAATGCCAGGCAGTCCAAAGTCTATGAGATGGAGGATGTCTTGAAGCACCACTGGCTATATACCTCCAAGTACCTCCAGAAGTTCATGAATGCTCATAAAACATTAAAAAGCCAGAACTTCACCACTGATTCAGGGGATTGTTTAGGTGACTCCTTGCCACTGGAAGTCTTGGAAAAAAATGATTCAGCAGAACTCTAAATGTACAGCAACTCTGGTGTTTGGTTTGTGATGGTGTCTCCCTGCAAGGAATCAGAATCTTCTTCAAACCTGTAGAGGTACAGAGAAGTCTGAAATTTATACTCCCTCTTAAGGTGCTGAGAGGAGTTCATTTAGTAAACACCCCATGTGTTGGGCATCTCCAAGAGGCATTGCACTGGTGCATTTACCAGTTGTTATATGAGATGAAAGCAGAAAAAAATTGCAAAGAAGGGTCTTTGTTTTGTTCTGGTCATATTATTTCTAAGGGATAAAATCAAAGTAAACAAGGTTTTATAGCAAGTTTTAGTTGGGAGATTGTGGAGAGTTGTGACAGTTGCTGCAAAGGAGCATTGCTGTTTGTTTTGTTTGCATTTCATTGAATATTTTGCTATTTACTTTTTAAGAGGGCTTGGTTATTTCCTTGATGGCTCTTTGGGTTTTATAAATAAAGATTCATCAGTGAGACAGCTGGATAATTGTTTTGGATAAAGTTCACTAATTTTTTTAGAAAATACTTTCTAAAGATGCAAAGTTTGATGTCACATACTCTAGAAATATTATTATTTAACATATATATTGTACTGCTTAGGAGCAGATGATGGTATCATCATGCTAATTTACTATATGAAGATATAGGAAAGGTAGCTGAAGTTTTTAGAAGATATTTTTATCATAGCCTGTTTACTCTGAAAGGCAAACTTGTGCTCCTAAATCAGGATTTACAGTACCTTGTGGTTATCTCATTATATAAAGTACATTCAAGCTCTGCTGTGTAGCTTGTTGCTTCATGAGCATTTTAGACTTCTATGGTAACTTCAGTATATAGTACAATTTGCATTTGTACAGTTTTATTGAATGAATTCCTGGCCTCACTGAAGTCACCACTAAATCCTCATTAATACCAGTAGGTGCACAGTTTCACCAAGTGACTTTAGTCACAGCAGTCCCATTTCTCAGGAGATGGTTATTACCTTGATCAGATACATGCCAGCAGGATACTTCCCTGGCTGCTGCTGCTGTACTCCAGCTGTATCTGATACCAAACTTTTTCTCACCTGGGATATATCACATGCACAGCCTCATTTTACAAATCTGTAAAAGTGGGGTAATATTTATTAACCTCAAAGATGCTTACATGACTAGTTAAAAAGCAATAAACTCTTGAAATTTCTGCATGCCATATTTTTCATTATTACAGCAGTGTTTAGTTGGTATTTGTCTTTCTGAAATGATATTTAGCATATTCATAATTAATAAAGTTATGACTTTAATTCACTGACATATTAATGAAACATACTCAAGTACCTGAGATGCCTCCAAATCATCCAGCCTCTCAGATCTGCATCTGTGGCTGGGGCGTTACCGTGTTTGCAGTAATGTTTCTGAAACAAGATTAAATGCGGAAACGATCAAAGCATGGATCTAAAAGAAATTTTTTTTTTTTTCATTTTGATGTGGCAGAAATTGGTTTCTGAGTGCAAGTGAACAATGAATTTAAAAGAATTAATGTCTGAGGTTTATTTTGGAGCCTCTTGTTCGTATTGTTTACTATATCTTTAAGGGTCTGGCATTTACTATTTATGGACAATTAAAAATAGAATTAAAAGCTAGTAATTAGTACAAATATTAATGTAATTCTAATGATGCCTTTCCTTTTGTTTCAACGAATTAAATTACTATTCAAAAAATAGTCTATAATTTAGGATTTTAGTTTAACACAATTTCTTTAAATGTAGTTTAACACTGTCAAAATCTGCAGTTGGAAATAATGCCTTTTTTTTAAGCAGTTATGAGGGCTACAAAATTTTCTGTATGGTGTATCACGTATATCTGCACTTACTGAGAGCTCATTTCTAGATTAATATTTTTTAAAAATTCTTTGAAAACAAGTATTTCCTATATAGCATAAAACCTAGTTTTACATAACTATCATTCTTTACCAATAAATGCAGACCACAAATAGAGCTGTTTCCTAGGGAGTATAAATAGCAGGTATAAAGAACATTCTCTAGCAGTTATATTTTTGCAGATATAGTTTTCATATTTGGTCGGCATATATTTCATTATACAAATAGTTCCACATTTTTCTTTTTTCTCTGTATGTATATTTGGGACAGCTGTTTTACCTTATGTTGTATCCTTGAGTTTGCTCAAATGAATTAGGGGTTTGTTTAACAATCTTGACTCATCTCATGGTGATTTTCACTCCATTTAAGAGGTATATATAGTTTTCATTGCCTTTTGCACAAGAGTGAATTTCAAGTAATCCAAAGTCATCCATAGCAATGCATTGCTACTGATATGCATTTGTGTCATGGAGTGAGGGACCAGACTTTGTTAATTTTGCACATGTAATTTCAGTGACTCTAACTGAAACATGGTCAAATTCCACATTCAGTTTAACAGACTGCTGATATAACAGCAAGTGATTGGTCTCACTGTCTGTGAAAGGGCTGAGTAAGTTTCATCCTTGTACCTATCGTTTCTTAAGACAAGCCTTACATTCTGGGGTAACTCATCAAAGAAAACAAAATGTGAGTGGAGACAAAGGAACACAGTGCCATGTGGCAGTATTCTTTTGTGAGATATTTTAAGCTATAACGTCATATTTCATACTCTAGCAGTTTTGGGCAGGATAGCTGACACAGAGAGGTACTGGTTTTTTTCCCTTTTCTGTTTTATCAGACTTGAATCTAGTTTAATCGTGTATTTCCCCATTGTTGACATCTTTCTGGAAATCAGTTGAGAATGCTGAGCTCATTAGAACAAACACTGAAAGGGTAGATACCTGCAAGTGAAGCTTTTGTAAGCAGAGCTGAAATAACGAGGTTGCATGCACACAGCCATGCACTGGAAGGCCAACAAATCCTGCCTGCAGACAGGTGCATCATTTGGTTTTGCAGTCTGTTGTTAAGCTTTCTGACTTTGAAGAGGCTTTAGAAATATGGAGAGACTACTATTCATGGTACTCTTTCAAACCTTCACATTCTCTTTTTTACATTAATAACTGGTACAAATCCTTCAGTACTTACAGCAAATAATTACCGCCTTGTTCTGAAATAGTATTGACCATAGTTTTCATGCAATCACATTATGTATCTTGTTTTGTTTGGTTTTATTTTGTTTTATTCCATGGTTTTGTACTGTGAATTGCCATGTTGTAAATGATGTGAACTATGTTAGAAGCCATGATTCTGCTACCACGTTTTTCTTCCTCACAGGAATAATTACATTGTCTTTAAACAAATTAGCTTTGATTTTTAATCAGGTAGCTCAGGAACAAACTCTAGATATTTACAAGATCCTAATTTCTGACTACATTGAGTTATTTGCTTTGTTTCACTGCGTGGCTTCATAATTTTACTTTTTCTTACTGTCTTACAGTTTCTTATTTTATTAAACCAGTTTAAAATAAAGATTATATAAATATTTAAGTTTCTGACTTTTTATTTCTTACAGTTTTTCAACGATGCACATAATTTCCCAGTGGTAGTCTTAGTTTTCATTTAAATTGTGGATGCTTTTCACAGTTAGACTGTTCTAATACCCAGAGGCAGCTGTAGTTCCAGCCCTCTTCTGGAAGTCACTAATTTAACACAAATGAAGATTACCCTGTGAATCTCAGCAATCCTTTCAGCACCCTTCCTCACAGGCAACTTTTTGACAGAACACTAAACTGATATAAAACCAGTTTTATTTAGTCTGTAAATGTCTTTTGGTTAATTTACAAATACCATCCCAGATTTTATGTAAAATCAGCCTTGCACTATTATCACCATGCTAGTACATTAAGTATCTTTTGCATCAAAGTTTGGCTCCTCACTAGAGGTTAAGCTGTCTTACAGTGTCTTAGTTCATTCCACTAATTGCTGAAACCCCCTAAGTTGATACAGTTGGTTTTTCCTCATATGGTGCCCTCCTACCTCAATGTCCATCAAAGAAACCCCCCTGCTCCCTCCTTTCCAGACCCTTCCCTGTCCATTAGGACAACCCAGCCCCTTGGCCCTGTCTATCAACCCAAACCCTTCCCCTTGTTCCAGAAAGATCCCTGTCCCTCACCCAAAGATCCAATCCTTCTCCAGGACTTCTCCACTCCCAATGTCCTGATTTGTTACAACCCTGGAAGCTACACCCAAAGGAACAAGTCTGTTGTTGTTGTATAGTATCCACCCCCTGTTTCCAAAGGTTTTAAAAACCTGTGCACAGACCTGCTCTTGGGGCTCTTTTAGCCTGTGGTTTCCTCTGGCACTCTTCTGTAAACCCCCGTCCTACTTCTCCTAATAAACCCACTGGATTATACACTGCAGAAGAGCCTCCTCTGCCTCCTTTGCTCGAGCCTCGCCACTCCTCCCAGAAATCCAGCTGCTGAGCAGCTGGCTCAGAGCTTCTGGCTTGGGAGAAACTCTAGCCTGGCCAGTTCCCCACACTTGCCAATGCTCTCTGGGGCATCGTAGAGCTAGCCTGGACTCTGGAGGACAGTGGTAAAGCTGTAAAGATTAGTTCCAACCTACCTTTCAGTCCATTATTTGTAGCTTAGCTTTATTCTTCTTCAGAAAAATCTTCTTCCTTACAATGATATCTGTAGATAAGAGATTTATGTAAACCAACTGGTTTGAATGGAACTAATGACAAGCAAATTAGGCTACCTGATTTCCTGTTCCTACCAGACATCTAATATCTGGACTTTATATCATCAACTTAGCTTTTTCATCTGGCCTCAAATAAAAAATTGTTGGATGGAAAAAAACCAGAGGCCATATAAAGCAAAAACCTAAGCCTCAGACAGTTTTCTGGTAAATTAGGATGATATAACTCCTTAACTCCTAAATCTGTAATAACTGACTGAATTTTACTTTCCATGTACTCCTGTGGAGATAAAATGAAGAATAATGAGGCCTGTCACAGCTCTCAGAGTACTGCTTAGGGGACTGAATATTGTGTAATGGTCAAGCAGCTGACCAGCTGCAACTACTAAGTGTTTCTTTAAGTGTTTAAGGAACTTTTGTACCTTTTTCATCAAGCTTAATATTGTCTATGATACAAAAAGACACATTAGAGAGGATTTAATTAGCAGCTTTTCCAGCAGCATCAGGAGAGAGGTCAAGAGGTACATTTTTAATACTTCTCTGGAGATGGGCATTCTGAGCAAGTGGACAAGTAGCTACCACCTCTGCAAAGGAGGTCCTGCACATCTGTGGAATGGCCAGAGCCCTGTTCTTCCTGTACCTTTTTATGTATTGAGAAACTGGAAAGTTTATAAGGTTTTCCTCTTGCTTTTTTCCAAAGTAAAAATGGGCTCCAATGCCACAGTTTTTGAAGTAGAGACAACAAACTGGAGTTTGATTTTCAAAGGCTCAAGCCCTTCCCGAAAGTTAGTCGTGTTTGAAATGGAATAGGGTAGGAAATCAAATAGGGAGAGAGCTATAGCCACCAATCATGAAAAAGAAGTAAGCCAATCCTTCTGTCTTGAATACATAGGGTCCAGCAGTAAATAACTTAAGAAATTCCTTTTCAATCTGAATTCAATATTTTCTTTCTGCTTTGGGCTCCCGCTTGCATTATTTCCACTCCTTTCAAAGGTCCATTGGTGCAATGAGTCACTGAACTACAACACACTCTTTAGTGCTACCAGTAAAGTTTGTGCTGTGCTTTTCCTGTAATTTAATCAGGTACCTCAAGGTCCAAGCACCTTTCAATAGCAGTAAAATCCATCTATTCTTCTCATAGAAGCAGATAATAGCAATACAGTGTTACTAAAATGTGTCTGGGAACCATCATGCTGCTTACTGTGCTTACAAAACACACAGGTCAATTGGATGCAGATACAGTAGAGATTTACTTCTGCACTTAAATCTACTTCATCTTATCTGTTAATTCTAACCTGCCTGGGCAAGAAACATCTTGTATTGATTAGCTGGTTTTGAAAACAATGAATGCTTTTGAAATACCTGACTCAGGAAATGAGGTGCTTTCTGCATTCTTGAATGCTATGTCAAGTGTCTTCTTTACAGGATGAAGTTTGTGTATCTCTTTATGTTCAAGTCCTTTCAAATATGTTCTGTTTTACTTACGACTTCTTTTTCCTGCAGTAGTTACAGTCTCTGAGATGTGATTTAATGCTGCTTGTACAGCCTTTCACTGTGAGGCTGGGACATGGTTTAACCAAGCAATTTTCCTCTCCTACTCAAATATACCATACATTTTAAAAAAACACAGCACAAATACACTTATGTTATGGGCCCAATGAGGTATAACATAAAGTCTGACTGTGAATTGCTTTTTTCACAGCCACAGTGTTAAGGTCAACAGCTCAGGTAAGAACTGGAAAAGACCTAAATGTGTGCTTGTGCTCCCAGGGATTCAGGGAGTTGCTGCAGGAGTCAGTTCTGGAAATTCAGAGTTGCTCCCAACATGCTGCAATGACACCACCAGTGCCTGAGCCACAAGGCTTTATCTCAGGCTACCTGTCACTTCTGCTAGGCCAGTGTTGAGCTCTCCCATCACAAAATATTTTCATTTTTTTATTTGTCTGCACTAGCAGACAAATTTGTAATACAGTGTGCTGTCCAAGGAACTTGAGGTAATGACAGTAACTGAGAGAGGTAACAGGCAAAGCCTCAGACTGGGTATTGTCAGGGAATTCAATAATTATGGGCAGCCCAGTAATTGTGGGGAGTCCTTTGTTGTTGTAAAATAGCAAAATGGCAAGGGGGGAATTTTGTTGTGTGAGTATATTGTCCCTTTTTGTTGTTGTTGAGATGATGTGGCTCTAATGTAGGTGGGGATTTTTTTGGTTGATAGAAATAAGTGTGTGATGAAGATATATTTTAATGACAATTCAGCTCTCTAAGACCCATGACTAACCTACAAAAGGGGACATTGACTATTTAATTTCATCAGTTTGAAGGGACTTTACATGAACATGGTATTAACTTGCTTCTTGGAAAAACATATAGCACTACATACTCTGAGCTTACATAAAGGAACATGACAAAGGAAATGGGAAGCTGGCATTGAAATCTATGAATTTATACCCATATACCCATAGGCTGTAGAGAGGGCAATCAGGGTGATATAGTTCCCCTTTAGAAGCTCAATCCAAACTTTAGGCTCCCTCAGCACATGAAAAGTTTGTAAATGGAAACTTTGTATGGTTGCCCTTTACTTTTCTTTGCTGTTTACTTGGGGTGGTAAGGTTCTAAGGGGAGTGCTGAGCAGACACGTCTGTGTTGACAGGAATACTATGCTCCACACACTGCTTTGTAAAGGAGTGGCTGCTCAGGGTCTGCAGTGATCAAATAGTGATCAAATAGCTGACAGCTGCTCCTGTTTTTCTTTTTTATTCAGGGATCCAGCATGAGAGTTGGACTGTGAATACTGAGCTATTATTGTTAGCTCACAAATGTTGAGCTGCTGGTATTGATTTTCTGAAAAGATGTTTGGAGCAGTAACAAAAATAAAAAATAATGTCAAGAATGATGAGGCTTTGCAAATAGCCAATAAAAGAATCCACAAAAATCTTAGTAAACTCTTGGGCTATTCAACCTTGACATTGTCCTTTTCAATCTGAATCCAATCTTCTCCTCATGTTTTGAGAAGCCAACTGCATTTGTTTTTACCCTCACAATGCTCCACTGGCTCTACGAATCACTCTGAGCTACAGTTTGCACTTCTAAGCTTTCACACTCTACACAGTCACCCTGGGAAAGCAGAGAAAGAAATGGGTAGTGGAGGACCTGGAGTAAATGATAAAAGTCCTGTTCCTCAGAAGGAATTTATTCTGAAGTCAATGGGAGCTCAGAGCCTGGGGTGGCTGTCAAGCTAGACCCATCATCAGGCCTCATATGGACCTCCCAAGCATACATGCTGTCCTTTTGTAAACTTTAGGATTTACAGTATCTGACTTACCCGTGAATATATGAAAAAATGCAGTAATTTTAATTATAAACTTTATTATCTTACTAAATTTTTAAAAATACAAACACAAAAAGCAGTTGATGATCACAGTAATTTAAAAAAAGCAATTTAATTTTTACTGAGATGATATTCCTCCACTGTAGCCAAAACTGACATATAATCATTCCATAACTCTCAAAATAAAAAATTAATTATCCAGAATTAAATGCTCCATATGTAAGCTTTCCATAATGGAAGTCCCTGAAGAAAACTGACCCTCACTATCTGAATATTTCATTATTTCTGACACAAGGGACTTAAAACCACTACTTTTGTTTAAAACCAGAGTAATTAGTCTCATTTTATTTCATTACACCAACATAAAACTAAAGTAATGCAGCTATAAATTAGGTCAAATATTTCTAGAACTACTGACTAAGACAAAAAATTAAAACTGGATGGACATTAAAACTTAATGGACAGATGGTAACAGCACTGACTACAGGGGACAATGTCTTATCCCACCAGCAGTTCCAATAAACTTACTGGGGAGTAAGTTACAGCATAAAATTCAGCACACAGTTTACCTGGCTGTGTCTGGCTGTGTGTTTGCACAGTGCTCTCTAGGATGGGGTCCCTGTCTGGGTATTACAAAAATACACAAAAGAGAAAAAACTAATGTGCTTTGAAATGTAACAAAAACACTGAGATAACTGAAATAAGATCTTTTCAAGCTTCAATAACCCACTTTGCTTCAACTATTGTTGCCTTTGCCTGTGATTCCATTTCCTCCCAGGTGAATACAATTCAGCAGTATTAATCTATTCAAATAGTCTCCGAAGGAAGGACTTTTTCGTTGATGTTGATAACTTCATGGCTTTCTTTTTGCGCAGTGGTTTCATGGGTGGCTTTTTCAGGCACATCACCTTTTGGGGAGTTTGTAGCCCTTTATTAAGGTCAACGTGCTTGTTGCAGAAATACTTGACATTTGCTTCTGAGAGACGTAGAAGCATGGTCTCTGAGAGGTCCATACACTGCGCGTGGACCCAGTGGCCAGCCCCACTGGAACACAGGATCATTGCAGGCTTGTTGAGCTCTGTCGAGTAGAAAGGGACCCAGGTGTTGATGTCAATATTGCAACTGGCACAGCAGGTGATCCAGTAGCCTGTTTCTGATTCATCGTCTTCATCATCTTCATTGTAAGTATCAGCATTGTCAGCATCAAAGCTATTGGCTTCAGCACTAAAACAAAACTCCTCAGAATCTTCAAATGGAGTGGAGTCTCCAGGGTCTTCACTTGATGTCTGACTGCAAGTTTGTGTTATCAATTCTTCTTCCTTGTCCTCTTCTGCTCCTTTGCATCTCAAGATGTAGAAATAGTTTGCATCTGGGATTATTTGTTTGTTGGCCCCTGGAATGCCCAGCAAAACAGACCCTTTACCCATATCACAGCCAAACCACATTCTGCAGTGTTTAATATCTGGTGTCCACTCTGGACCCACACTTTCAACAATCTCTATCTTACTATCTTCCAGGACTATGGTGTTACATGCCAGCCGTTTCTGGTTGTCTGAGTGGTAGCCACCGACGAGGACAAATTCAGTGTCACTGATCTGGGTCACTATAGCACTTGATACTGATATTCCCCCTGGCAGGACAGTGCAGGTCACAGCCGGGCTGCCCAGGGGCAGATCAATTTTTAGCTTGTACAAGTTGGGGGACCTGGTGTCATTTTGAAGTGAGTGGCCTCCCAAGATGTAGATTGTATCATCTTTGGCAATTGAAACGTGGAAAGAAAGTCCATCTTGAAGCTCTGGAAGTATGTATGATGTACAGCATCCAAACTCAAAATCAATGAGAAACACAGATGGCAAACAGTCGACTACGCTGTTCCATGTTTCAGTGGTTCTCTGTGCAAGAGGAGTGTACGACCTGCCTCCAAACAGAACACTCATGCTCTTTCCCTGGCTGTGAACTACGTTAATTGTATGCCCGTATCTAGCTTCAGGAACATCTCCACCCAGGTCTTTCTCAATGCATTGGAATGTCATTTTCTTGCTAGTTTTGCTTACCAAACTTATAAAGTAAATCTTATCAGAAAGGTCATTGTTAGGTGTTTTACCACCATGGATGATATACTGGTACTCATCATCCCTTGCATCGCTTCTGAGCCTGCAAAGAGCAGGGTAGCGGAGAGGGGGAAGGTAACAAGAGTCTTTGGAGAAGAAGACAGGTTTCATTTTGATCTCATTCTGCTTTATATCGAGGAGAAAAACACCAGTGGGGCAGGATCTCTTTGGCCATCCTTTTTGACCAAAAAAGAAAACGTGGCCATCAAAATTCAGGAGAGAGAAGCCCGGCTGAAGCAAGGATGAATTACTAACGGTGGACACCATCTGCAGCGACATTCTGTCTGTTGACTGGGCCATACCCTGGCTGAGAAAATAAAAAAGCCAAAACAAACAGATCAAATATCTATTAGATCCTATCACAATTATTTAACAGAACTTGAATAAATCCCATATAAGTTGCGCTGCAGTTCACTCTCTGAAACCCACAAAGACACACTTTTCTGCGTCTCAAGACACGAATCAAGCACGAGATGTGCACCATTTCCGCGGTATTTTGGGGATTTTGTGCACACCATGGGCTGCTGGCGCACGGAGCTCGCACACGGTGCGGCCGCAGGCTGCGCTGCTGCGGCTTCCCGGGGCGGCCGCGGCCGCTCCCACGGCAACTCGGGCCCGCGGGCTGCTGGGGCCGGTAGTTCTCGC
>WBNO01017257.1:169518-341065 GCA_013400575.1 Peucedramus taeniatus
CCAGGCGGCAGGAGAATCCCGGCCGCGAACCTGCCCCAGGGCCCCGCAGCCAGCGGGCTGCAGGAGCGGCGTGCACGGAAACTTGAGATTGCACGTTTTGTTTACAAGGAAAACGTCAGGATTTGTTGATTGCATTTAGAAGGGGGAGGTGCCCGCTGTCTTTGCAGGCATGCGGGGCTGGCTGGGGCGGCAGGGCCCGGTTGAATCTCAGCTTGTGCTGAGCAGCACTTCGGGATCTCGGGCTTGCGGGTCCCGCTGCCGCGGGGCTTCAGGGGGCGCGAATCCTCTGTCTTTCATCTCTGCGCTTTGCTCATGCTTCCATGAGTAGGTTTCAAGGGGTATCTTTTACTCTCATAAACCTGTTTGTTTGAAGACTGAAAGGAGTTTATGTAATCAGCCTGAATATTGACTGGGAAAGAGCTTTGGACAGTACCGACACCAGGGAGCGAAATAACTGGCTGATTCATTGGCAGTCTCCTTCGGTGACAGTAGACTGATGCCCTTTAGTAAATGTCCAAGTTCTCTGTCCCAGCCTTTGCTAAATCCCCAGAATTTAAAGGTGTGAACGAAATATTAGAAAAAAACCCCACTAAATCCTACATTAAAAATGTAATTCCTCTTTTTTATTTTATTTAGATCTTTAGGATTCATATTTTCCTAGTTGCTGCTTTTCATTTTGCTGTGACAACAAAAACAAGACACATAAGGTTTCTTTTTTAAGAAAGGATTGGTATCTTCTAGTTATGTGACATCAAAACCTGGGGTGATCTGAACAATGTCGTGTAGAGGAAGAGTTGCTGTAAAAACGTGGGAACTGATGACACTGGCTACATCCATTGCCATGTTGTACCATATTGCTGCACTGCCTGCCTGCAAACTGGTATGGGAACTGCTGTACTAATATTTTAGCATCTGCCATGGAATGTTTTTCAAAGGTGAGATGTTTTCAGGCCAGGGCACACAGACAGGGTAGGCATAGCCATTACGGAGTCTGTTTGAAAAACAATCCATGGAATGGCTGTCTTATCTTGTGGAATCATCCAAAGATCGTGGTTGAGTTCTCAACTCTGTTGAGTTCACTGTATAGCCTAATGCCTCTGCCTCGAAGGTGCTGTTTTTTTTCTACATTTAGATTGCTTTTTAGAAATGCTGCACTGTGGGTGAAGTTCGGCTATAAGTTAATTAAATTAGTGAACCCTTTTCTGAGCGTGTCAGTACACACAGCAGGTTGTGTCCTTATTATGCATGAAGAAAGACTTATGAATTTATTTACCTTCAGGTGATATGCTAAACAGGAATCTGCCGCGTGTTTCTTACAAGCATTCAAAAAATGGCATCATCAGAGGAGCTTGCACTAAGTTAGGTTTACTTGATTAGATGTCATTTGTCTCTTCTTTCGTATTGTCTGGTTACTTAGCTTCTTTGGTTTTACAGGATCTTTAGAAAAGTAAAATGTCTTCCATACTGAAGATGCCATAAGAAAATTTCTGTTCTGTTTGAGAAAACTAGTTCTTTATCTTCTACCACTCCTGCTCTACATTTGACTGCTGGCTTATATTTGAAGCCTAATGAGAGTATTAAAAGTGGCAAACAATTAAATTGACATATTGGTATGCATCTTACATTTTTACATATACTTAAAGAATATACAAATAGGGCAATTATTAGTGCCCACAATGTCACAAACTATTTCCCCGATATTGAGCAGTAGTCACTTCTGAAGAGTCTACAGAGTGGAGAAAAGATCAGTGACAATTATTAGATTAATAGACACAGAGAACATACTGGTTAAGAACACTTAAACATACATCCTTGTCGTCTCGTAATATTTCTTGTCCTTTACATAAGCAAACAGTTCAGTATATAATGGAGGTAATTTTTTCTGAGATTTTTGGACAGAAGTAGCTCCTTAGGCACTGTCTGGAATTGCTTTGGCTTTCCATGTATTTTCCTGCTAATTACAGTGTGTCAATAGAGGGTGGTTGCTCTTTGGCTATGCTGACCTCCAACTCTAACCTTCCAATACCACTGATTCCTTTGGGCCATGGCTCATCTAACCCTGAACAGCTTTGGGGAACCCAAAAGATCTAACCTTATAAACAAAAGAGTTTAAAGTACTTTTTTTGTGGCTTTATGCTCAAAACTGGAGTTGGATTAGCATTACAGCTAGTGCAGAGGGAAACAGACAAATGCCTTTGTTGTGGTGCAACACAGGATACCAGGGAAGAGACACTAGAAGATGAAATGATCTTTCATTTCAAGGAGAAAAGATGAATAAGAAGAGAAGGGGGGAGTTACATAAACAATTGCCAGTTATGATGCTATGCTTCATCATATTTGGTGTTTTTATTAATGGTTAAGCTGTAAGGATTATACAAATAAATGTGAATCTCAGCATTATTTTTATAAGCCCCCTATTTGGGAAGCAGTAGAGATCTGAGCTACAAGCTAAGCTAACAGAAAGAAAAAAACTAATATTCTTCCTATGTTTATTTTAAAAATCAAACAGTATTTTGAACAGTTTTTTCAGGCAAGAGTTGTTTATATGGCAAGAAGAGATTATAAGGAATTCATATTTTGATAGATGCATTGGGAGATACATTTATAGAAGGATCAAATGAAGACAGAAGGTGTTTTTTAAAAACATTAGCTAATGTAATTTGAAATGTGCTTGCTATGGAAATAGATGGACATAGTTAACAATTTTGGGTGGTGTACCATTTCAGAAACCCTATCGGGTGTTCACAAAGAAGTACAGGATGAACATCTTTTAGAGTCAAGGCACTGAGTGACCTAAGGAGCAACTGACATTTCATATACCTTTGGATAGTCTTCCTTGTCTTCTAGCTTCTCCTATGGAAGCAGGTATCCCACTGTTTTGTGTCCTAGATCCTAGTAAATCTAGGATTTATGAAATGTCACTAGGTGACAGTGTTTAGGCACTGTCACTCCCAAACTGTGTTTATTACTTACTGTCCTCTTTGACCCTATGCAGAAATGGTTTGTTCACCTGTGTGCTTTGCCTGTTACCTGTTAGTTAGGCCACAAAAACATTCTAATCAGGAGAACAATGACTAATCAGTGCTGCTGTTCAGTGTGACATCTCATGTTTTTCAGCACTGAAAGTATTATTTATAGTAATTTCACAGTAATTTGAATGCTGCAAAATAATGAATGACAAATGAGTTGATCCTATGAACTGTAGCAAACACAAAGAACCTTCTTAATTTATACAAAAATAAGATATTTGAGCTGTACTGGTTGGACATTGAGAGAATGGAATGCAGGATATCATGGAATCTTAGCTGGTAAACACTCATTGCTGACCATTAATCAGCTGGCAGTTATTTTGGCGTGAACACAGATATCTGTTATAGAATTAAATTGATTTTGCAGTATTGTGTTTTCTTTTTCTTTGACAGATCTGTTTTTTCATTTCCAAAATGGAAAAGCATACGCCTAAAAAGAAAGTGCTGTTTCCAAATTGTCCACAATCAAAATCATATCCAGACACACAGAAAAGTTTGAAGTTCTCCATAAAGAAGCTTAAGGAAGGAAATTTTTTATATAGCATCTCTCAAAACATCTTCTAAGTGTATCAACCAAGTTTGCTTTGGGCAAAACAGTAATTTAGACGTACCTGGCTGATGGCAGTTTTTTGCGTCCTCTGTAATCTTTCTGTGTAATTGGGATTCAGATGTGAGGAATGTGAGGAATCTTCTGTGACAGCACAGGGGACTCGTGGCATGGAGAGACAGCCTGATGGAGGGGGTTCTATGTGCTTAATTTGCAGATGTGCTCCTGAGAACTTGATCTGCTATGGCTAACTGGCTGTGACTGGTTTGTTTCCTCTCCTGTCTTCAGATGGCACAACAAGAAACCCACCAGCCTCCAGAAGCTTTAACCCTTTGCTGTTTAGCAAGCTCAGAGTGACAGCAGGTGCCTCTTAGGTTGTAAATATTTGCAGCATACGCTTTATGGTTGAATTTTTTTTGCGCTGTTAAACCTGTCAACCTGTTTTGATCATCTTCAAAAATTTTCTGTGCTGTTTTAAAATGTAATTTAAAATAAATTGAGTTAAAAAATAATTTCAGTAGGTAGTAAAAGAAAGCAGCTCTTGCTGATTGGCATACTACTTTCCCCAGGAATGCTCTGCTGCAAGCAGGCAATGACATTGAAACAGAGCAGAGGAAATGACAAATGCATGCAGTTCACTGAGTGAGGGCTGACTAAAAGGTCCAGCTCAAAGTCTACTGAAGTAATTAGAAATGTCTTTTTTTTCTCCTTTGGTGGCCTTCTGATTAGACCTTGAAAGACTAATAAAACTTTGCACCCTTCTGTGGCATTTTTCATCAGTTTCACAATGCTTTTCTCCAACACCAAATAAATAATGAGATGCTGGGAAGTCCACTGGGAACATATCCTTTCAACAGCTAGCAGTGCTGGGGCACAGAGGATAAGCCACTTGCATAACACAGCACAACAAATAAACAGAAAAACCTGGAAAACAATTTACTCTTCATAGCTCCCTGCTTTTGTTTTCCTGGCCCTACTTCACCCACTCCTGAGTTACAACATCTGCTGCACAGTATTTTAGAAATATCTCAACTCCCATTTGAAACTGCTGTGAGAATAGAAATAGAAGGAACTTGAAATGAAATTTGATTAGTACAGCAAAGCAAACACACCAAATGTTTGCGAAAATTGTCTTGAGACACTGAATAACTGTAATGCAGATAGGATGTGGTGATGTTTCTCATCTGAAATACAGCAGTGCTAAGGCACTGTGCCCTGTAGCATCCATATGGGCCTTTTCTACTGAAAAAAAGATAAAAGGAAACTCTAGTGCAGACTTGAATGCTGAAGAACTTCCCCCAAAGTTAAGGGCTTTCAGATCGCATTCATTTGGTTTTTTTCAGTAGGGCCTAGGTAATACTCAGCAGCTTTTTATCTAAGTGTTTGATGTATTCTGACACTTGTTTGGGTCTGTGGTCAAAGATCTACTGGCGAAAAGAAAAAAAACCCAAGAAATATTTAAAAAATCCAATCCCCCAGTTGTGTCACTTCATTATTTTACATTCATTTTAGACTTTTTCTACCAGTTTACATGCCTTATCTTTTTAGAAATTATTTTTCCAATTACTATAGTTAAGAAGATGGAGAAATTAAATTTTTTTGCAGCAACAACATGTCATTTTTGGATGAGGACATGGTCTGTCCAAGGTGGTCTCTGTCAATGACAGAGTGCTTTGGAGAAGCTGCAGCTTCAGAATAATGTATCCACATGGTAGGGAAATTATGCTTAAAACTGTCCTGATCATAGCAAGAAGATCTTGGATTTTCATCCTGAATTTAATTGGCAGAGAACCCACGTGAAAATGAATAAATAGACTTTTCCTTCACAATTTCTATTTTAGTAACATGGACAGAGGTAGTATGTTTTCAGCAGATAGCTCACTGTTATGGAAACGCTTTATTTCACTTGATTTTTTTCTTCTACAAGTAATTTCTTAAAATAATATATTGTTTGCATCTTCTTCATTCCAAATTGCATTGAGATATTTCCAGGCTTTTCAGCATATTTTCTGCCAGTAAAACACAGTCATCTCTGAGCTGAAATGTAGCTGGCTTCCTGTGGGTTGCAGTTTTGCACTCCAGCTCAGCAGGGAAAGAGAAGGCTGCCTTACTCATTTCTGTAGGGTTTGCCAGCCAGAATGCAAATATGCTGGATACTTAGCCAGGACCCACAGGCTGAAACCTGTAAAAAAGGGCACAGGGAGTCCAGCATCCTACAGTCTTCAATTTTCTGTCTCATCTAAAACTGACAGTAAACAGTATTTAACTTGTGAGGGAGAAGGCTTTATTTGGAGGGCTTATCTAAAATATTTGATTGAATCCAGCTGTGCTTTGACTGTCAGATCCTGGACAATCACATTCCAGGGGGCAGTGGCTGCCGCAGTTTGGATGAAATGTTACCCTTACCATGGGCCTCCAGGTTGTCTTTAAAGGGAGCAGTACTCTTGAAGTCATTGGAAATTAATGAAAAAAATTCTGCTCAGGTATGGGACTGGCATAATAGCACTGAAATCCAAAAGGATGAATATGCTTGCTTGCAATTAAAGCCCTTGGATATATCCTATGAAAGCTCCTATGAGCCAGGCATGAGAGGCACATGTTTTTGTCCATCTAAAGGTCAGCTCTCAGGCTCAGTAATGCACTCAGGCAAGCAGATGCAGCTCCCATCCACACAAATTGCTGATGCATTAAGTGTGTGCCCTTAAGGCCTCCTGCTGAAGGCAATGGCAAACATCCAGTTGGTTTTAACAGGATTAGCTGCTGTAGATCACATTGAATTGTGAGATGTTGGAAGGAACCTCATCTGAAAGTTTTTGTCCTTTGTAACTCTTAGTTTTTTCATCCAGCTGGGTTGACCTGCACCTGCCTGTGGTCAGAACTTGGTGCCTTTGTATTTGTTCCTGGAGCTCTGCCTCCCCACAGGTGGTGGTAGCAAGGAGGAGGAGAGAGAAAAGTAGGGCAGGACAGTAGAGCAGGGAGGGCTTTCTTCTGCAAGTGTAGATTTGCAGATGTCTAGACAAGAAGGAGGCAGTTTTCTGCCTTCAGGAAAATAGGTAACTGCTTGACTCAAAATGTTTTATGTCTTTCTTGAGCAGGAATTCCCAGAATCACACCTTTCACCTGGCCTACTTTTAAAGCACCATCCTGGGATGTTTGTTAAGGCAGCAACCACGGTGCATAGCTAGCAACAAGCATTTGTTAAGGACAGGCTTTGCCCACCTCTCTGCACCATGGGGGCTGATGTGCACTGCAGGCTCCAGCTCGGTGTGGTGGCTGTAGGAGTGCCCTGCTGACATCTGCTTTTGCAGTGTGGAGGAGGCACAGCTTTCTGGGCCATTTGTGGGGGTGTTTCTGATGAGGCTGTGCTTTCAGAGTTGCATAAGCAACTATGACAGGCTGCCAAAAGGGCAATCCTGCATCCTTCCCTTGCTCACTCTGCACCTTCCCACTGTGCCCTTGTATAGGTGATCATGATTGTACAGCTGAAAAGCAGATCAGAAAATATATCTTTAAACAGAATAATATATGCATTTGCTCTGTTTATTCTCACATTTTGTATTGGTAGTTTTTTTTATCTGCCCAAGAGATGGACTGGAGTGGTAGAGCAGGAGGTGAAGAGGAAGTGAAGGCCGTGCTGGCCTTTTTGGGAGCAGCCAGAACCTAGATAGACTTAAATTGAGTGCACTTGTCTGCTAAAATTTCCTTCTTTTTGCAAAACTGCTACCTTGTTCTTCAGAGCTGCAACAATTTTCTCAAAGGTATAGTTACCGTGATAGCTCTACTGGGAAAAAAGATGGGACATTGTCCAGTGGTAATAGAGTATACGATTTAAAAATAGTGTATTTATGTTCAATCTGATTTTTGCAGACATAGATTATAGCAGGTGTACCTAGTGGATATTTTCCATGAACCTATGGGTGAACTATTAAAAAAAAACCCACTTATTAATTGACCTTGTTGTAAAATTGAGAATGACTTCTGGGAGAGCAAATCCATAGTGTGAAAACCTGACTTGAACCTATGCCAGAAGTGCTAGTGAAGTTTTTTTTTTTTTTCCCTGAAAATTTAAATTACATAAGATTTTATTGAGTTTGTAGAGACAATTAGCTTTACTCCTCTTTCCTTAAAAAATTCATAATCTTGATTTTTCTTTCATTGTCTCTATTGTATTTTAAAGAAACATAAAGCACTTAAAAATGCAACATAAATCAGGAAGTTTATATCCACCACATTTTGTGTTGTTTAATAGAATTAATCACTGTGTAATTGAAATCATGCTAATACTCACTTGACCTGCCTCTGTGACTCAATGCAGACTTCTGATTTATCTTAAACTGCTCAGAAGAAGACTGTTTTGAGAAAAAAAAATGATTTTGCACAATCTGCTGATGATCAGCAAGGCTTAATGAGTGATTGCCTCAAGATACCTCATTAAAGTCATTTGGATGGATGAGCAGGAGTGAATTGCAAAAAGAAGAAAGCATAGTTGCTGCTTGAATGCATCACTTGCTGATATTTGACTCTAAAGGTATCCAAAGCCAGCACATGGAAAGGATCAGATACCCTTGCTTTACTTTCCTTGACACTTCCAAGTTAGTTTGATTCCTTTGGGGAAAAAAGAAGATAAGTATTTGATTTTAATAATATCTAAACTATCTATTTTAAACAGAACAATGTAGTAATTTCATTCCTTGAAGTGTCATTGTATGAACTTTTTAAGTTGTGGAGGATTCCAATCCGTTGCTGTGTATTTTTTCATTTTTTCGGGATAGTTTGAAGAAATCATTGCCTTGAGGCTCTGAATTGGGTGATTGCTGAAGCCTTTTACTTATGTAGAATCTACTGGTTAGCTCCTTAGCAAAGGTGAGGGTTCAGGTCAGCCTGGTTTCAGCTGTTCCCCTCACAAAACTTTTCTGTGACTGAGACAATGTGGTGATCATTTAAGAGAGACTCTGGAATAAAGTAGGCAGGAAGCACCAGCAACCAAAGTGGAATGAAAATGAAAAATACCAAAGCTTTGTTGGGTTGAGATAAATTTTTGAACACCCTTCTTGTACCATCCGTCCTAAGCACATGTTCAGTTTCAGAGATGTTCCCCACATACCATCATCTGCCCTTGCTTTTATTTAGGGCCAGGCTGCAGCCCTGGGCAGTTCTTGAAAATGATTGCAAACAGGGAACAGGTAGTTCTGGCTGCCAGTCTCCTCTCTGTTGTCTGAGACAGTGGCTGAGAGTTTTTCTGACAGGACCTAGGCTTTCATTAGGACCTAGCTGGTTTTTCCTCTCAGTGAGGAGATGATTCTGTAGAGTTCAATAACAGCTGTGCAAGGGAATATCTGAAGTTTCCCACATTCTGTAGGAAGTAGAAGCTGCACAGCAGAGTAAGAATTGAAATACATTATTTTGGTACCACGTGGTCTGGTTGCTGAATCTCAGGCTGGTAATCTGTAGAGCATGGCTTTCACAGAGAAAGCTGTCATGCAGATGGTTAAGGATATGATTATGCCTCCAAAATGCATATTAATTTTCTGGTTTCCTAGAGCATTTTAGAGGGAATTAATCTAAGATTTGCTGTCAACCCTCCATTGACCTGTTTTTAAATTGTTTAAATTCTTGGTGACTCATTTTTTTAATCTGTTATTGGGAATAATATTTGTTTTCTCTTCCTTATGGGGATGTTTTTATTTCATTAGTGTTTGTAAGGCAGTTGGAGATCCTAGACACCAGGCTTCAAAGAAGAACAAAGTTATTAACTTTTTCTTGATTAGATATATATATTTTTTTACAGTAGCCTTACAAATCACAGCACTATTTAAAGTAATGATTTTAATAACCATAATGAGGAATAGAAGGCACTGCTTGCCTCTCAAAGCCCTGTAATAGACATAAACAACTCAGAGAATCTGGTGAGTCATATTCTGCTTTGTCAGTCCACAGGGAGATTAATAATGGTTGGATTTTTGTAAAACATTAGAAAACTTAAACTTTAGGTCATGTGGGTCTGCATGTATTTTGATATCTTCAGAACATTAGTCTTCTTTGGAAGCAGGCAATGCAACAAAATTAGAGCTTTTTGTTAGAAGTCATGATTTATTTTCTTTCTGGTCTCCAAACAATTCTTCTTCGATCTTATTTAACTTCAGTATCAGGTTGGCAGCCTTTCCTTATCATCACTGAAGTTTTGCTGAAGAATTAAGCTTTCATCCCCAAAATCCACTTCTTGGTGTTGTGGTAAATCAGGAGAGGAAACAGAGGAACACATGCAAATCAAGCACTTTGTATATTATGCGTTCCTGCATTGTGATCAGGTTTATGTGTGCAGACTGATTCTATTACTGTGAACCTATGTGAAAAATAAGTAATATGGGTAAGTGTTCAGCATCATGCAGCTGTTAACATGCATTTACACAGATTTTATGAGTTAGGAGCAAGGTTAACTTCAGCAGGCTTCACCAAGGGCTGTTCAGGACCACTACTACCCATAGAGTCTGGCTAAGTGATGAAGGTGGGCTGCAAAGCTGTTGCTGTGTGACTGGAGAGTGGAGCTCCCTTCCTTCAGCTCTCAGGATTTGTTCCCTTCTCAAGAGTGGTCCTCACATTACTGCATGGCTGTCCAGCTCCAGCATGCTCTCCCTGTCATGTCTGCTGCCTCAGGACATACACACACACACACACATGCACACACACGTGTCATTGTGATTTAATGTGTGGTCCGAAATCTGAGTTTGTGGCTTCGATGGTATAGTGAGTGGTGCACCTGGAGATGATGGATTCAGTTCAAAATTTGAATGTACAGCTGTGTCCTGGCTGTTAAATACAACATGCTGATGAGGGATGTCACTGTTTTTGCAAAGAAGGCAGAGTTTGAAAGACTGAACAACTTGAGGAAATGAACAACATCAAGAGAACCTGACACTTCTGTGGCCCATATTACCCAAGGTCATAAATTTCAAGCATAAATTATCACAATTTCTCTCTTTGTACTTTAAATTTCTATGTCCATATGAATTCTGGGAGAAATGTTGAGTAAAGTTCCACTGATGAGATCAGAACTTCACAAGGAGAGAAGAAAAATTATACTTTCTAGTGCCCATGTATGTGAACTAGGGACTTTTCTATTGACTTGTTTTCTGCCTGCAGGTATATATAACTCTTTCCTTTCTATTGCAGAAGCAGCCTACAGAAACAGATATACCTATTCGACTCTCAAGGTGTGGATAATCATGGGAGAACAACTGTTAAAGAACAGCATCCTTGATCAATTTATTAATAGCCATGAGCAGTCATATGAGGAGTTTCTAAATACATTCACATATCTTTTGAAAGGTATGTAATTTCCCAAATCTCCCATTAGATACCACAGACAGAAGGAAAGGTATAAAGACAAGCAGTAGTATTTAGTGTCGTCGTGCTACTCACCTGCTTTGTGACTTCAGGCAAATTCTTGTGATGCTTTTGTTTTTCCACTCAGCAGTGGGAACACTAAGGAAATCTTTCTACAGATTGTTTCCCAGGCTGCTGTGTCTCTACAGGTGGTTAGCCATTTAGCTTGCTTTAGGATGGTGGGGGGAACGTGCACTGTTTGGAAGGATAGATGTTTCCTAAGTATATCTTGCATTGTTTTGCTTGAGAGGTCTCCATAAAAGAAGAGCCTAAGGAAAGTACTTAATAGTGTGAGATGGCCTGAGATTAGGAGTGTGCAATTTGAGTACTTTTACAGGTTTACTAACACTAGCCCACTGTGCTGTGCCTGTGTGTGTGCCTTCTACAAAGTGATTGCTTTCTATGAGGAAACAGCTACCTGGAGGGATGTGGATATAGTCTAAATTGATTTCACCAAGGCTTTCAACACTGTCCTTCACAAAGTCCTTGTAGGAAAACTCAGGAAATGTGAGCTGGATTAACGGACAGTGAGGTGGGTTGCAAACTGGCTGAGTGGCAGATCCAGAGGGTCTGATCAGTGACAGAGGGATGAGTTGAAGGCCTGTCTCTGGTGTGTCCCCCAGGGTTCCATACTGGCTGGGCCCAGTCTGGTTTACCTAATTCATCAATAACTTGGAGGAAGGAGCAGAGGCCTCCTCAGCAAGTTCCCTGCTGACTCAAAGCCAGGAGAAGTGGCCCATAGCCCAGAGTGCTGTGCAGCCCTTCAGAAGGGCCTTGACAGGCTGGAGAGATGGGCAGGGAGGGACCTTCTGAAATTCAACAAAGGCAGGTGCAGGTCCTGCTCCTGGGGAGGAATAACCCCTGCACCAGCCCAGGCTGGGGGCTGAGCTCTGGGAAAGCAACTCTGTGGAGAAACATCTGGGGGTCCAGGTGGAAAACAAGCCGTCCATGGCCAGCAGTGGCCGAGAAGGCCAACGGGATCCTGGGGTGTATTGCCAGCAAGTGGAGGGAAATGATCCTGCCCCTCTACTGAGCCCTGGTGAGGCACATCTGGAGTTCTGTGTCCAGTTCTGGGCTCCTCAGGACAAGAGAGACTTGGAGCTCCTGGAGCAGGCCCAGCAGAGGGCTACAGAGATTATTAAGGAACTGGAGCATCTCACTCATGAGGAAAGGCTGAGGCAGTTCAGCCTCGAGAAGAGATGAATGAGAGGGGACCTTATCAATGTCTACAGATATGTGACAGGAGGATGCCAGAGGATGGAGCCAGGCCTTTCTCAGTGGTGCCAAGCAATAGGACAAGAGGCAGTGGGCAGAAACAGAAGCACAGAAGTTCCACCTGAATATGAGGAAGAACTTCTTTACTGTGCAGGTGAACGAGCACTGGAACAGGCTGCCCAGAGAGGGTGTGGAGTCTCCCTCACTGGAGATACTCAAGATCTATCTGGATACAAACCTGTGCAAGGTGCTCTAGGATGACTCTGCTTAAGCAGGGAGGTTGGATTAGGTGACCCACTATGGTCCCTTCCAACCTGACCCATCCTGTGCCAAGGTAACAGGTAACTTGGAGGAAAGTATAGCAGGGCATCAGATAGATGATTAGGCTGAAAAGATCTCATGCTCTGCAGATGAAATAAAAAGTGGAGCTTAACCTTGATCTGAGCATTGCTGAATTACAGAATTCCAGTTCTGTAGCTTAGGTTCACATTTTTTAACCATGTTCAGACAGGTGCCATAAAAATAAGTGTAAGCTACATATTACTCACAATTCTCTTTATCACTGCTTTGCACTAGAAGTAATGTCCTCAAACTATTGCAGAAGCACTGTATTTTTCAGTTACAGCATGTGGCATGCCCCATTGATTGGTACTCAGAAGTCTGTCCTGTCCTTATCCTTGAGGCAGAACTAAGTGTCAGTCACAAGCATTGAGCAGAAAACCAGTGGGGGAGCTGAGGCTGCCACAGAAATAATCTTGTGGCAACTTTCTGTCTCTTCTGCCTATAAAATATAGAAGAGAAAGGAGACACTGGGGGATGAGATAAGAGGATTGAGAATCTGTTTCTGGTCTTCTTAGGTATGATTGATACACTAGAGATAGCTCCTATCATAGAAGCATGCTGCATATCATGATGCTGCTTTGCAAAAAGCCTCAGTGACACTTTCACTGTCACTGTAGGCATTTGCCACTAAAATCATATCAAAGGTAGAGCTTTACCTGAATCAAATGCTTAAAAATGCAGGTTCTTATGATGATATGAACCGAACAGCTCAACTTGTTTTCCTCCCACTTTCATTTTCCTTTAAAAGTACTCAATGTGCTGGCTTCCATTATAAACTAGTGACCTGCAAAAATTCTACTTAAAGCATAAAATATACATTGTCATCTAATAGATTTTTGCCTGTCATAACACTGGAAACAGAAAACACACAAAACTAAGCGAATCACATTGATTTCACAGAATAACATATTTACAGAAGGTGATTTTCACTTGTGCATGAATTTATACTGTAAGTGTGGTATTGCAAGGATATTTTTAGCTGAAGTTTCTATGTTACTCTTGAAAGCATCTCATAAGAATCTGATACCCTAGTGATTTTAAAATTTTGATTCATATGTTAAATTTACACACAGTGAAGCTATAAACAATATACCTTGAGTAGAAAGACCCAAGCATCCTTGGTTGTTCTGGCCTAGCTAAAAGAACGTTTTGATGCTATAAATAGCCTGGAGTGACCCCCTGTGAGCACATTAGGACCTTCTCCTGAGAGTATAGTTTCATTCTTATAAATGTAGGAAACAGGATTAATGGATTTTTGCATTCCAGACTTCAATTTGGCTTTTTGAGAATTGCTAATATCCTAATAAAGAAAATCACATTTTTCGAGTGTTGTCTTTTTATTGTATCTGAATGTGTGATATTACCTTTGATTATTCTATTCTTCCTTTTGCTATTTGGAAAGATACTCTCTTAGTTCACATAGAACAAGATCTGGAGTCAAAATAAGTCCTTCTAAATTCTGTGTAATTGTTTCAATGATGTGCGTTTGGTTTAACGAGCACAGAGATCTAATTTAGCTGGACCATAAAATTACATCTTTGATATGGGATTTTAATCTTCCAGATTTTAGTATTCCTAAGAATCCCAGTGGTTCTGTTTTTTAAAATGTGCTTGGTGCAGTGAGAAAATGAGAGTTCATAGACTAATTGACAAGTAAATCCTACAGTAAGACTGTAGGATTTCAGAATTGTAGATTCTTCATGTCTACAAATCTGATAGGAAATGGATAAACATATGTAAATATATTTTTAAAACTCTGACCTCAGCATATAAAACATACTCCTCCAACAGAACATGACCTATATAGCTTAAATAAATAATATTTTAAAATTATAGGAGTACTTCCTCTGTAAGTGGAATTTTTTAAAACCTTTTTTATTGATTCTGTAATGGATGGGCATTTGAGGGCTAGGTTAAGATTCTAGTTAAGTCTTAGGAAGAGTGTTTGAAATCTGGTGCAGAGCTATGATGCTCAAAATCCGAAGGCAGCAGCTGCTCATATTTTAAAACTCAGAGGAAGAGTGGGAAATTCACTGGAGCATAAAATATCTCATTTGACCTTGTACAAAAAATACAGAAAAAAACCCCAAATGGTCCAAGCTTCAAAATTTTCATCTAGATTTTAAATCACTCCTCTCCCACTTCTAAAAATATGTTATTAGGGATCATTCAGCTGGAGAGGAAAAGGATGCCATGACCAAAATTCTTACCCAAATCCAAGTTAAGATTTGCATTTTTTTCATGGTTCTGGGCATTTGACCACTAGAATTAAATTAATTCCATTCCTGTTAATTTTGCTGTATTTCATACACCTCCCACTGCCTGGCAGTGTGTTGAAGCCCAGGGACCTTGATTAGACCCATCTAAGCAAACCACAGCTTGGATTGAAACTTCCTAGCCTCAGTGCTGTTGTTTTGATGCTTCTGTGCTGAACAAACTGTCAAGTGGAGGAAGTTTGGAAGTGAGTGATCACTTCTGTGCTTACAGGTGGCATGCCAGGGCCATATTCTGTGTTGTGCTCAGATTAACTTAATTCCCCAGGGAAAGCTGGGCAAGGTATTCAGTTCACAGTCCATTTGACTGTAGCTGTCTGCTTCCTTTTTACATTAACCACATTTAGGAAAAACAACAACTTTAAACTTCCTATATAAGTGTCAGTGGAGGCACTTTACAAATGTCAGTCTTCACAGCAGAAAGCCTAGCAGAGAACTATATAAGAAGTGACAGTAAATGCACTTTTATTTTAAAAATGGACCAGTAGGACAATGCTAAGCCCAAGAGCAATTTCAGCCTATGAGTAGATTTGCCAATAAAAGCAACTAGACAGTTTAGTAAAATGAATTAAATTAATCTGTCATCCCTGGGGAACTTTAACAGGGCATGAAATAGGGAAACAGCATCAATTCAGAGCTTTTTATTGATGTGTTGTGCTGGATCATTTGATAGAATTGGTTGGGAGACAAAATTTGCAATTTTCTATTGATCATAAATTCAGTAGCTATCTCTGTGTAGCCTTTATTCAATATAATATAAAATCAAATACCATACAGAGCCCTTAAATGTAGAAAAATCCCAGACACAGAGATGCAAACTTAATAGATTATTTTTGAAATAATAACAACTGATCTGTTTTATGGATATTTGTTGTCCTGGTATTTGCTTTGCAAGATACTTCATCTCAATTGTATAGACAGAAAAAAATAGGCTGAAAGAAGGGAAAAGACTCATGTGCATTTGCATAGTAGCTCAGTGGCAGCACCAGATAAGTACAGAGGCACTCAGACTCCTGGAAACTTGAACAGACATTAAACAGTAGTGCTTCCCTAATAGCAGTTCTTTGTTTCTGTGGTGTCTTTATTACTAAACAATTTCTGAAGAATATTTCAGATTTAAAAAAAAAAAAAGAATTTTCATTCTCTTGCAGACTGAGATTTTTAGAACATACAAAGGGAAATATTTAGTAATTTTGCTGTTGATACTTCAGTAGAGGTTCTATCTATAGTGGCATATTGGCAGTGATTGAATTCTGGTAATATAAAAAGCAGTAACACAGAGTGAATTTTGCTGTACCTCATCACCTTGTCTAGAAAGGCATCAAAGTGCACTAAATGCAGCTGTTGGCTTAGTTTCATGTATTGCAGTGAGCTGAGGAAGCCCTCTTTCCACATGTGGGGATGACACAAAGCAAATAATGTCAGAGATCAGAGCTGTGGGTAAGTGACTCAACAGGACAATCAGAAACAGAGGTTGAGGGACCTCACTTCCAATTTAGTGCTGAACTCTTTGTAGAATTGGGTACTTTTCGGTGTTCAGTATAAAATTAAATAGGAATGCCTAATTTCAAGAAAGTAGGCATTTGCCTTAAAAAAATAAGTCAGGCCTTTTAGGAATGCCTTTTTGTTGTAATTATAATGTCCAAATTCCAGCTTTTTCAAAACTCTTGTGCCTTCTGACACTTTATTTTGTTCCCACCTGCTGTCATCTTTTTTATATTACTTATTAAGAAAGGAATACTTTGTATGAAGATGTCAGATGCTTTTAATTATATTAAATTTGCTTGTTTCTTTCAGCACTTACCTACTCGCCTGTTAGTGCTGAATTCTTACAGGATGCAAATGCACAGAAAGTCTTCAAGATTGATTCTGCCCTGATTTATTAGTACATCACATGTTCTTTTAAAGTGCTCCCAACATATGTATTTAATGTAGTTTCCTTGGGCTGAGGAGAACTTTAAGCAACTTTGCAGTTTCTTTGACAGTTAAAAAAAAAAAAAATCAAAACCTAAGTATTTAAGAAATAAACTCAAAAGGTTCAAAGTGTGGCTTAGTTTAACCCAAACTCAGAAATAAGTCCAGAGTTCTTGTATATCTGTTGAAAGAAACAGGATTTTGCTTGCACAAACTACTGAAATGATGAAGTGCACGTTTGCCTTGCTATTTAACTGACAGCATTAGTATTCAAATGGAGAAGGTATCCAGCAACAACACTACTGAGCTGTGAAAGAATCTTATGAGTTTTTAAATGATCAGATGGGGTGAATGAGGAATAAACAGGAAATACTGCCCCTTTTCCAACACTGAGACTATCAAAAGCACAACAGAGACATAGATATTGATACAGATAAACACTACATATAACCAGAATACATATGTTCCATTAAGTACAGAGGGAGAGATACTGATACAATAAAAACACAGCTAAATTTTTGAAAATTAGGAGCTCAGTTAGTTTTAGAGAAGTATTGCTGTACATTAAGGTAGGGCAGGTCTTTGAGAGTGGCTGAAATATACTTGAGAGTAGCAGTCATTCATCTTTTCTCTGAAGGAGCACATAAAAAAGTCCTTTCCTGACTTATTTTTAAACATACTACAACAAATATCCAAAAATGGCAGTCAAAAGTAACTATTAGGACTTTAGAGTTTACCCTTCTAGGTTATAGTCCCACTGAAATTACTTGTCCCAGTCCATGGAATAGGTATTTATCCTAGCTGAGGAGAGAATACAGTGGAATTTCCTTAAGAAATGGGTAAATTTAAATTAAAAATCAAGCCCATATTACTGATTATAGTAAAACTTGACCTTTTCTGAAGGGAGCAAAAGAGAAAGCTTAACAATATTTTGTGCTGATTGTTTGTCATTTAATTAGGATAAGATCAAAGACATTGGGAGAAAGACTGCACCAGCTGCGTTTTTGTGTTACAAATATTAATTTGCACACTGAGGTAAATGTTGCAGGCAAGTTATTTGCTGTGAAGAAGTTCTGCTTGCTCAGTACTACTGTGAGATCACTGCCATCGAAATTAGTGAGATTTTGATTTACTTGATGGAGTAAGACTGGAATGGACCCTACAGGAATTCAGATAGCAATGGAATAGACAATTCAGATGCTGAGTGTGGGCAGATATGGTACAATATCTATAAAACATCCACTTTTTGGGTGGCATCAGGAGGCTAAGCCCTTAGACTCTTAAAAGAGGACTACATGATCAAGTTTAGGTGCCTGAATTACACCTGAATTGCTCTTAGTTTTGGACAGGCATATAGGACTCTAGTACTGAAATCCTCCAGGTGCATACTATATGGGACAGTTATTGTGTTGAAAAGTCTGTCAGACTGCATTGATATACAGCAATTTATATATAAAAATACATGGAAACAGAAAGGTATCTGGTTAACATAAATCAGAATAACTTTTTTAGACTAAGTAACTTTAAAACACTATGTTCTGTTCCCAGCAGGACAATATACAAGAATAGGGAGGCTGCAAATTTTGGTAGGGTTACTGCAGAAAGTGTGGGAGCTGCTTTGATTGAGTTAACAAAAATTAATAAAGGATTTTGAAAATTATCTTCTTAGCAAACTGGATTTTTAGCCTTGAAATTTTTTGTTTTCCTCTTACAGCTTGTAATTTAGGGTAAATGAATGCAGTGCTGTACAGTGGTTTACATAGTTGCAAATAGTTAAATGCAGGTAGTTCTAGAATATGGTACCACCTTGTGAGCATGACAAAGTGGTATTTTATGGAAACATTTCAGTGACAGCCTTTTTTCTTGTTTTAAAATGTTTGCTGATGGGGTGTTTGAAGAAGGGAGAAAGTGAATGAACATGACATTTTTATTTGTTATCTCTGCTCAAGACAATTATTATAGTACTGTGAGTAAAATAGTTTCCTTTTTTTTTTGTTCAGTAGTCCTGCAGAAAGTCACTGTAATGTTTGAATTCCAGGTTTTCCATCAAAGCATAACTTGGAAGAGATTTAAGGGATTCAGAGGCCTTCTGCTGGCCATCAGTCCAGGATTTGAGGACAAAAAAGTAAATTGCAACTTAAAATAGCAGCTTTGCTCTGTGGGTGTTTGTTTGTTGTTGTTGTTGTTGTTTTTGTTTTGTAGGTAAAGGCGCCTGTTTCTAAATATCAGCCAGTTTTTGTTTTTGAAATTAATTAATCCAATTGAAAAAAGATCAAAGTACCTGTTAGTTTGAATTGTTTTGTCCAGTGTATTATCCCAAGTCAGGTATTCTCTGGTATGTTATTGATTGCTGTGTCTGGTCTGGCTTTGAAATGCTTCAGATCATGAGAATTTTGTCATTCTTCTGGGGCTACTATGTCATCTGAGAGATTTCACTGACAGTAAGTTTTTCCTGATAATACAGATAGCTCTCTTCTCTGGTTTTGTGATAAGTGATTCCATTATTCTTTGAAATATGTGGGTAATCACTAGACATTCTCAAAAAATTCTTGTCCAAATTGGAAGACAAAGAGAATTTTAGGCAATATAGAGGATAGATAGCAGGAGAGAAAAAAATTATCAAGTTGGATATCCTTTTTGATTGAAACATGTTTCTGAAGTCTGCACCCTACTTGTAGTGACACACAATTATGATGGATACTGCTCTTGAGAGACTCAGATGTACTTTTCTAGAGACCTAAGTTGGCTTGTTATTTCATTTTTAAGACACTGACAGTGAAATGACTAAAAAGTGAGACAGAATCTGTCTGCAGAATAAATATGGGAATCTTTATATCATTTCAGCTTTCTTCCTCTGCTACATTTTGTTATGTTTGTATCCCTTATTTTTGATTTTTATCACATATTGTGAAGGCCAGTGTTCTACAACAGGATCTTGGCAGGTTGAGAGCTGTGACTGTGAATAATGAGTCAATTATCACTTAGTCAGGGGAGAGGCAGAGTGATCCTCTTGCTGGCTTGAATGCCATCCTTCCTTCTTCCCCTTCTCTTTAAAAAGTAAGGACAGGAATGGTTGAAATTCAGAACACTATCAAAGGAATACATCTGTGGTGCTTGTCTTCAGATTCTAGTTTCTTTAACTTCAACACAACTTATAAGTGTTTTTTTTTTAAATAATATTTTTTAAGTTCATTACAGTTACTGCTTTAAAGAGGCCAGTTATGTGGGCATGCACTGGGAGACTGTAGGTGTCAGGAGTCGCTTTGGGCAGCTGAAGTTGGCTCTTACTGGTCCTGAGAGACTGTGCTCAAGGCTGGCAACATAATGTTTAAATCACCTGCCCCCCTTTAATTTATATGACATGGCCTCATTATGCATATGGCTGCATCGTTGATATTCTGTCCACAGAATTGCATTTAACAACTGCTTTGGATTGCTTAGACATTTTTCTTCGGAGTTTTTCTTCACAAGCAGTCATGAATCTAGTATCACATTGCAGTGCTGAGTGTTTCATCAAATGTATTGTTTAATATTCTCTAACCCAGTAACTTTGCAATGGTCTTAACCAGAAAAAGGTTTCTGTCAAAATTTTATGACTGATCTCTTAGGAAAAGGGATAGTACTTCTAAGCTGTAGTCTGGAGTTGGTAAATGGCACATAAATACTCTGAATACACTTGATTTCTTGCTAGCTCATTTAATCTATCTAGCTTTTTAGCTGTGACAATAGCTCAGGTGTCCAGAAAATATATAACCTAATAAAGCAAATTTGTCAGCTCATATATGTGCCTAATTATAACTGCCCAACTATGTGTCCTAGGTCTTTCGATACTAAAAGTGATATTATTTTCTCTGGAGAATTCAGAGCCTATATTTTTGAGAAGGATGATGCAATTTATAGCCCAGAAGAATGACCACGGCACTATACAAGGAAAGCATGGGCTAGTGCAGGAATACCATGTTTACTCATGTTGGCTCTATGAATTATGCTTCTGATCATTCCGGTGATGATTTCTTTTGTCTCTCTGTTGGCCTGGTGAGAAAAGTGTATGGCTTCCAGAATCTTTTTATCACTTCTCATATAGAAATCTCCTGATGTGCACAGGGAGGACCCTGGGTTGGTCCTCAGACCCTGTTGGAACTCTGCTGGTCTGCAGATGTTCGGCTGCATTATTTGCCAATACACATTTGTCCCAAAATACATTAATATTCTTTTGTGGCTTGTCAGTCTTCAAGATAAAACTTGCAAGTTCTTAGGATAAAACAGAAAGCCCATCCTGTTTTACTGCTAAAGTAAAAAAAGATAGAATTTTTTTGAGCTAGCAATCTAGTTTATCCTATAAGGTAGGGTGGCAGTAAAATTATTTTCAAATACTGGGTGACCATTTTACCAGTCAAGAATTTAAAAGAGAGTTTCATGTCTAATACTCCTTCATTTCCGTGGCTTAAAAAGAGAGTATGTTGGAAAAAGTGATGGCTCATATGTACTGCTGTATCCAAATACTGTTTTAGGAAAGTACTTGCAAAAGAAGCAGGGAGAAGCAAGATGTTACAGAGACCTGAGATTTAGGAATTATTCAGAGGTTCCATCTGTTATCTGAGCATTAAAACCTGTTTGCTAGATTGCCCTGGTGTGGTGCAGTTTGCTTTCTATGAACCCTGACTCTTGTAAGTGTGGACTTGAGGTTATGCCCAGCCTGCCAGCCCTTTCTGCATGTCACAACAACTGCAACACAGAGATATCCCGGGGGATTAATAATTCTTTGCTGTATGGCTCAACGTAGCAACCCCAAAGGCATCATTAAAAGTCTCCACAAGAATTACTTCAATGCTTATAATACATAATTATGTTTGAGAAATGCAGTGCAGTGTTTCTTATTGTTGCAAAGTAAATTTTTCAAACTAAACCCAAAAAGCTTAATTAAATGAGCATTTATTTTTCATTGAGAACATGTGGTGTGAAGTTCATTTTAATTGATTGACCTATAACTGCTCCTTATTTGATAATGGGACTTCTAAAATAAAAAGTACTCCATTTTTATTTTGGTTGTGATTACTTTTTTTTTTTGCCAGGTTGAAGGAAAAAAGCCCAACTATTCACTGTGGGTTTGGAAATCCATACTTCCATGTACATAGTAGTCAGCTTCTAGATGGAGTAAGGTGCAACCTTACTGTCTTGCTTTTTGGGATATTTCAATTCTTGGTTGATTTTATGAAGTTTTCTGTATCTTGCATAAGCTTTTGTGATAATGAATTTTTCAGTATTGAGGAATAGGTGGGACTCTGTGCAATTGAAGTTCAAATTACATATTCAGTTTTATGGTAAAGTCTGGTTAAGTTTTATGGTAAAGTTTTATTTTGTACATAAAATCCATGTACATGTTAAACATGGAAGCTTTCATGAGAGGAAAAGTGAATGTGTAAAAAAAGTCAATATTAAATGTAATTAAATACATGCTTTTCTTTTTCTTGGATAGTGCATTATGTTATCTGATCTGGTATGATTCTGCTTTCAGAGAAAGAGGAAAAGACAATTCAGGAAAGTAAAGTGGACTCCTTAAGAAAAAAGTGTTCTTCTTCTGAATTACCAAACAGAAATAAACAGGATGGCTCACCTGAAAGAAGCAAAGAAATGTGGTTGTCATTTCCACCACAGATGCCAAATGAGAATGAGGTAATGAGTTAACATTTGTCCATGTGGACAAGCACCACATTTAAACAGATGAAAATATGGAGAGATACACTGTCCAAATGTTAGAGGCTAGTGGTATTTATCCTACGTGAGGCAAATATTTAAAATACTACCTAAGTGTTAAATGCTTAGAGAGGCACCTGCAGAGATCATGTTTGGCAGTGGCATTTGCCCTACTGAAGAGCTGCCATAATCTGACTAACAAATAAGGCACCCTGCAATGAGCTAAGTAATACTTCCACTGGAGACTGCAGTTTGTGGTAGAAGTTGGCAGAAATGATAAAAAAAACCAACAAAACCTGATTGTATGGATGCCAGCATGGACAGATTTATTTTGTTTCTTGTAGATTTTAGGAAGCACAGAGTTCTGTGTTCCTGAAGCTGTGTTCCTGCCTGAAGTAAACAGTAGGCAGGACAAGGGCATTTCTGATCTTCTGAAACATAAGGGATTAGGGATTTAATGTGTAGGGACAAGAAAACAGCAGACATCATCTGGAAGGGAGTGAGATGGAGATCTGAGTCAACTTGTTAAGAACTTCTGCCTTCCTGCCTGAATACCAAATAATTAAGCTGTGATCTAGTCTGTACTCAAAATTGCCCTTCATTAAACTTTTACTAAAAAAGGAAGTAGCAGGTCCTTTTGTGAAATACACAGAGCAACACACTGAAGTGCTTTCAAATGATGGGCCTGCCTGGCCTCAGAGCTGCCACTTTTCTCCTTGCTAGGACATGTCTTCGAGGTAGAATCAAGCAAGGCTTTTAAAACAATTACATTCTGTCTGTTGATTGTGTAATAATAATGACAATATTTTTTGCCATTTTTTTCATAAGAAGTATAATTTGTCTTTGTGTCTCTTACTTCAGCCACATTGAATTGTCTTTCTGCCACATAAAGCAATGTACAACTTCCATTATCCTTTATGTAATGGAACTTCCATAAGCTTTTATGTATGTTTTTGTTTCTAAAGAAGAAAAAGCTTCAGACATGCCTGCACATTTTTGTCACACTAGGAGTTTAAGAAACAAATACAATAATAGTAGAATGCAGCAGAAAAATTGCAGTGTAGTAGCAGGAAGAGGCCATAATGCATTAAGTTGGCCACTGTAACCTTTAAGCCTGCCTGGAGAAAGGAAAATGGGGAAAACACTGCTATTGAAAACAGTGCTGCTGTTCTAAATGCTGCTTTCTAGACCTGCTGTGGTTACTTGCACTGTTGTTCCAATTGATTCAGTCTGATCCTGTGTAGGTTTTCATAGAGTTACCTGTACCTGTTCTATTTTCAGGAGCATTCCATTCACTTCTTAAAAATTTTTATATATAACATCTGTAAAGCTGAGTAATGTGTTCTAGGGGACACTTCTTGAGCAGGGACAAGGTGACCTGTAGTGGTGCCTTCCAACTTTACCCATTCTGTGATTCTGTGAACCGTGTATAAATCAGTGGGAGCTTTGGTTGTGATTTAGATTCTGTTTCATGCATGTAAGTATTTCTGCCTGTCTATCTACAGACAGTGATGAGTGAGAGCTCAACAGCTGGTGTCTCTGATGGAAATAATCTCAGTCTTTCTGAAAGAGTGAAGGTGAGGTTTTCTTTGATTTTTTTCAAAGTGGGGATTATGAGCAGAACATGACTGATTTTTCCTGTATTAATTTACAAATTACTTGCTATTTGCTGATGTATTTCCCATCAGGGAGAAGGAAGAATGAGAGCAGCCCAAAATTTTTACTAATGTTAGTGAGTATGTACCTTTAAACTGTAAAGGTTATGTAAGTCTTGAGACTGTTTTCAAACCAGGTTGGAAAAAATTAGCTGAGAGCATCTTTAATTACTTCATGGAAGCACAGAAGAAAATCCAGGGCACGTAGTCAATCCCCCATGGTAACACTGTTTGCAGATAGGCTGGGGAAAACCTTTCATTCTCATCCTGTGCATCTATTCAGAGTGATACCTGAAATGAGAAATGTCTTCTCTTTTGGTATGTTTTAAATAGTTTAGATTATTCAAGGGACATTAGCCTGAGAAAACAGTAGAGCAAAGCCCCAGTTGAAATACTAGAAAAGTAATAATTCTTAGGTTTTTTTTTCTCCTAATCAATTCACCATTAGTGTCAAAACAGAAGGATCAAGCTCTAGTTTACCTACAGCATGAGCATGTGTTCTCTTTGTGCCATATGAAGTGAACTTGCGAAATTGCATAGTAACTTATCATGCATGATTTTCCTATGAAAATATTTTACTTCTCTATCTTCCCACTGAGTTCCTGAGAAAGTTACTGTACAGCTTGAGCTTCCTTTCCATCACTTAAGTTGATATGTGGCAATTTTGGCAGTAAATCTTTGACTATACCTAAAAGTATTTCCTTTGGGTTACGCATTTCAAAGAAAGTTCATATGCTTTCATGGAAAAATGCAGGCGAAAATGGAGAAGATGAAGTAGACAATTTAATGCATTTTTGCTTTGCTCTAGATTGTACTATAAGGAATGGGATTGATACATTTTCATCTGTTTTCCAATTTGGGTTTTCATGGCAGGTGGACAAGTACTTAAACTTGGAAGATGTAGACACAGATGAAGAGACATGCAATGGTTTTCCCCGTTCGTATTCACCGTCGTTTTCTGTCTTTGAAAGTGAGTGTGTGAACATTGGTTAAAGAAGTGCTTCTCCCCTAAAACAAATGATCTTGCTCAGTTCTTCTTTCTGCTAGAAAATTCCCCACATTGCCCCAATTCCCCAAACTGAAGTACTAATTTCCCCACTCTAAGAAGTAATGAAATAATAAATTAAGAGGAATATTTATTGTACTTCGTCCTGGTGAACAGTTTTTTTCCCAAGTTTTTCTAGAAGTGCAGAGTGCTTCTTGTTAGCAACATCTCTCCATATTCATGTATTTCTATCTTGTATTGAAATTACTGTCATTACAAAAGTTTTTTTCGTAAAGTAATGTGGGTGCTAAGAGACAGTGCTGTAAAGTGGAAATATTTAATGAAAATGCCATCCCTACCTATTAAAACAATTTCATCCTGGGCTTAAAATAGATTACACTAATTCTGAATTCACAGTGAACCTTTTTAAAAATTCCAATTAGGAGCATTTTGAGTTGTGTTGAACTGTTCTGTACATCTATAATAATTTTTACTCTCCCACCTCCAAAATATAAATGGACTGCTAATGTCTGTAGTTATTTGTCTATCATAGGTCCTTGTATGATCTTCATTACAACCAGAAGTGACAACCTTTTAGTATTTAAATTCATTTTCCTCATCTATACCTGTGACTTTCTTCCTGTACAAGGAAACCAGGCCACACAGATTAAGGGATTTGCCTGAGGTCACAGACAGAAGCTGCAGGGCTTTGATGCTTGGTTTCTTAGTTATTGCCACTTGACTGATCTCTCCACTCTAACAGTAAAGTTTTGATTAGTCTTTGCTTTCTGTGTGTCCTGAATTCCTCTGAAGTTCGAGGGCTTAGAGACTTCCAGTATCTCACAAGAAAATAATAAACCAACGTAAGCGAGGATTATGGCAAATATTCTTTCTCCAACCTTTCAGAAAGGAGGTGGTAAAGCAGCAGCTACAGATTTCAAAGATTTCTTTTGAGTCCAGTGTTCATATGTGCCCATTTTTCCCTTTGTAGGGCATTGTTCTGTGTTTATGTCTTAAATTCTTGCAATAGCTATTAAAAAGCCCCCAAAGTTTACTGGTGGAAGCACAAATCCACATTTTATTTGTGTCATAATGAAAGGAGAAATGCCTATATCCAGTTCATTAAAGTATTCTTAGATATCTCCAGTTCCAAACAGGCCACAAATTGCTTGATGAGAATTAAGCTAAACTCTAAAATACCAAGCAGAACAGTGAGAAAAAGAGCTCTGCTTAAGCTTGGGGATAACTCAGTACATTCAGTACTGTGACAGACCTTGCCTCTCTCCAGCTTCTGGGTAATTTCTGTGTATTTGTGTGTGTCCAAGAGTAAATGTTAATCACATACATATGGAAAACCCTTCATTTGAGGCAGACTGCCTCAGTGAAGAATGAGACTGCATCAACAATGCTCACTAACAGCATTTGGCATTTAGACTGTGTTTTATAACACTGAAACACTGCATAGCCAGAAATTAATTGTTCCTTCTNGGAAAATGAACAGCATCCAAATTTATACCTGGGAAACCCTGGTCTTTGAAGATAGTTGTTGAGTCAGACTAAAAAATTTCTCCTTGACTCCTAAGTGCAGAAAATAACACTTATGGTTTGATAGTTGTCTTATATGTCAAAATCCACTCAATAGCTAAGAGAGGTAAAATCTTAGTCCTGTAGAAACCATAGCAACAAAATGCAGTTTAAAATATAAAATTATGTCACTTCTATTGCTTATAATGTTGTAGTAATCTAGAATAATATCACTAGTGAATACCCTAATGAAAGATTAATTCTGAAGAATTACAGTTAGTTTATAAATGAGGTAAATTTGATACAAATTAGAGACATTCTGTTGTTGACCTTTTTAAATGCTGCCACCTTATGTCAGAACAAATGATTGATTTAGGACTTCATATTGTCAAAACAAGTTTAAAAATATCATAGCTTATTTTATCCAGTAAAAATATCATACCTTGCTAGTAATTACAACAAGCCTTTATCTCTCCTTGTTATTGGCAGCAGTTCAATATCTCTGTGCTTCACTTAGCTTTAAAGGGCAGATCAGTTAGCTGAGTTAGCAACTGTACATTAATACAATAAATATTCACACTTAAGGGCAACTGGCTCAAAGCTGACAGTATGAGAAGCATGATGGAAAATAAGTGTTAAAACATCCCATCTAACTAGTGCTGTTTGGCAGATGTCCTGGAAGAGTCATTCTAATGAAGTTTTTTTGGGTTTGTTTTCTGGTGTTTCTTTTTATTTTTTTTTTTTCCCCAATTTATCTTGCAAAGTTCAGCATCTTTTAAGGTGTGAATGAATGCGACTGCTTCTTAGGAGTAGGAAAAGCAGCCCACAGATTTGGCCAGTATGCAAATTCATTGTAGCTGCTTTTGTTTGACAGCACTGGGCTGAAAGCTTGAAACAGGGTCAGTGCTTTGCATTGTGGGACTTTGGCACAGTAAACCATGATAGGCAAAGTGAAATTGCTGCCCTGGACCGTAGCCTTAATGCATCGTGTAGAGACAGCATGGGCATGGTAATCATTCTTTCTCCCTGAATTTAATCTCTAACTGTAAGGAGCTTAAGGCAACAATAGAGATGATCAGGCTTTCTCCAGGGATGGATGGATGCTGCCTAGTGCCTGTGTTTTGGCAACAGGACTTTCCAGGACTGCTTACAAATTTCTTGCTGCAGGGCTTGAGAGATAACTTGGTAATAGTAGGTAATATTTGAATAAAGTACCAAATATGTTAAAGAATGTCTGGCCATCTTAATTGTGCTATTGTTTCAATACAAGAGAAAATTAAAACAGGACTGATTAAATGTGTGGGTGAGGCTTCATAGGCAAGGATATAGTTGTCTCATCCTAATTCATCTTGGAGCACTGAAGTACTGCAAACTTGTCTTTTCAAGGTCCCAGTTGTCTGCAACCCTGCAGAGGCTGAGGAGAACCTGATTGATTCAGTTACTTTGAAGCTGAGGCCAAGCATAACTATTGATTATTTAAATAATTTTTTTGCAAATTATATCAACATCTGTTATTTTTTCATAATCTATGCCTCTCCATTTATATTTTGAGCTTATCCTTATACCCAGAAAAATCATGTTGAGGAAGAGGATTAAGAGTTAAATGAGGTGGATATTTTAAAGTATGGGGCTCCCCCCAAGCTGGTGAATCCCTTTCTTGTTTTTCTTCTCCAGTCTCTGCAATCCATTTAACACTGCCTTGAGATGATTTCACACTAGGCAGCTCTTTGGGACTAACAGCCTGAAGCATGAGAATTAGAGGAGACTGCAAAATTTAGCTTTTAAGCTTTTTATGTTATCACTCTCTTCTCAGCTCCCCATCAACAGCATTTTTGTGAAATGTAGTGTCTGAAAGTGGTAAAACCTGTGTCAGTGTATATATAGCTGTCAGTGTATATATAGCTGGGCATCATTTGGCTACAGTAAAGTTATAGACAAAACTTTGAACTTTCTCAGTCTTGAAAGTTAAAAGCAGACTTGTGCCAGTAGATTATTTTCTTCTATACTCACGATTGATGTACAGACCTTGGTACACAATAAGCAAAAAACTCCAACTCAGCAGTACTGGCAGATTTAGTAATCACTTTCTGGGATGTGGTAAGGAGGGACTAAAGAGTGTTGTTCACTTTCCAAATATGCTGTTATTAAAGTATGCTGGACTTGAGTAAAATTGTCAGCCATATTATCATCCAGGGAGTTGATTCTTCATGGTATGAGAGGTGCATTTCAAAATGTCTTCTCAGTTTTTTTGGTATCACTGCCTGTTCAGTTATCTCTTTATATGGTGCTGTTGGCAGTATCCAAGGCTTTCCTGTTGCTAATTAATCACCTCCACAGAGAACATAATTAGCAGCTTAATTAGGATCATCATCCAGTAGTGCTGTAGCAGCAGCTTAAACAAACTGTGAGGTACTGGCTAGAACTTTCAATGGCCTGGAGTTCCTTTGGGTGCTCCCACTGAGGAGGACGACTGTCAAAACTCTCTAATTTTTTCTCTCTGAAGGGGTTTCTTTATTAAACATTATCAGGAAAAGCAGTGTTTACCAATTAGACTTTCATATGCTGTCGCACAGCCAGGATAGAGAGAGACAAAGCTCATTTCTGGCATGTCTACTGGCAAACAAAGGTTGATTACATTCTTACAGGGTGATTGAAGGGAATTTGAAACATTGTTTGCATTACTAACAAGCCTTAAAAAGTGGAATTGACATTCTGAGTATGACAAGCACTTCTTGCTAAAAGCAAAAATAAATTTCCTTCTGTTGTCCTAATTCTTAAGAGTTATATTTCTGAGCCATTGCCAGGCTGTTGCATAACAGTGCTTCCTCCTCATCTCCTCTTTGCAGATTGGTCTGTTGAGGGGGAGAAGCTTTTGGTGCAGAAATAATCAGTGTTTATATCAGTAGGTGATAAAAACCTCTTGATGTCCAGACTTCCCTTACTTAAGTAAGGGTGTAGATCTAGGTTGCAAGTTTGAAGCAATAGTGGAAGATGCCATTGTGTTTAAATGAGCATTCACATCTTACTTCTGTCTTATAAATACTTTTGACCCAAGTTATGAAAAAAGCAGCTGCCGAGCATGTGTAAACATAGCCTAGATACCTGTGGACTGTGCTGCCCTTTTCAGAAAGTTTTCTCATATATCTGCTGCAGAATCAGAACAGATACTATGCTGAGATCAAGGACTGGAAGCACTTATGTGGCTGGAGATAGACATAAGCAACCAAGAGAATAGGGATGAAAACAAACCCACTTATCATGAAACAAGAGACAAAAATCCAGAAATGAAATACCCAAGGGAATTAATTCAACTCTTTTAAAAAGAACATTCTACTTTGCAATTCGAAGCCCTGCTGGCTTTTAAATAGTAGACTATTCTCAGAAGAAAACCAAATGAAGAATTTGATCATGGATTTTTTATGAAGACCTACCTAAGAAATCTTTATTTTCAAATGCAGGTTCACAGGGGAATGAGAGGTCTGTAATTCCACTACTGTGGTAAAATTGTGCAGGTAGAGATAAGTAGACACTCATTCTGTTTCACCCCGGATCTGTGTACTCTCTTGTTGCTTGCATTAAGTAGCATTTAAGCAGTGCTTTGAAAATTTATTCTGAGATTACAAGATAAATGTAAATGTAGTATAAAACTGTAAAGAAACTTGTGTATCAGCTGAAAAAAATAGTAGGTAGATTTACATAATCTTTTGACTAAATTGCAAGACATATGGTCCCCTTAAGTTCTTTCATAAAAACATTACTGAGACATGATGGACACATCTGTGCTGTGGCAGAGCTGAGATTGATTCATGTTAGAAGATATTTCTAAACCTAAGGCATATCCTTCTGATCTCTCACAATGCAAACCCACTGGTCCTGGTATGAATGTTTTGCTGAAGTTTGTAAAAGAAAAGTGATTCAGAAAAGCTATTCATTTGTGAACTGTGGAACAAATCCTGCCTGTATGGAAAGGTTACGTGTCACTCCATCCCAGACAGGGGGAAGTCCTCTCAAGTACATCTTTTTGGAAAGCTGAGGGAGAAACAAACATCCATGAAATACCCTTAGGCAAGAGAGTCATCTGGCACTGCAGTGGGGAATACTAGTATTTCTACCAGGTATTTTTACTTAATGTTCTGTGAGAGTCATACTAAGAGGCTTTGCAATGATTCTTTATGCCCACTGTACAGGTGGTGAAGCTCTAGCTAAAGAGAAATGATTGAGCCTGCTCAGCTCATCAGTGGCAGACAAGGTGTTTTATGCTTCCACTGCAGACATCTCTGCTGAGGACCTTCCATCTTTGTTCTGAAAGAAAGGAATGTAATCCCAGGTGCTCTCTGAGTTTAAGAGCATCTGCATCCTGATTTTAATTCAGCACTCTTAAGAAAGAAGAGCTACCTGTCTGTTTTCAGACAAGTTTGATTTTTCCTTAGTACAGTATTACTACCTAGATTTTATCTCAGGACTGTGTGGATCTGTTTTAATGATAGCTTATGCAACAATAAGTACATCACATTCTGACTAACCAAGTAACTCTTGAGTAACTCAAGCTACTGCCCATGTCTGAGCACTACAGGATTTTAGCAGGGTTTTGATAATTTATACATCGAGTGGAAGGTTAATGTTGACTCTTTTTTATTCAGCAGGGTCATTAGTTCTTCCAGGAGAGGTGGAAGAGACAGTGACTTGCTGTACACCCTTCTTTGATAATCCTGTTCAGCCAAAGTTCAGAGCCTGGTCAGTTCCTCAGCCATCAGACAGCAAAGCCCAAGAGGTATGAGGTCAGATGTATTTATTCATACTTGGGGGGTTTGGGGTATTTTTATTTTTCCTGTTGGCTCCTACTGTTATTTCCACAAGAACAGAGGGATATAGATGTAGTATGTGAAACTGCTGTGAGTTAACAAGTCATATTATTAATTTTTAAATGAATAATGAATTCTTAAATAGGTTAAGAATTGAAATAACCACTCTATTTTATCTTGCACACTACTACTATATAATCTTACATTTTCAAAATGTGCACTTCAATACTTCAAGTGGTATGGGGACTTTTTAATATTTAGTTTGTGTAACTTGCAGAATATTCAAGTAAGCCTTTGCCCTTTAAACCTTTTAGCAACCCTTACTTATGATGGGTTGATGGGTAGAATGATGGGCCATTTAATTTCCCAGTGATCTCAGGATCTTATGGCATACTCTTTGGCTTAGTATAGGAGCCATTTTCTGCATCAGGGGGGTAGTGAATGATCCCTTTGACATGATACCTCAAAGGAAAAAAATGGTTTTAGAATATATTTTGGTCAGAATTAAGATCTGGTCTCTTGGAAATGAGTAGTAGCAAGATGCTGCTGAGAAACCGCATTGTCAGGGTCTGGTGTGGAGAGGTTTGCTTTGTGGCCTCTGAGACACAGTCAGTGCAAGCTTTAATTTAGAATTGCTGTCTTCCTTCAGAAATTCAGTTCTTCTCAAACTGCAACAGAAGGTGTGGATTGCTCACAGGCTTATTTTAAGTCATTAAGCTTCCTATCCAAATAGTCAGTGTGAGCATTAACTTTGGGGGTGTTTCTGTTGCAGAGAATTCTTCACTGCTCTTTTCCCCTGCCTGATCATTGCAATAGAAGCTGAAGTTAGCTTCCAGCTAAAGTGGGCCAGTTTTGATAGTTTCATATGCTTATTGATGTTCCCGTGAGGCTTGAATCAAGTTTATAAATGACGCGTGACCAATGAAGGTTTGGTGTTATAGCACTGCATATGGTGCCTCCTTTCCTGGGCTCAGTTGTGTTTAGTTCCTTGCAATAAAGTCTTTACTATAAGGAACAAGTCTGCTTTGGGAAAAAGTAGATGTTCTAAAATGACCTTTCAGGCTTTAATACCTACCATTCTGTGAATAAAAATACTCAGTCTTTTCCCTAAGGATTGACATAATTCAAGGTTTTGCCTTTAGATATATCCATTGGACACAAAATAACACCCAAAAAACTAGAATGAGGCTTTATAGCTTTCTCATTTCATAACTTCTGTAGAGAAGAAGGAAGGTTGTAGCAGCCTGCAGTGTTCATAAAGGACTGCATATGATTCTTTAAACTATAGTTCATGAAAAATAGATAAAGATCCGACTGCATGCAAAATTCATTTCCATTTGAGGGAAATTTGGGTTATGAAAGAAACGGAGTATTATTACATTGGCTATGAGTTGCTGCATTTTTCAAGAAGAAAGACAATTTCCACAACCATTTGGTTGGTGCCAGGCTACTTAAAATGAAGGCAGTCTTTCCCCTAAATTATAAACATATTTTTTCCTTCATTTAGATAATATAACTGTGGCCTGATTTTTAGAACTGTCAAGACTGAACAGGTCCATTTTAAAGTCCCTCAGTGCTTCAAATTGTCATTGCCTTGAAAATTAAGTCTTGCATTGCTTATGGCAGGACTGATTTAGAAAGAGAAAAAGATTTTCCCTGGAGACATCTCTGCTTTAAAATGAGACTGTTCTCTGTCCATCAAAACAAATCTGTTAGGGAAGGGCAACATAATGTGGCTGCCTAATTGTTTTTCTTAGAGAATGGAAGACCATTCTGTATGAAAAATAGCAGGATGAGAAATGTCTATGCTATGGAAACACTTGTGAGGCACTTTAGGATAAACTGTGTATCTCTCAACATATTGCTAGGGAAAGTTTAAAAAAAGAAGCTCTGCTAAGACCCAGTTTATAACTTGGATAATTATTAAAGAACAACTTGTCTCCCTGAAAATGTTTTTCTGTCAAAAGGTGTTAGGAAGTGGCTTAGTGAATGACACAGCAAATTATTTTGTTGTCCACCAGTGTTGCTTCATCTGTCTTTCCTCCCTTTAGACATAAATGTATTTCAATATTGACAGTGGAGCATACATGACCTCCCACAGGCCACTGCAAATTGAACCAGCATTCATTCTATGTTTGAAGTACATTATCACAGAACATTTCTCTCCCCTACCCAGAAATTTATTTTCTCTTTTATTTCTACTAATTATATATTCTTTCATAAAAGATATCATAGTATTGTTATGTCTTAATTCCTGCTTCCTTGCATCTTTATTCGTTCTTATTTCCTTCTCTGCATACTCAGGAGTTCAGTTGGTGCATATTTTTCATCCACTTGCTATAAACATGCATTCAAAGTGGGGTTCATCTCACCTAACTTCAGCTTTAAATGTAGTTTAAGTCCTCCAGTCACCAAGAGGCAGAAATAAGCAACTCTAGAAAGTGATTAATCCCACTTGCTGTAGGAATTCATTGAAAGATATAATATAGCTCCATCCACAAGCTTGGGCTGGGCTGTTTTTGGCTAATTGACTACCTTAGTCTAGAAACCTCATTTTTGTATGGCTGGTAGTAGGAAAGAATAATTCTGCCCTTCTATTCTCTATTTGTCTGTAGTTTGAGCATTCAAAGAAGTACTTAGCATGCCTGTCATTTTTTCTTAATCTGTGGCGTGGCAGCATTTATCCCCTAAAATACAACTTCCATTGAGCTCCTTTGGTTAAAGTTTTACTTCTAGGCTTCAGCTGAGGTTTGTTTCTGCTATGTGCTGTGCATAAATGCAACAGGAACACAGAAGAACTTAAAGACAGGATTGACTAAGTCAAAGAAGATGGAAGAGTTATATCTTCTCAGAGGCCAGTAAAGACATAGAGATTGAATGACTTGTCCAGAATGATGAAGCAGAAGTGGAAAATTGGCCAAGATTTATTGACTTCTAGTCCAGTGCCCCAAGCTCAAACAAGCTTTTTTTCTCCCAGGTACTCCAGGATAAACTAAGCTTATATGAGATCATAGCATATATGCCTTCTCCTCACTTCTTTTTTTTATTTATTGTTAGTGAACTAGTAAGTTTTCCGTTGAGGATGCAATGAAATCACTGGTGAGTGTATGTGCAAGCTTTACAGAATTTGAACAAGGGAATCATAGAGTGCCATAATTACACAGAAATACAAGTTTTAGAAGGACAGAGATAAGCTGCTCAGCTAAGTGTAACTCCTCACAGATTAATAAAATAACTGAGTTGCCAATTATTAATAGACTTCTGAAAATGTCAATGTTAAGGTATTTTATTTACAATATTACTTGGTAAAACAACCTATAGCAAAATATTTTAGTTTTTAATATGAATATTACATTCTTTTGCTCCTTTAATTTGGACATGCAGGAACTGTAAATGAAAGTGATTTTTTTTCTTCAGAGAGTAAATCACAGAAGCAATCTTAAGCAAACTGGCAGTTTTCTAATAGAGCAGGATTCTATTCCCAGAGAGCTCTCAAAAAGATTTCAATTAGATGTTAAATTAGACACCTGAAATTCACATATTTCTCTCATCTCCTTAGGCAAAAATAACAAGATAATAACTTGATCAGCTCAGAGGATTCAGTGTTCTCTCGAAAAATGTCTTCCTTTTGACATAGAACAAAATTGCAGTTTGCAGTATATAAGTTTTTGATTGCTTGTCTTCATGGAAGTTTGAAGTCAGTGGCTTCTTGGAAGAAGAAGAAAAAAAGGAATCCCTAATGCTTTGAGTATTCATTTGAGAGATGAAGCACACTGATAAATATGCAGTGTGAATAAACTTTTCAAATGTGCAATGAGTGGGTAACAGAGAAATCGTGAACAGAGTGAAGTTGGGTATGTTTTATTTTGGCATCTTATTTCAGTTAGCATTGTGGGGTCGAGTTTTGTAAACAAAAGTTTTTCCAATATTATGCTGTGTCTGCATAAAATGTTCCTGGAATGACATGAAGGCCAAGACAAGGTCAGAGTGGATATGTGTATACTTTCTGTAACTGTTGGCAGAGGAAAATAGATCTGCTTTTGTAAAATCCCTATAAAGGCTTACTGTAGTTTGAACTCTTCTTAGCTCAGTTACCTTAGATGTGTGTCATGGTTTAACCCTGGGCAGACACCAAGCCCCACAGATACTCACTTGTTCCCCACCAGCAGGGTTGGGAGAGAATCGCAAAAGTAAACTGGAAAACTCAAGAGTTGAGATAAAGACAGTTTAATAGGGAAAGTAAAAGCCTCACACACAAGCAAAGCAAACCGAGGAGTTAATCCACTGCCTCCCACGGGTGAGCAGGTGCTCAGCCACCTCCAGGAGAGCAGGGCCCCGCTACACGTGACAGTCAGTTGGGAAGACAAAGGACATCACTCCAAACTCCCCTTTTCTCCTTCCTCCTCCCACTTTATGCACTGATGATATATCATGTGGTGTTGAATATCAGTTTGGTCAGTTGGGGTCACCTGTCCCAGCTGTGTCTCCTCCCCTGCACCCCCAGCTCCCTCACCATTGTGGCTGTACAAGAAGCAGAAAAGGCTTTGGCTCCGTGCGAGCCCTGCTCAGCAATAATAAAAACATCTCTGTGTTACCAACCCTGTGCTCAGCACAGATCTAAAACACAGCTCCATACCAGCCACTGGGAAGGAAATTAACTCTATTCCAGACAAAACCGGGACAATGTTGTAAAAGATATTGTTACGACCGAAATAAATGAAAAATATTGATGCCATGCATTGTATTTTAGAAGAGTGCTTTGGATTTCTGCAAATGAAAGACAGGTAGTAGAACCCTGGATGCTGCTACCATTTGTTATGCAGTTGCTGGCAATCTTACTGACAAGGAATTCTACAAGGTTCTGCATGTGGAAAAGATGGAAATGAACATGAATATGCTGAGGAGGTCAAGGAGTTGGCTTTATCTCTGATGGGAATGAGAGTTTGTGTGCAGGCTTTATCTCCTGTTAACATTTTTCAGATGGGCTATTTATAAAAGTTAATGATGGTTTACCTGAAGTAGTCTATGGATGTAAGCAAGATAATCTTTGTGTGCAGAATGAATTGTGTTTTCTAGACTATCTACAAGGTATTTCCCATTTATAAATGCCCATGATCTACACATCTGCATCCAGGATTATTTGGCAGCTCCAACATGTAAGCCAGATCCCTAGAAAACTGAGCAGTATAGATGATTAATAAAATTATACAACCCAGAAAAACAATTTCCTGCTTATTCATGCAAATTGCAGTTTATTAATAAAGGATGTGGATACTACCCAGATTCTCTCTGCCATGTCTGTCAAGTACTCGTCCACCAGAGAGGAATCCAGCTACCAATTCTCTGATTCACTAGATAGCATTAACTATCAACGGTTCTTCTTACCAAAATGTCACATCAAATTGTGCAGGATTGTGCCTTCTAAACTGAGCAGTAATCGCAGGATGCTGAGTGTTCTTCCTGCTTTTCAGCAAGAACATATACTCTTAATTTCTTATATATCAGTAGTCATGGGCTTCATTGAAGACTTGTCAAAAGCTTGAAAAAATAAGCATGTGTTTAAACATTTTGCTGATTCGGTGCTGAAGTACTTAAATCTTTGAAACACATTTCTAGACAATTTATATTAACTTCTCAAGGGATAAGGGAGCATTCCTACACAGTTTTAATATGGAAGATGTGTCTCCTATGTTGCCCTGGAATTCATTTTATGTAACTACTTACCATAAACCTTTCTTGTCATGGCCCCCTGCAGTTTCTTATCAGCATGGAGCCTGCCATAGTTATTTGTTTTCATTGTTTTATTTTATAGGCAGAGTGGTTATTCTAAGATATTTCAACCAGAAGCAATGCAGAAAAGCAATACAGTATGTCAACAAAACACATATTGGCAAATGCAGTAAGATTCTTATGTTCATCATGCAAGAAATGCAAACTAGTCAATTCCATGTCTCTGAGATGGTGAAAAAAAATGATTGAAGTCTGAAAATTGAGTATGTGTCATTTTGCTCATTGCAGGCCTTTCCTTCACTGAAACTGTTCAGGAAAGCATGTTACATTAGTATCAGATGCATGTATGCTCCAGCTTTATGTAATACTAATCCAAATTTTGATGATATGGAATCTGTCTTCGAAATTTAACATAGCTGCATATAACATGTCCATATCCCCACAGCCTTGCTGCTACAAGTGGCAGAAATATAATAGATGTGTGCAAGGGAGGTTTTTAGATTCCTTGCCTTGAGCAAAATTAGTTAATGATATTCATTCAGATACAGTACAGTACAAATGGGGCACATTAAATGGCTTAAATTAGGTCAAATTGAATAATTGAATTTATTCTTTTACTTAAAAAGAGCTTAATCAGCTGAGAGTGTTAGAGTCAGAAAAAATAGTTTAATTAAATATTAATTAGAAGTTTATATTTTGAGCTTCCTTATTATCACTTGCAGCAATATTATTTATGTATCTGTTTTTCCTCATTACAGCTACTGGGTGATGATGTTCAACCATTCTCACTTGATGAAGAATTCGATTATGACAATGTGGCACTGACCCCTAAGTTCTCTGAAGCTGAGCTGAAGGCCATTATAAAGTTGTCTGAAGAGAAAATGGGTACAGATGTCAAATCAGCACGAGCTGAAGACTGAGTCAAAGGTGTTCTGTGCAGGGCTGTTGGAATGACCTTTTTATGGGATGAATGTAGCTCCTCATTGTACCCTTATTTAATGTTCTTATCTGTGTGGCCAGTAAGTGGCATCCCTGAGATTTGTAATTTATTCCGTCAAGGTGCCTTGGATCCTGTACAAGCTCAGGATAGGTGTGCTGGAGTCACTGCTCCATAGGAGGAAAACAAGCTGGTGGATTTCAGAATAGCATCGTGGCTACTCTTGCTTATATCTGGTACAGACTCAGTTCCTCAGTAGTACAAAGCTGGTCCTAAAGCTGCCTTTTACCTCATTTTTTCAGTAATGCAATTAAGAGCTTTTTAACAGCTGACAAAACAGTCTATGAACTCTTTAAATGTATAGAGATATATGAGTGATTAAATCTGTGAATATGTATTTTTCTCTGTCTTTAGAGTTACTTCAGTTCTGCAAAAAATAAATATTCCTGTTCACAACAAACTTTTTGTGTTGATCAAAATTGACATGGTACAACTCCTAAAATTAAAACAGTAACTGCTCAAACCACCCCCCACCTTCCTCACAGAGGAAAAAAATAGCAATCTCATCCATTAAAGGAATTGGCATTTAAAGGCTGTCAGATTTTAGATTTTTTCACAGGAGATGGTTCCAAATAACAGCTTATAGCTTACACTCTGCATCACTGAAATACAGCACCTGGAGTGGAGTAAAGGTCAGCTGTATGGGTGGGAGAGAAGAGTGTGCATCTCTGACACAAGGTAGTATGGACTTCTTCTCTGAAGAGTTTAGAGTCCTTTGTTTTCAGTAACTGTAGAAGCTTTGCCATCGAGGCTTGGTTCAACATCACAATGCTGCATTGTATTTTTGGCCGTTTTCTGGTATAATTGCATTCACTAAAGTTTACTGACCAACATTTTGTCCTTGACCTCTCTCTATTATTTCTGAAGTGGGTGATTAGCATGATAAATATGGGAAGAGTGCCTGAGCAGACTGACAGGGCACCAGAACATAGGTTTGTTTAAAGGCTGTGGATGAATTCTCTGTGGCCGGTTGGCTGCTTCATTGTCAGTAATTTACAAAAGCAAAGAAAGCTCTTCTGATGTTCCAAATGAGATTTTCTGGATTAGTGATTTTGTAAACCATAATCATGCTCCTCTGAAATCTGAGTAGCATTGGTTTTGAGGAATGATATTTACCTTGATTAGGAGATATAATTTAAGAGTGAGATTCCAAAAAAAAAAAACCCACCAGAAAAGAAAAAGCTCTCACAGAAGATATTTAAGGAGACTGATACAAAAATACAAGTATGTTGTATAGAAAAACTGTTTTGTACAGGACCTTGTTGGTGGAAGGTAATGAGAATTTTTTTAACACCTACACTTAAAAAAACAGCTGTGCTGTAGTTAAAATGTTTTAAAAAATGTAATTGGCTGTGTAGCAGATTCTGCTGGGTTTTCTGAAACTTTTTTAATGTGCATTTATTTTAATTCAATACAGTGTTTTGTTGGACCCAAGGTATTTTAAATTAAATGGCTTAGATCCAACTGGAGTTTTCCACTGAAACCTTAAAGTTAAAAATTTCTGAACAGATCTAATTATTAATTAGTCTTCTTCTGAAGGATACAGATAATATGTATAAATCAGAAGGATAAGAAGTAAGTTCTGGAAGAGCTCCATAACAAATCTGGGAGAAAGAAACAGAGAAGTGCTATGTAATGATAGCAAGGTCAACCTTTGAAAGCCTCAACAGAAAAATAAGGGAGACAACCTCATTAACATATGTATGTATAGGAAAGATAAAGTAAGGAACCTTCTGTCTGAGAGACCTTCCTGTACAGAGTTTGCTATTCTGCAGACAAAGAATCAGCCATAAAGGTTAGCTTTTGTGGCTTTGTGGAATGGTGAATTAGGTGCTTCTTGTGTGTGGGTTTTTTAGAAAGGTGTGAGTCACAGAAACTAGAGATGAGTCCTGTGGGAATCCTATTGTCAGTAGAGTCGATGAGAAAACTTGTCGAGGAGTTTATAATATTCTTCAGGCCACATCAGCTCTGGAATCTCTTAAGTGCCTTTTCTATTCATTTCATTATCAATTTTTCACTGTACATTAGGGATACATCCAGCCATTCAGTTCCTTCTCTCATAAGCAGATGATTCTTACCAAATGTTCAGGGTACCTACTATGCTCCATAAGTGTAATTCAGTATAGTCATTATATGGTTTCCTTTGATATAAAGAAACGCTTTGCTGCAGAATACCCAACAAAAATTGGAACTCTTTAGTGACATTCATCTTACACAGAGAAATGGGAATAATTCACTTACATTTACACCACTCATGAGTTAGATTTTTACTCTTTGTTAATAGGCATGAATATCACAGTGAAGATTAGGCAATAGAGGCTACATTTTCTTTGCATGACATTTTATTGGCCTGCCCCTGTGGTTGTTTTTGGCTTGTACCTTTCATTTGATTACCTTTCACAGAGGAGGCATATTTTCCTCTTAGCCATTACCAGGTTCATCATTTTTAAGAACATACTTTATGTGCATGTTAAATTTTATACTTGCTCATGGAGTTAGTTACCTGGCATTGTTTTAGTGTTTGTGAGGTGGTTTGAAGTCTGAATAATATATATCTTTTCCTCTTGTAGCTTATATTCTGTTTAATATTTAATATTTTCAGCAGGGGTTGGCAAGGGACATTAATCTTTTCTATTTATGGCCTTTTCTAAACATTTTTCCTGTTTTCCGAAAGAATTAAAGGCAAAACTCTCACATGGAACAATAAATTTGGAGTGCTACTTGGGACTGACTTAGGGGCTGCTGCTGTAGGGAACAGCTTTCTCCCTACCACACTGACAAGGGTTTTGAACTGCAAAATCTCTGACATTGAGTGAACCCGTGGGGAGTGAAGGCTGTGTGATGCATCTCCCCAAGCCCTTTGTATTAATGATTTCATTGATGTCTAAAGTGCAGCAGAGATGTGCATCCTTATCAGTCAGTGAGCTTATCTGTGTTGAACTTGTGACTGCCTTTGGTGTTGCCAGAAGGATACTGAGTGTTTCTTTCCACAGTCTTGATGGATCCTCAGTTATGGGGAGGGACTATTTGTTTTAGGAACTTTGAGTTTTATGAGGAGTAAAATAATTCTTCCAGTGGAGATGGAAACGGAGGGGTTGTTTCCTTGGCTGGCTGAGGTGAAAGCTTGGATATTGCTAATGTTCAGGGTTAATGTTCACGTCTCATGACTGTAAAGGGAACAGTAATTCTTTGTTGAGATAATGGTTGTGGAAGAATGAGATAAAGACGGAAGAAATGAAAAGATATGCAGGCAAATCTGACTCAGATAGTTATGGGTATATTTCTATTAATGCACAGAGGTATCTTGGTATATACTTGTATACACACAATGCCACTGAAGGAAAATAATTTTAGTATGGAGAGTACCCACCAGATAATTCAGAATCTTATGAAGAAGATGGCGTGGAAACAAATCCCTGCTCTTATGGAAAAGACTGATCCTCTGGCCTTCATTTTCTGCTGCTATAAACTGGCAGAACTCCACTGAGGCCATTTGTATTCATACAGAGCAGACAGGAGTCTGGTATTTACAGTCTTAGCTGAAAGAATATGGAGCCAAATCAATTCCTGATTTAACTTCACTGAATATATAGTTATGTATATGACCCATTATCATTATGGGGAAAGATTTAAATGAAGACCCAATGCAAATGAAATGTAAAAAACATATCTTGTAACTGTTCAAATAGTACACAGGTTCTTTTGAAGTTTCTGTAGTTTTGGGTGCTTAAAACATTGCTTTTTGCTTTAACAAAGATATCACGTATATTTTCAAGTCCTGTGCAAATCATGAAACTTGTTTGCATACCTAACTACTAAAGATTCTGATCTTTGTTAATGTGTTTTTTTTTCCCTCTGCATCTTGACAAGGACTGGAAGTGGACTTTGCTTTATCTTGTAATTGTTTTTAAAATAGCTGGTGTCCTTTGTAAAAACATACACTTTTTATAAAGGTAGACTCTCAGTTAGTGATGCTACACTAAATGCAGAAGTAAAAATAGGACCAAATTCCTGGTTGCTCAGCAACTTCATTTACATCATAGTGTGGGTAAGCACACATTTGGTGTAAAAGCATCTCCTTGGATAGCAGGCTGATTTATATACTGTTGTCCTCTACCTTGAATTTTCCTTGGGAGTCTCAGCAGTAGCTCGGTCCCACCAGGGTCTGAGCATTCACAGCCCCGCCAGGGGTCTGTGAGACACTTGAGTTACACTGCCCAAAGCAGCTGCAGCAGCAGCCTGGTGCTGGGGCTCCGTGCACACTCCAGTCCACTGGAGGCAAGTGTGGCTGTTCTCCTCTGTTCAGCAGTGACTGCAGCAGTGACTGTGCTGCTCCTGAGGACAAGGCTTGGGGCAGAGATTCCTTGGGCTCCGTTCCCTCACTGCCCTCCTTCCCCGGTGCAGCTCAGCCCCAGCATTTCCAAACACCCGAGTGGGGCTGTGCCCCCTGCTCAGGGCTCTGCTGGCCTCAGGAAGCAGCTCCTTGCCCGCAGAGCCCAGCGCTGCTGCCAGCCCAGGGCATTCCCACCGTGGAGCCCTTTCTTGTGGCCACTGTCAGTTAGCACAGGTGGCCCCGAGGTGCCACATCTGTCCCGGCTCCTTTTGCTGGGAGCCGCTGCCTTTGCCCGCCCTGGGCACACGCAGCTCTCCCAGGGACTGAATGTCTGCACATCCCTTGGGAAAACAGGGCAGACGGTTTTCTCTGCCATGGTGTTAATTGTAGAACATCTCAAAAGATGATGAGTTTGCTAAGTTTGTGATTGCTGGCTGTTGGAGGTGGCACCTTGTGTTTTGCTGGCAAGATACTGTAAGCCAACGTTGCAGGTGTATGAAATACCACAAATTAGACTGAAAATGGTTTTAGTGCTTGTCTGTGACAAGTTTGTAAGAAGAAAAGCAAGCGCTAAAAGGTACTGTCATTTTTATAGACAAGTTACTTTATTTGCAATTGCAGTGCCCCTCAGTTAAAATGGAAATCAATTTTAATGCCTTATGAAAATGCAGAAATATTTGTCTCATTTACAGCACTTCCAAAAAGGACAGATAATAAAATTCCCCTGATTTATGATCTATAATTTTATGTACTCTGTGGTATCTTGTTCAGTACATCTCTCCACATAAACATTCCAAAAGAATGAGGGAAGATAGATCTGAACAACATTCCTGAATCTGACTTCACACTGAATTTCAGATTGTAGAAACTCTCTCTATATATATGCAAAGCTCTCTTTGATCTGAATATTCCCAAACTTTGGGGAAGTAGATGCTTAACTTTAAAAATCACTAATCAAACATTTCTCCAGCAACCACATAGTACCGATCTGGACTAAAAACCCCAAAGCAGCAAGGGACTTGCCTGTAAAAAAAGAACCAATGAAACGTGAAAATTGGCATATCTGTACTCTGTATGAAGATAGTGGATAAAAGGACTCTAAAGATAGTAGAATTAAATGAAAAATGTTGTTTTTCTGGAGAGTGAGCCATACTAAAATATTCTGTTGACTTCATGCAATTCTTGAAAGCCTTTGAATGCCCAACTGAAAAATTAGTGTAATCATTTTGTAATTCAAGTGGATATACAACACAGTTATCTCTTGAGCCATTAAAATGAGATTAAAATGTGTGTGAGATTCTTCAGTATATTTTTTGGCAGCACTAACACCATAAATTAAAGCTTTAGCCTCATTCTATCATATGTTACAACAAAGTTTGGTCTTCTGTGTCTGTTGTGGTTGAGGATTCTTGTGGCAGTTTCTGGAGAGCAGGTGTGAACTTGTAGCAAGTAAGCTCTGTTTTCTTGAATCCATCTGCTTTTATGTCCAGGTGTATAAAAACTTGAAAGGTGAAATATGATGTGCATATTTCTTAGAAAGAAGCAAGTGTCATTTATGATGTTGCTTATCCACCACAGAATAACTTAGCAAGAGGAAAAACTCTACTGATTACCTAAATTCTTGATTCTGCCATTTAGATTTGCTGCGGATTTTACATTTGGTGTTTGAGTGAGAAATACTGGAGTGCATTTTTCATCCTCTTTTCCCTATTTTTGATTTTGTCTTTCCTGTGTCAGTTTTGCTACTAGCTTTGCAGAAGCTGACACTACATTAATCCGATGAGCTACTTTCCTGCTGGATAAAATTTTAAAGTAAAGTAAAAGAGATGGAAGGTTGGTGTGTGGGCCAGGAAGCATCAAAGCATGGTTAGCATTTCATACTCAAGCTTAGCATTTGCAAAGCTGTCAAAACAATCAGGAAAACACAAATAATGGTCAGCCTACTTATTGAATGAAAATTTAATTCCAAATTGCCTTTGTTTAAATCAGCTGCTTACACTTTGTCTCCTCTGCTCACCAAGGATTTTGTTAACTAACATATTTCAAAATCCAGACTGCCAAAAATACTGACAGCTTTCATTAGCTGAACAACATCTCCCACAACAAAATAGTGATCCGGTTAAGGCTCTTTGCTTTGGGTTGTGACACATTGCCTGAATTCCACGGATTTATTCCCCATTCATGAGCATTAGTGATGTAAACTGTACAAACCCCCAATGACCAGTGGATATCCTTCTGCTGACAGCAGGAAAAAGAGATGTAGTGGGAACAGAGGTTGGCTGAGCAGCCAAACGTTGCTTGTGCTCTGAATGTGATGCTTGATACTTTGCTTTTGATTCTTTTGCAATGTTTGTGTGAGAAGCTTGGTTGTCAAAAGCCAGCTGAGTAGCACCCCTCCCCACTGCATCCCCAAACCCCCCTGGTGCTGGCAAGCAAGCTACCCAAATTCAGCTGGCTACTGTTTCAAGGGCAATAGGGTTACATACATTAGAGGGTGTGTTCTACAAGGTGCTGGCAACTGATACCATTTCCTAGCTGACAGGATTGGGCTCTGCTCACAAGTGTGCAAATGAGTGTTTATCTGGCACTGCTTGTAATCCTATACTTCCCAAAATTTAATTTTTGAAATGTATATTCTTTTGAGACTTTTGACTCACTGCTCCAGAATCAACAGATCAAAGACATTCTTCAAAGATGATATTAGAAAAATCATGACTTTGAGTACTCTGAAGTGATGAAATTAAGGATGAAAATAATTAAGTAATGTTAAATTTAGGAAAAACATCATGCTGAAGTTCAGATTCACTAGACTCTGCAAGTACCACAAAGAGAAGTTGATGGAGCTGCTTTGCTAAGGTCAATTAAAAGAAATCTGGAAATAAATATTGGAGAATATGCTATAGGGACACAGTAGGAATCAACCAGGAGCTGGATTTCATTAATATTTTTCCTCTTAAGATTAAGGTACATGAGAATGAATAGTTGAGGTTTGAAGAATTTTGCTTTTTAAGGTTGTTTTGGGTTCCAATTCCTGTAATGGAAAAAGGATGGTTCAGTTTAGTGGAGCAGGTTCAGTCTGATTGTTTTAGTTCCCGAGCATCTCTACCAACTCTTGATTTGTACACAGGCTGGCAGCCCATTTGTGAAGCTTCACTGCCAGCATTTGCAAAAATGAGCAATGATATATTATTTAAATATTCTGTTTTTTTGAACAGTCTCACTGCATTACAATTGCACAGTAAGATAGGAAAAGATGGCCTTTTTTTAAAATGTTCTTAAAAAGGCAACTTAGATTAGAATTTGGAAGTGGAATGTTGGATCAGAACCCCATCAGGGCTTTGTGAAAACCTGTGTCTATATGTAGATGTTTGGTTCATGACTGCATGGTTCAGCCTTGAGCTCTTTGCTGAAGTAAATGACATTATATTTGATCTTACTTTGGAATAAGTGAAGTTTTTTTTTTTTTCCAGAATCTAAAATCTCTGTCAGATCTATATTTGCACGGCATTCTTCTTTTACTGTTTTTTCTCCTTGCCTTTATTGGTCTCAGCTGCTACTATACAGCAATCAGTATAGTATAGGGTACAGAGAACAAGCCATGTCACTGCTACATTTTTCAATAGGAAAATTGATTCTCCATCCAATTCTCCATCCAATTCTAGACTTAAAGAGCTGAAGAAGCTGTTGAAACCCTTTGGCTGACCATCTGTAAATTTGAATAGATGCATATCAGGGTAAGCTGGTATTTTTGTGAAGCATTTGTTCTGCCCAAATCAGGGAAGTGCTGCTGGTTGAAATAATTCAGGGCAAAACTCAGGTCAGTCAACTTCAAAATTGTCTTTTGGTCATTACAAATTCTCTTGATACTCCCATTCCACTCTAGCTCTATTAGAATCCACACAGCAAACACATGGACACTCCCTGTCTTTTTCAGTTGGGCTCTTGTAAAATGCTGCCAATTCTCTGGGATACTTCCAGGGAGCTGCAGCTTACCAAGAGACTCCCCAGAGGAGCATGGAGTTTTTATTTATTTTCTGTTTCAAAAAAGCCTTCATGTAATCCTGCCTCACCCTGTCCTCCCTGAAGGAAAGACTAGGGGAGAATACCAACATCTAGATTGATTACTACTTGTTGGTGTAACAGTGTTCAATTTTGCTTTTCAGTTCACCTTCCCCAACCTTTCTTTCCAGATGGAATTTTTCCTCTGGTGCCAAGTACTGAGGAAACAAAAATGTGTGTTTCTTCAAACCACCCCTATATTATTAAGATTCAGAAAGATGTTTGCTGATGTATTCAACAGGAGAGGAAACTGATTGCTACCTCACAGTAAAGTTTCTCTGTTATAAATGTTAATTGTTTTAAGCACTCTGGAGTTCTCTGTGACCTCTAGGCAATTTTTTTTTTTTTTATATGATTATTGATAAAATCTCTCAGAAGAAGGGGAGAAAAGAAGTACTTTGCTGGCCTAGTTTCAGGTAAGCTCTAAAAGTTCAAGTGGACCAATTACACATAAAAGAGCAACAACTTTTGTAAAGCTTCATTTGAATCCCAAAGGGGAAAAATGATAGAAAATCAATTAAATTTCCACATGAAAAAATAGCTCATATTGCAAAGCTTTCCTTGCATAGTTTTCTGATTATGTTTGGAGGCAAATTGCCTTGATTATACCTTTGACGGGAAGAAAAGTCTTTTAATTAATTTAATACATGCTATAGCAGCACTAAATTGTATCATGGAACAATTAAGTGGGTCTACACTGATATTTTTTGCCCTGTTGAAAATGGATATTGCTCACTTAGTGAGTCATGCTCTTGCTGGGTTGACGCAATTATCCATTCATCGCAGAGCATGTGACAAAAAAGTTATTAGGATCTTTCATCTAGGAGAGAGGCTGAATGGAGTAAACAAAAACCCATTTCAGTGAAGAGTCAGCGAAAGTTCAGAGCCTGTACCCCCACTGGAGGCTGAACCCAAACCCTCAAGCCCTGAGACAGCCCCTATTTTGGGAATATTCAGGCTTCAGATGTATTTTCTGTCTTGGACTGAAATGAGGAGTGGAAGTGATTGTCTTTTGTGTACTGACATGATCCTCAAACTCATGTGCAGCTAAGAACAATTGACAGCAAATTTGTAGTAGCATCTTGAGTAGTTGCTGCACTAGCTGCTTCTGAAACCAATTTTTGCTTCAAGCTGTAAAAAATTAGATGTATTCTGTTTGTTGAGAATAGGATTTTTAAATTACAATTTAAATTTAAATGTTCTAAATATGTCGTGAAACAACACAGCTGATTTTTTTTTTTGCAAATCATGTATGTACTTATAATGATGTTACATTATATTGTTGAAATAAAATAACATTAGGAATCTTCTTGATATGTCTGTTTGATATTGGACATGTTCTTGTCTTGCTGAACTAGTACAACTGGGTCACATCACTTTCCCTGATGGATCTTGTCTGCTGGAAATGTATTTGCTTGCATCCTGCATGCTGAGGTGGACTAGGTCTTTTCTGGTGAGCTGTAGAATCAAATATCCAAGAGCTGAGTAAAAAAGGAAAGAATCCATCACCAGAGAATATCTCATTAATTAACTCATAACTGTCTAAACTCAGATAAAATATTATCACAGATTTTTCTAATGTCTCAAGGCCATAAACAATGAAAAATAAAAAGCTGTTCAAAAGAGGAACAGTGCTCTCATTGCATGCTCTCTGATCTTTCTGTGTTCTTAGAGAAGGGCCAGCTGATGAGTCATTTGATTATAAAAGGAAGCTAGTAACTATGGTTATGGAAAGACTTGAGAATCTGTACTAGAGATGAATTTCAGAGGTGCAAAATTGTTTCTGTGAGCACTGTACCACGGGACTGGTAAGTTCTGATTTAGTATGTTCTTCATTATTTAGAGATTTAATTTAATTGGAAATCTTAGATTTCATAATTAACATTTTGAGTTGTGGCAGAATTGGGCTGGAAAACAGCAGTAAGCAAGGAGTGCTGTCAGATGCACTTTCTAGTCTTGTGTACCAATAAAATACTCAGTGTTGACCAGAATGGCAAAGCCAGGAACCACTATGGCTGCATGATGTGCCTGGCATGAGGTAGAGAGGTGCAATTTGTGCCAGTTAATTCAGTAAAGACTCACTTCCTCGAGGATACATTTCAAATTTGCTTGTGGCTCACTGAGGGTGTCTGTAGGGTGAAAGGGCCAGCTCAGTACTTGCTCCTTCCTGGTTCCAGCAGGTTTGCTGCCCGTCCTCTGGACCAGCTGAGGACTGTGGCTTCAGTGACCTTGGCCGTGGTGCTCAGGCTGAATTGACTGTGTGTAGTCAGTAAATGTATCCACACTGCTGGTACAATCACATATTGGCTTTTCCCAGCTGTGGCATGAATGGTTCAATGTAGCCCTCCACCTTCCCATCAGCTGAGATTATGAAACAAAAATATCTTGTTTCTTCTTTGTTATTTAAATTTGCCTTTCCTACCATCACAGACACCATAAATTTATGTGCCTCTCTAGTTCTCCCAAGTGAAAAATACCAAAAACATAGCATGCCTTCACTCTACTGTAGCTTGATTGCACTAAGGTTCTATGTTTAATGTTTAGCCTTTTTCATCAAAAGGAAAAAAAATACATTCTAGCCTTGTTGAAAGGCAAAGATAGATTGTTTGTGAATTCTATTAGTGCTGAGATCAGCATCATACTTACTCAAGACCTGGTCCCTTTGGAAAAGAACAAGGTTGTGTCAAAGGTGATTGGAAATGTCAGTGATCCTGAAAGGCAATCATGTATGGCTAATCATTCCCAGTGTAACTAGAATGTGATTTTCATTAGATTACTCTAGGAAAGATGCTGCTTGGCAGTTTCAGCAAAAATGTTAAGGAACTATGGTATTTTTAGAAAAACCACTCCCTCCTGATCTATTTCAGTTTTTGAATTTTCCACTTAAGCCTGGGATCATTAATTCCTAATGCAATTTGTCTGCCCCACGAGAACAGCAGACCAAGAGGAGACTCCCAAGTGTGCTGCCTGCTGGCTGACTCTGTAAAGAGACTGGTGGCTGATGGGCAATGCTCCAGACATAGTTTCCCAGTGCCTAAATCCACATTAAAAGAAAAATTTTTGTTGGGGAGAAATTACTTACTTATCCTTATTTTTTCCTCCCCTTTTTCTCTAAAATAGCTCAGAAAGGAGGGTAACTGTATTGACTCCATAAAACCAGTTCTCAGTGCAGAGCACATGGTGGCAATGTTGCACCGTTCCTGAGCAGCTCTCATGTGGCATTTACCCAACCCATATTCATTTACTGTGCAATAAATAGATAGATGCAGTAGAGTGCTGCTTTACCCAGGGAATATTATACTTGTACATGGTAGCACTGATTGTGTTTTCTGGTAAAATAAAGAGTAAGGTATAGGAAAAATAATTTTTCTTCCTTTCTTTTTACCACTTCTGTATTATTTGCATGCATCCTGGGCACAGAGATACAGTTTAAGTTTTGCAGAAATAATGTAAGCTGGTATTGGAAAAAGATATGACAATTTAGTTTCATTCCATAAACCAAGTACACCTGCCTTAGAGGAGCACTTAGGATAATAAAACCCTCTACACATTACGCACACAGAGAAATCAGAAACTGAAGGTTTCTCACTTTCAAAAGAAGGCTTTACTATTTAAACAAGCTAGCCATGAACTCTCTCTTTGAAAAACATCTCTACCCTAAATATAAGCTTTCCTAAATGTTTTCGAAGAAGTGGAAAGAAACTTTTCCTTAGCTGGAGAAATTCCAGGCAGATGTGAGTTTCTGGGTTCAGTGGCCGTGGATGGCTCTTAGCACAGACCCCTGAGAGCCTGTGTGGTTTGGCTGAACTCTTCAGTGATCACTGCAGCAGAGCAGCCAAGGTTTCATGTACCTCTGGCTTTCTTCTCTGTTCAGCCTGACAGGAGGGCCTTTCAGAGGCAGAGGAGTAGGAGAGTACTTGCACTACAAAGGCAACACTGCTGAGTATTTCAGGTCCCTGGGGCTGTTGTCCTTCACATTTGTCCTGCTTTTGGTGTGCTGTTGCAGCTCTAGCAACTCAGTTCCCAAGCCACAGTCTTCCCTGGTGTTCCTCTGCTTTTAATGATTTCTGTGCCCTGGCAGACAAATCTTTCATGGTGCCTGTCATGGCTAATCTGATTTCCATCCCACCAACACAGGATGAATGAGGTTTTTTTCTCCTTCTGTTTTTTCAGCTTTTTAGATCTAGACATGATATCAGCCACTGCCTGGTTATTCTAATTCTCCTTAAGAGTCTGGATTCAACTTTGGATCTTGATGGCAGGAGCAATGAAGTCAGCAGGTATCCCCAGACTATTTCCAAACAACTTTCTTCCTCTGAGTGGGAGAGACCAAGAGGAAAAACAAAGCTGCACGATGCCAAGATGCCTTCTTATAGAGCAAGAAGGAAAATACAGATCATTTCAGCTAACAAGCAATATTGTGCTTTGTTCCTTTCTCCTAATTCTATCAGACACAACTGTAAACTAAAATTAAAAAATCCAAATGTCAAATTTTGGGAGCAAGCACTCCAAGTAAGCCACGTTCAACCAACTGCTTAGGTTCAACTCTTGGGAGACAAGTGCATTCAAACTGGTTGATTTTTGTGAGCAACACATATTCACAAAGACCAGCAAAAATGAAATATTAGGAATTAAACAAGTATTTGTATCATGTTGCTGTTAAGGTTACTGTAAATAGAAACCATCTAAAACCACTGAAAATGTGTTGAAGTAATTTATGCAGCAATAGCAGAGAAATGAATGGTGGATTTTTTCAGTGTCTAAGACCTTTCTTAGGTGTACATTTCCAGGATGAAGATCAAGAGTTGTACAATTCAGTGTCTTCTTTATTTATTCACAAGAGGGATAGCTTAAGTGGAGTGGAAAATTTAGAGTGGAAATTGGCCAACAACTGCTAGTCAGGATTTTGGTATGTCTTGCCTCTCCCTGCATCCAAAAACCAAGTTGGAGACCTTCAGAAATGTATTAAGGGAGGAAACTTAAGTGCCATACAGTTATTTTTCATATGTGTAACATAGCCTATATATTATGATCATTATTTCTACTGTCAATATTTCTTCAAAAGAGAAATAAATAAGAAGAAATGGCCATGGTAATGAATTTTCTCAAAATGTGTTATCCTTGAGTGATTCAGCCAGAACTGTAAAGGTCCCAGTTCAACCTTTGTACACAAACCAGACCTGCTGCCTTTGCCACTGACTCCCTGGGCCAGACTGACCCAGTTCCTAATCTTTCAATCCTATTACCCACCCTCTCTGTGTTGCTGGTGAAGCTTCTTGTGACTCACCATGTTCCCTGCCTCAGAAATGCTATGGTAGCTCCCAGTGCTTATTTTATTTTATTTCATTTCTCCCTCTTCAGCCTCTGCCAAGTCCCCACTTGCCCAACACCTGTCAAAAGTGTTTCAGGGTTGTACTACTTTGTATGATTTTCTGTGCTCTTTGCTTTACAACCCGGACTGCTGGAGATTAACAGTGCAGTGGAATTTCATTAAGAGCCCTTGGTCCAGCTGCCTGCAGTCACAAGGCAAAGAAATGCACCACCCTGTTTCCCTCAGAGATTTAGTTTACCTTCATCTTTCTGTTTTGGTTTTAAATTGAGTTTGAAAATGACAGAAACAAACTCAAACACTACTAGTAAGAAAATGATAAATCGCTCTGTAAAAATTATCATCTGTGAAGTGCAGAGAAATAGCTACACTAAACATTTGTAATTTAGGAAGAAGGATATTAAGATCCTTACAAAAATCTTGCTGGCTTTTGCTTGTTTTCTCACACGTAAGTAAAATATCTGTTTGCTAATCTCAAACAAGAGCTAAAAGCCCAAGAATTTGCCAGTTGCTGTAAAAAATTTGTGCTTTTGCCACTTTGCATTAATGGTGATCTTCTGCATCATCTTCTGCCAATCTTTTTTAAAAGCCAGTACAAGTGTTGTTTTTGCAGCCGAGGCCTTGAGTCCCTGGGAGTCTCAGCAAGGCTTCATTGGTGGGCAGGTTTATTTCCACTGAGTAGCCAGAAGTATTTCAAGCAAGGGAAAGATGCTGAAGAGAAATGCAGTAGCTATAGACAGTAAAGGCAGACACTGTGGGGTACTGACTGAGAGCTAGAAATTTACAGAGATTGTGATATTTAATGCTCATTTAATGCTCATCACTAGTTCAGAGATGATGTATCTTTACCCTCTTACCCTGAGAATATTTTACTTGGTCGAGGTTTGATGGTAACAAGCAACAAATTCCATAGTACATCATATATTTTCTCTTCTGCAGGAGCACATGGAAGAAGTGTGAATATCACTTTTGCATGTTGAAATAACAGTCCTGCTTTCATGAAGTGCACCATAGAAGGGATTGTGTGGGTTTCGGGTGTAGCTCCTTTCAAAGCAAAACCACAGAGTAGTTTAGACAGGACCATGGAAATACAATTGTCTAGCCTGCCTAGAAACTAAACCCAGTTTGTCCTCATAGGAAGTGACATAGGCTAGAAAATGGCTAGTGGAGACAATGGCTCTGCTATCCTGATTATCTCACTTTATTCTTCTCTACTACCCTGCAATCACTGGGCAATCTGTTTTGTAGCAAACACCATTTGAGACTGCATTGTCTTTGGGGAACTTCCTTTTCATGTTTTATTACTTCTCAGTGGAAGCTACTTGTTTTGGGTGGTCTGGGCATCTGCAGCAATATAAGAGAGCTGTAAGATGCCTGAAGTGTATTCCAACGTTTTCCATGCTGTTCTATGACAGATGTTTTGTCCGGTTGTATTAACCTATTATCTTGAAAATAAGTTCCTATTAAAGAAAATGCAGACCTCATTTCCCCCTGCCTTACTTCAAAAATCTGTTCTAGTGTGCTATTGAGGTCAGAATAGTGAACCAGCCGTAGCATGCAGTAATTTTTACCCCTTCCATAAAGATATTATCTTTCTGTTTGCAGTCATACAATATTTTCCAAATTGAAAATTTATTAAAAATCCTTAATGCCCAGCTTGTGACTCAGTCTGTTTTGTTTCTTGCCATTCTAAGGGATTAAGTGTATCTGGTTCACTTTACTGCCATCACTGGGGGTTTGTTTCTTCCCCAGAAGCTGTTATTTTGAGAGTCTCAGTTCCAGGAGCAATCATGTTTTTGCCCTCATGTTCAACATTGTTGTTGCCCCTGGAAAAAATATTAGGTTTACTTTGTGGACTATAAAACCAGTGTTTTTGATCTCTCTGCCAGATTCCTTGCCTGCTAAATGATGGTCCAATTTTTTCTTTAATTAATATCTAATACCAAAGAACGTGTCTGATAGTGAAATTTACTGGGGCAATGCCGGAAAGTGCTTTAAATGTAGAACAGGGCCAGAACACCACTCAGAGGACAACATTTTCCCTTGAAAATAGAATCATCATGAATTAGATGAAATTCAGAAATATAGAGGGAAAGGAAATTCACATGAGGAGGGATTTGACAGTAACCAGCTCTCCTGGGGATTCACCAGACTTCTGTCAAGAATGGGGGCTCTGACATTACCAACATAACAGAAATTCAGCCCAGCTTGAAGTCCAGTCTTCTATCCTGTCCCTTTAAAATGTAGGCTTCCTTAACAAATAATGTCTTGGAAATAAAGTATTTTTCTCCATGATAACATAAAAACAATTATCTGTTGATTTAATTTATTAATTTCTTGTTGGTGACTTTGTAATAGAAGATTTTTGTCCTTCCAAACATTTGAAAAACAGAAAGAAAAGTCTACTGTCTAAGTTTCTGTTTTCTTTAAATATTATCTCTGAAGGCACATGTATTTGCTTGAAAATAATTGCAAATGGCATAACTCTGATTTAAGCCTATGTGTGACCTGAATTTCAGGGATAGAAGCACTTAAATTGCTGGGAAACTCCAGCCTAGAAATGCTCTGGCCTTTTCAGTTCCTAAAACATATTTCTTAAACAGCATTTCCCTTTTAGCCTGCACAACAAGATTTGACATTTATATATTGCCCCTCACATACATCACATAATATTGCCAGATTCTTTATGATTAACTGATATAATTGACTTCTGAGATAAAAAGAAATTTATGTGGGAGAATCCACAGAGTCAAACAAACTTTTGACTGTATTTCAAAGCTGAACCAAGAAAGGGAGGAAGTAGATCTTTGCTGAGGATAGGCATTCCTTCAGGAAAGTGAGTGTAAGAAAAGCCACTGCATCAATACAGGTGAGAAGCAAGGGCATGCCAAATTTATCCCACACCTTGGCAGCATATCAGATCAGAGAATATCACAGAGAATGCAGAAAAATATAGAGCAGACACCAAGGAGGTCACAGCAGGTAAGCAGCATTCTCCAACTTGGCAAGAAGTCTTCTGCCCCTAGGAAGGACTGACTCCTCCTTATTTTTTGGACTAGACTTTCACTGCTCAAGTATTTAACTTAGCAGTGTCACTCTATACTAGATTGGTGTTAATACACCTGCTTTGCAGATGTATTCCTCATATTAAAAAAAAAAAAAAGACTTAAAAATATACAGTGGATGTGAACATACAAACCTGCATCCAAAACTGCAGATCTCCCATGACCTTCTCTTACTACCTAATGTGTTGAACAGGTTTTTGTAACTCTTACTACAACTTGATTCCACAGTGAAAGCTTTGAGCACCACTTCCAGCAAACACTTATAACTTCCTCTGAGCATCTTTCACCTGAGCTTCTCTGGGCTCACAGCTGCAGATTTCTACAAGAGCTATATTCACTCTACATTTTTGTGGGAATTCAAAAGGGGAAACAGAAACAACAGCCTTCAGACAGTGGTGCAATTGTAGCACACAAGAAATCAGACAGGAGAACAGCCATTTGAACATTAAGAATATTTCAGATCTTATTGCAGCTATGATGAGAAGAAAAGCCTTTGCTGGTGTCTGGAAGACTTTATGGCTTTGCTTGCAACTCTTGCCTTTTACCACAGTATGCTTGAATAAAAGAGTGTCAGGATTAATTCAATTTTCTTGTTTGCTTGATGATGGAAGGGTTTCAAATTAGCCAGAAAATAGCTTTTGTTGAGTAATTTAATTTTTCCACTGGAACATGGTGTGATTCTAGAAAATTTGTCTTCCTGATGAGGACAAACTCTGAGATCCCACAACTCCAGACAGAGGATCAGTGAGGCTGGGGTAATTTGTATCCAGGGAGTGGTGTGCTGTGCCTCCAGTTTGAAGGGTAGGGAAAGTCTATCTAACTTTCCTCACTGCATATATTAAGAGCTCCTTGTTTTGTTTCATATCGCTGCTGTGGTTTGCAAGGAATGACAGACATTGTGTGAACCCCCAGCTAGTTAGTTTTTCAGCTACAGAACTGAACTTCAGCAAAGAGAGATAAATAAGAATACTTCAAAACCTATAGAAACCTGTTGTTCTTGTGTTAATAAAAGAAAACTGAACAAAGGGAGGAATAAGACAGGGAAGATTAAGTGACTCCTTATCTCATAGCACAGTGACATTTTCTTATCCTTAGAATTCGTGGCAAGCTCTAGGAGTTGGGTTAGTAAACTTATATATTAAAATTCCAACTACTTGCTGAACTTTAAAATATTTTCCCTAATGCCCATTAGATTGAAAAGAAATCTTCATTATTCCTCTATTTGTGAATGGCTTCCTTCTGTCAACGTTATTTTGTGAGGCAGCAGTGGCTGAGGCATTGCTTTACCTTTATTTATGATGGCTGGAAATACAGAGTTATACATACCACAAAGCAAGCAATAATTTATGACAAGGTGTGCAGTATGCAAAATGTCGTGTAGTTTGCGGAGATTAATGCATGAGCCAAGTGCAAATACATTAACTTAACCAACTATCTGGAAAGCAGGCTTAATGAAAGAGGGAAATGAATGCAAAATATGAAGAAAAAGGCATTGTAGTGACAGGAAGCACCACAGAGCACAGGTATTTAATATAGGGATCCCTATGAATTGATAGCTCATCTCTGAGTCAAGTACACATGTACTTGTCTTGGTAGGGACAGTTGTATAAATCAGAACAGGCCAGTGATGCCTACAATCAAAAACAGCATGGGAGGCTGAGTTCAGCAAATCTGCTCCTGTGTTAGGGGTGTCACACATCACAGTATAGTATTTTGAAGTGGGTTTCTACCACATTTTAAATCAAGTGTCCATGTCTCATCCTGCTAAGTTCCATTTCTGCAATATGGATTAGTAGAAAAGGTAAAGCAACTCAGTGTCTTTGAGTCTGTGCATTCCTAATGAATTGCTGCATGTTGGGTCTTTGGAAAGGCATCCTTATCCCCTCAGGCACATGCATAAAACCATGACCACAAATTTTTTCAGTACTTATCTGTGGTCCATCCCCAAGTCAGCCTCAGAAGACTGTAGGTTTCTTGGTTACACTCTAAACCTGGTGGGTTTTCTGTGCCAACACCTGAATTTACACTGTAAAGCTGCTGACCTTCAAGTCAGGTGTTTTCTCTGAAGTCTTCTGTGCTGACACTGCTTGCCTTACTGTTTGCTGTGATTGGCACACACAAATTTCAGCCTGAGCAGACACCAGCAGTAACCTTAGGCTTAATGGAGGCCATCAGAATCCCGAAAAATTCCGCCATCAGAAACTTGGAACTGCCATCTTACTTTCTCTTTCTATAGTGCCTGACTCTGTTTTCGCCCCAAGACTTCTGCCTTCAAGTGCTACATCTTGCTGGGCTGCAGAAGAAGCCAGTCTGTATATTCTTGTGGCTGCAGGTCTACAACATGCAGACTTTTATGTGAGAGCAGCAAAGGCATGAAAGAAAGTGGCTTGAAGGCTCAGGTTTAGAGGGAGCATCCATTCTGGTTGACGCCCTCCTTCTGTCCCGGGAACTGTGGCAGTCCTGCCCCGTGCACACTGCAGGCTCTGCTGCTGCAGCTTCTGAAGCTCATTGCAAACTGCCATGGGTGATAAAGATGACTAGCTATGTATTTATTCCTGCAGAGTGGGCTACACTGTGAAATTTAAGACCCCCTCAATATATAGGAAGTCCAGCTAGATGATTGAGTGGGCCTTTCTAGCATCATGAATTTCTGTCTATATATATATATAACCATTAGGATCCTACTTTCTGTAGGCTGCACCATTAAATTTATGGGACTTGGCAGTGTGCAGAGGTAGCTGCCATTCTGTGAGACAGAACATATGCTGCCTGCTACACTGAAATGCACACTACATTGTTCTGAAAGTGTTGGTAGTTCATATGAGTCTGAAATAACTCATTTGTTGAAAACACACCGTGATTTTCGGGGCAAGGAAAAATACAACACGGTCTTGTTTGACTTAACTTCTCTCCATTTGAATTTGGGACAGAAATCATCAAACTGTAACTGGAAGAAGTGATGAGAAGTCAAGAAAGGATTCCTCACAGGGTCTTTGCTTATAGTTTTATTTCCATAGTTTCTATTTAGAGTGAAATCTCATACTTAGTCATTCAAATACAGGCTCTCTTGTCAGATAATATTCTCAAAAACCCCTTATGGAAAAGACTACAACAATGGCTGTGATAAAATTAAGATATTCTTAACTTGCATATGAAAAAATAAAAGTATAAAATCTCAGTAATCACTTAGACAGTGATTGTTCATGTTCCAGGAAACAATACAGTTTTAAAATTTTGTATGCATAATTTAAAAAAAGACAGCAAGAAATAGAAATGTCTTCTATCTTAATTCTTTATTTCAACTGACAATAGCTAGAACTTATGACAACAGGAACTATTTTCCATGTAACTAGCAGAAAAGTAAGTGCTATATATAGAATAGGAGTGTAATATACACTGGAAATTCTATATTTTTAGCAAAACATACCTTGGAAACCATTAACTAAAATAATGTATTTCTTAGTCACTAAATATGTGTGTGGTATACTTTTTAATTAGCTTATTCACAATTTCCCTAGATAATTTCTTGGTTAAGATGGTAAGGAAAAAAAGAAGACATTCTAGCTCCTTTTTTATCCTTTCATAGCACATGTCTATAGCATGCATTGAAAAACACATGAAAAAAGCCATGTCTTCTGTTCTGTCTTTGATTTGGGGACTTAGAGGACATTAGTAAGGAACAGCTGCTAAATTGGCTTGCATGTGGATGAACCAAAGTCACCTTGGCTAATGTCAAACACTGGGTCTGAAGTTTATAACCAGCCCCTTTTTGGACTCAAGATTCAAGGAAGTCCCTTGAGTCAAAGTCATTTATGAATTATTTTTCTCTCCTCACCAATTAAAGAATTCTGTATAACCTGCACTCACAGCTGTCACTAAGTTAATATATCTTAAAAGTTTTTGTTCATGTTAGAGAAGAAGGTCATATTCCTCTTAAATGCACTTTGAAAGCTACCTTTCATAGGCTACCTCACTGTTAGAAAATCCATTAATTGGCTTTTTCCTAACAATGCTTTCTCTCATGCCTTTTATTGTGTACACGGACTGTTTCAATTGTATCTAATCATAATTTTCAAGCATTGTTCAAACCACAAGGGAGAAACTGTACTGACAATAGTGCTAAGCATTGTTTGCTTCTGGCAATCTGGAGAGATTTGATGGTTCATTTCTTTTCCCCACAGTAACCTCATGATATCCATGCTGCCTGATAGTTCTATAAAGAAGAACATCCAAAAAGATCTACTTTTTAACTTTAAGTTGAGCCTGTTTACCTCATTATTTCCTTTTGCATCCTTCTCCTTGGAGTAACTCTTAACCTGTCTTTGAACTCCTTTCAGTTATTATTGTATATATTTAGGATGCAGAAGGCTTTTTGAGGAATCTGGGAATGATACATAAAGGGACTTGAGCCATATATATTTATGGATGAAAATCCATGACATATCTTTTATTAATTTATGCCTATTGATGTCCTGTTTGTTCAATTTTGTCAAACAAACAAACATGGTACACTGAATCCTGCCATTTTTAATTAAGCTGCATCCTTACACTTGTTATGCTTTTCCTTCAGGTTTGGCTCCAGGGCTCTCCCAGAAGATGCTCTCAGCTCAGCTGGGGATGCTGTGTTCCTGTCTCAGGAGACAGTGCTGGTGGAGCAGCTGGGGCCAGGCTGCCTTGTGTAGAGCACTAAAGGTTACACTGGGCTGTAGGCAGGGCAGAAGGAGGAGAAAGGAGGCTCAAATGGGAGAAAGACTCAAAGGGAAGAATGGGGACTCACTCTGCAGTGAGATACTCCTCCACTGTCTTGCTCCAAATCACAGTGATGGAACCACTCAGCCTTCTTGGGGAGGACAAACCCTCCTGTAACCACTTGGGCAAGGTTTGCTGAAGGGACCCCATCCTATTTTGTCTGGATGGCTTTCGGTTCTCCTAGTGGCTTATAAACACCCCAAAGCCTTATATTCATCCTCAGGGGATGTTTCCTTAGCTGTCCCCTGGCACCCAGGGGAGTTAGGGGGAAGAGAGCCATCTGGATCAAATAGCTCCCTTTCATAGTAAGGCTACAGGGACATTCTAATGGACCCAGCTATGTATGAGATCTGTAGCTGCATTAATGAGTTAAGACAGAGCTTAACAGGTGCAATTTAAAGACCCATTAGGCATTTCTACTTGGTAAATTTTGGAACAGCCTCTGGGTTTGGTTATATACTTACACTTTTTGCTTTTGATATCCATTTGGCATAAGGTGACATTAACAATGAGGAAAAATACTAGTGTCTTTTATCCTCTGTCCTCAGTAAATGCATTGTGATTTTTCCAAATTTAATCGACCAATAAATGATATAGCTAAACTAGTTCTGTTAATTTTCTGATGTATAAATTTTTGATCTTATTATGTTTAACTATATCCATTATAAAGTGAATCATCATCTGCAATTGCATCTTTGCACCCTAGATCTGCATAGTATTTATTCTACAATTTGTGGTTCATGTGAGTTTTGCTATGTAGTTATCCACCAGCTCCTTCTGTTCCTTGAGGAATGATAGTGAAAAATACTGGAAGAGAACTTTATCTCAAGAACTTTTATTTCAATTATCTCTCTTTTTTCTGCTAAGAAAAAGGAAAATTGCTTCAGGTAAATATTATATTACTTGATCCCTTCAATTCCTGTAAAATCAGTCCATGAGAGATAACTATATACCTCAGTTCTTTTTGTTTCTGTTCAGATATATCCAGGGTACCAATACTGTCTCTATTCCTTCCACTTAGGTTCAGAACTTTTCTTTCATGTCATTTATCTTATAGCCAGAAATTGAGCCATATTCCTTTATTATTTTGAATAGTTCTCAGATTGATTTTGAGGGGATTGAAATATCCTATAAAGCAGCATCCACATGAAAAGGAAATTTTATGAATGACATTTCCTAGTTTTACTGCCCTTGTTTTTTCTTCCTCTCTCTTAGACTATCAGTGGTTCTGCTGACATGATAAAAGGTGCCAACAGATACCCCACTGTGGGTAGGGCTCTGCATAAATAGTGGGGCTGTATGTGAAATGTCCCTGCTCTTCCTTTCATCATCCTCCTTCCTTCCTTCCTTCCAAACAAAAAACTATCCAGCAAAACACATGGGATGCTGGGACTTATGTTTTTGAAACATGGTAGAGATAATAGAGGGAACTAGGTTTTCCATATGGATGAGACATAAGGTGTATAGGAAGGGGGTAGCCTTCCCTACAATCTCCAAATTGGAGAAAAAAAGTCAGAGCCAGAGGGAAGAAATCTTAATCTCAGAAGATCCCATGGGAAAGATATTTTGTGTTTATCCTGCGTAAGTGGGTGGTAAACCGTGTTAATTCACCACTCATTTGCCACAGGATTCTTTCCTCTTTTTGGACTGAAGGCAGCTCTGCAACTAGCTAAAAATCTGCACCCTTTCAAGGACACTAAAACAAATATGGAGGTTCTGCTATTTTCAAAAAAGGTTCACAGCCTGCAGAAAATCTATTATTTCAGTCTAATGTATATCTTACAGAAACCACTGCAAAATCTTTCCGGCTCAGAAAGAAATCAGGCAGTCATAAATAAGGACACAGAGTCTGGGTCAAGTAGGTATCAGGACATCTGGCTTCCTACATGTTTTATAGTACTTAATGATACAATGTTCTTTCATGTAAGGGTGCAAAGGAGCTGCTTGTGACATAACTTTTGAATGCTGTGACCACAGTGTATCACAAGTACTGAAAAACTTATGGGTAAATAATCAAGACCTTAGAATTTTTCATATCATGTCTCTTGTGTGATGGTTTATCTGGTAGAACAGATGGATGTGTAAATCATGAACAGAAATGGAAACTAAAATTATACTCTCACAAAGCTATTGGTGAGTTGCCTCGGTCCTTTAATCATCTTTGCTGCCCTCCATTGCATGCAGGAGCTCCAAGTCTCTCTTGTCCTGAGGAGCCCAGAACTGGACACAGAACTCCAGATGTGCCTCACCAGGGCTCAGTAGAGGGGCAGGATCATTTCCCTCCACTTGCTGGCAATACACCCCAGGATCCCGTTGGCCTTCTCGGCCACTGCTGGCCATGGACGGCTTGTTTTCCACCTGGACCCCCAGATGCTTCTCCACAGAGCTGCTTTCCCAGAGCTCAGCCCCCAGCCTGGGCTGGTGCAGGGGTTATTCCTCCCCAGGAGCAGGACCTGCACCTGCCTTTGTTGAATTTCAGACAGTTTTTCTCTCTCCATGGGTCATAAGCAACACTGTTTATCAGACACACTTTTTTATATGCAGTGGTGGCAGCCTATGCTGAAGAGCCCATTTCTCACTGACTAACTACTTGGATTAAATCTTATTTCAAAAGGAAAAGTCTGGATTGGAGCATGGTGCATGGGCTGCATACACAGCAACACACACATCAATTGAGTGCCAATCCATCCTTACACACACACAGGGTCTTATGCATTAATCACAGCTGAGTGAAAGATGGGCTATTGGATTTTACTAATTGGAGGTGGTTTGTTTCTCAGATTATTCAGCAATTGTAACAGCCTTCTAGCAAAATTTAGGTACTTAGAAAGGTATACTGTGTAACAGGTTTGTCATTGTACTGTGTGGAAGAGAAAAGAGAAGAGAAGAGAAGAGAAGAGAGGAGAAGAGAAGAGAAGAGAAGAGAGGAGAAGAGAAGAGAAGAGAAGAGAGGAGAAGAGAAGAGAAGAGAAGAGAGGAGAAGAGAAGAGAAGAGAAGAGAGGAGAAGAGAAGAGAAGAGAAGAGAGGAGAAGAGAAGAGAAGAGAAGAGAGGAGAAGAGAAGAGAAGAGAAGAGGCAAGGGCAGAGCAAAGGGAGGAAAGGATACTTGTCAGCTATTTTTTCAGTCATTGTCTCAGATCCAGCTTTAACTTAAAGAGAAGGGAGCATTCACAAAAATGGGACTTTTGGTAACTCGAGTTATGGGCACAAAGCTGAATTGTGATGACTGAAATTCTGTCCTTATCCTTTCTGGAAAATAGTTCCATTTGACATAGTCCAATGAAAGGCACAGTGATGTAAGGACAGATGGGTGTGAAGGCTGTGACTGAGTTGGTGGGTGGGTAGAGCAGATGGAGGGCTTCAGCAAAAAGTGTCACTGGGAAATATCACTGATGGGTAGGGTTAGAGTGGAAACACTATGTGCACAAAAACCAAACATGTGGGGTTTTGTGGCTTTGTCATCTAGTTTCCAGCTGATAAATTATATTTTGCACTCCTGCCCATCTCACTGTCCTGCCAAGGCCATTATGGTCCAAAGTAAGTGTACGAAAATAAGCGCTGTATAGTCTCTCTAATTCACACTCAGCTCACTGATAGGATTGGGACTGACTGACCATTTCCACAGACTTTTCTCTGAAATCACAGAATATTCTGAGTTTGAAGGGACCTGCAAGGATCATCAAGTCCAACTCTTAGGTGATTGGCCCATATGGGAATCAAACCCAAAACTCAGTTGTTTATTAGCAGCCCACTTTAATCAACTGATCCAATCTCAGTGGCGAAATGTTAAGCCAGCAGACTCCCAATGAGAACAAAACATAGAAGGAGCAGCTGGGGGAGCTGAGGTTTTTTAGCTTGAAGAAAAGGAGGCTCAGGGATGACCTTTTCACTCTACAACTACCTGGAAGGAGGTGGTAGCCATGCAGGGATCAGTCTCTTTTCTCAAATAGTAAGTGGTAGAGCAAGAGGAAATGGCTTCAAGTTGCATGAGGAGAGGTTTAGAATAGCTATTAGGAAAAAAAGTTCTTCACTGCAAGGGTGATCAGGCTTTGGAACAGGCTTCTGAGGAAGTGGTTGAGTCATCATCCCTGGGGATATTGAAAAAACATGTAGATGGGGCACTTAAGGACATAGTTTAGAGGTGGACTTGGCAGAGCTGCATAAATGGTTGGACTTGATAATCTTAAATGCTTCTATGATCAAAATGATTCCATGAATGTGCCATCCCAGCACCTGTCAAGTAGGCTTGGGAAATGAGAGTGAAGCCCTTGTGTGGGCTGAGGAGTGTAACCCCCTGTGTTGCCTTGGAAGCCACACTGAAGCCAAAAAGCAGATGGGCAGTGAAATCCCACTGCCCATTCCTCTGTGATCTGGCTCTGCAGGAATGAAACTGTCTGAGGATCATGGCAGCCTTTGTGCTGGCACATTCTTTGTATTGTGGCTGTGCCAAGGTACAGCCAAACAGGCAAAAACATTGCCAGCCTACAAAGACCTGTTCTGAAAGGGAACCTCTGACCTACTTCTCTAAAGACATCTGTTCTCTTTCTGCTGGGAAGAACAGCTCATTCTATATTTAATGGCAATGCATAGGGAAAGTGTGGCTCTGGTGAATACATTAAGGTAGGAAGGAAAATCATTAGATCTGTTAGATCCTTTCAGCAAGCAGGTAAGTTTCATGCTTTCAAACCTAATGTTAGAGACTTTTCTTCATAAATAAACCCCCTTGCATAACCTGGTGCAATTACTGTATGAATTTATACACATAATAAACCCAGGCTTTGCTTCAGATAATAAAGTCACTACACAGCACAAGGAATAATCCTAGGATGGAGGCTAAGTCTAGTTTGTGGATGATCTGAGGGGAGGATTGAGAGTGGCCCCCCAGAATGAGCACTTGGTTGTGACAATGATTAATGTCCTGGGAAAGCAGACAATCAAGCATTCTTCTGTGTTTGCCTCCAGGTGATGAAGCATTCTAAGTTAGGAGCTATGTCAACACAAAACCCTCATGGCTTTCTATACATCTTGCCTTTCCCAAAAGTGGCAGTATGAGAGATGAAGCTGGGTAATCTGAATTGACCTGTAGAGGCTCTCTAGACATTCTGGAAGCCATGGAGTAACTTGACTTCCCTCCCCATAACTGTAAATTGCAATCCCTAAATGTGCTGAGGAAGTGCTTGAATATTATGATCAAAGAAGGTGAGACAATAAATGGACAAAAGAGGTATAGCTGGGCTCAGCACTTGCCATCAACAAATCTTGGCTGTGACTGGAAGTACCAATAAAGTCTAGAAACCAAATAGTTCTTTAACAGATAGAGAAAAAAAAAATCCCCTTCAATAGAGTTGAGGAGGAGATGAGAATAATTTTTAATATAAGTTTAGTTTTTCATCTGAATTCTAATACAGCTTAATTTAACACATCTTAGGAAAAGCAAGTGAAAAATGTAACTGTGGTAAGGGATAAAATATACTCCCTGGGTAAGCAATATCAGGAGAACAAAAGAAAAGTAGTTGCTAATTATGAATTGGCAGGGCAAAGCTCAAATAAGTAATCAAAGTAAAAGGCAACCCTTGAAAAAACGAATGAAGTACAGGACATCTCTCTGGAAGCACAGAGGTGTTGTAAAGACACTATTCCTGGTACTCATGGTACTCAAAATTGAGCTCTTGTGACTGTCTGGGGAGTCCCTGGCTGGGGAGTTCTGCCACAGAAGCAGTACAAACCTACTGATGCAGATGGAGTTAGAAATATTATGAGGTATAAAACCACCTTGTCCCATACCTATCATAGTGTTACCCTAACAGACTGAATCCTGTAAGTCACCTTAAAAGGAAGAAAGTCCTACAAAAGACTAAACAAAACAACTCAACAAAAAGCCAACTGCCAAACAATGGATTTCTGCATAGGAAGGTGTCTCTAAAATGATAATTTCACTGTGAGTTTATTACTCTTTGTGAGTCTTGCAAAATGAGCTACTGAACATGGGGCAGTTTATGTTACCCACCCTTGCAAAAAGCAAGGGCATGTGAGCAGTGCATTGAGACCATGCATAGAACCAGCAGAATTCATTCATCCAGTACACTCATTTCAGAAGGCCATGCATTTTTATTGCCAAGTTGATGCATTAGCTTTCCATAATGCAAATGGAGCTGGATTTGTCAAGGAACACAACTGTATTTTAACATCAGTTAGGAGATGGGTATTACTAATAGGCTCATATCCCAGGACAGATTTACTCTGTTTATTTTTGTCTGTTGCAAAGGAGAGGTTAAATCTAGATACATTATTAAGCAGATAAAGCAACTTTTTTTACAGTGCTTAGAAAAGCAGCGTCTGTTCCTGGGAGATTTGTCATCCTGCATAGACAAACTGCATGTTTATCAAACAGCTCCTGGAGCAGTCTTATTAGCTGGAGGTGGGCTTTACATATATATTTATAATAGCAGATCTGAATAGGAAGACAGTTTTCAATCATTCCAAACTCAAACACTTTATTTTTTCTCCTTTTCTCGCCTAGGATATTTTTACCCCTACTTTTTTTTTTCCCAAGTCATTTGCCGAGGGGAGAAAGAGGCAGAAAAAGAGATTAGAAGGGAGAGAGAAAACTCAACAAGAGCCCTGTGGTTAGAATTGTTTTCTGGGCTCAGCTTCTCCCTGAATGTGAGGGTACTCAGAACATACCTTTTACACAGGAGAATGGGAAAGCTGAGTGTCTGCCTCTGAGGTAACATCACTTACAAAAATCTTATACCCAATCTGAAGCAGTGAAGCTGAATCAAAATTTGGTCTTTTCTGTTCCATCACATTGAATTAATATGCCCATATAATTAAATCAAACTGTGTCAGAAAGCAGGGAGCTGCCACCAGGCCAAAATCCTGGAAGTTGGAAGAAAAGGCAGGATCTTGCCCACCATGTGCTGGGACTACCTGGGTAATGAGCTCTGTAATGCACAGTTTTGTCTGTGGTCTCCTCAAGTGCACAGCACAGTAGTAGATGGAGCAATTTTTTGGGAGAGAGGTATAATGCCTTTTCAACATATTTTTTCCCCAGATAACAGCAATTAGTTTGTTGAGCTTGATCTTTCCCATGGCAAAATTAATTTTTATCTGTTTTTTAGACCTGAGCTGTTCATAAACTTAGAGGTCAAATTTGCTGTTCATAAGCAGGACTATTATTTCTGAGCACACAAAATATTTCCTATCTTCACACTGAAACTCAGGCACAGAGGAGAGACAGCTTTAGTCCAGCCTATCCTCCTCTTCTTATCTCTTTCAAGCTTATTAACTATTCCTCAGCAGACACAAGGAGCCTTTCTATATTTCTGAGTGTTTTCACAAAGCTGAAAGATGAACATTACTAGTGGCTTCATAAAATTCACGTCAGATTGTTGCAATGTTTTATTTGTCAGAGTTGCTGAGCTTGTGACATCCAGAGGGCTCAGAATATATCATAGTCTTCCCTGGGAGTGCAAAAAAAAAACATTTGCCAAAATAGAGTGCCTACTGTCTCCCCTGCCTGCACAGCCAACTTCTCTTTGATGCTGAGAGAGATGAAGACACATATCAAAGGGATGAACTGATGCCCTACAAGTTTATAAGGCCTGGGGTCAAAGATAAAAAAGCATCAGAAGGCACCAAGTTGTAAACAAACAAACACTGTTGGCCTTGACTTTCAGCATACATTGAACTGTGTGCTTCACTCTGTGATAAAGAATAGAAAAAACCAAAAACATAAATTGGTGTTGAAGCTACTGTGCTGTTTATAAAACGTGTGCTTTGGAATATGCATATAAAGTATGCATTCCTATACATAGCAAAACCCCATATCATTAATCCAGGCAATTTTGAAACATATTCTGAGAGTAAATTTTATTTTTTAACAACAAAAATACATGTTTGTGATGGTAATACAGTTTCAATACTTCAGCTTCTGGGCATAAGGGGTGAAAATTTGAGCTGCAGTAGAGCTCTCAGAGATGTGTTTCCTAAAAACTAAGGTAACTTATCCAGGCTTGTGGCTCATAATAGGAAGAGTTACCTAGTGATTTGGCATGCATCTATATTTACATGGTTAGTTAGACCTCTAAAAGGCTTTTTACTGTGGCAGTGCTCTGCATTTCTGTATGTGTGATGAGTGCTGAGAAACAGTCTTTCACAATGCCTTACCACTTTTAAAAAGCACATAATTTGGCCTTCTTGCAAGAAGCATAGTATCTTCTTGTCACAGAATATTACAAAGTTATGACTTCATTATATTTTGTATCTAAAACCAATTTAATCAGACACAAAACACAGAAGTCCTTTTGCCTCTGCCTTGTTTTATTACACTGCTGTATGCAGATAGTTTACAGCAGTGTCATTGGTCCTTACTTCTACTCCATGTAGCCTACATTATTCATGTGCTGTGTCTTATTCATTAAACTAGGACCCTTTGAAGTTTAGAGTGGCTTAGCTTCTCTGTGGACTTCTAATAATCCAAAAAAGAAAAAAAAAATATATGGAGCTCCTCTCCTAAAATATGAGTGGGATCATAGGATACACCGAATGCCCAGGTTGCTATAAAACTGAAAATTTCATTTCTACAAACCTCAGGGACAAACTGCAAGGAGTAAATCCCATGACAGTATTCATTTAATGGTGTGTATTTCAAAGGCTGCAAGATTGCAGTGAGAGAGAGAATCACTCTGAGAGAGAGAGAGATGAGTGTGGAGAAATGGGAAGAACTTGGTAACATTAAATTAAATGACAAAAAACTCCAATATTAGCTACTCTGCAATAGAACTATTCAGAAGTTGCATATCAAAGTCTTAAACATGGAAATGAATGGCTTTTAGGGAGAAAGATGAATGGATAACAACTTAGTGCATCCTTAGTGCATATATGCAGAGTGTATACTCTGCATATCAAAGTTCATGTCAGATTTGTTTGTTGTGTGTTTGGATTGATGTTGTACAGGGACAGGCAGAAGTTTGCATGGAGATGGGGCCATAAAATGCTCACTTTTTAGGTGAGCAGTTTTCTATCACATGGAAAGTCTACTCAGGAGACACTTCAGGCTCACAAAATGTAAGCACAACCAATCTCTTTTGCCTTGAGACTGAGGAGGCTCTGGAATGTTGGGGTGGTCCTTCCTCCAGCAGCTGCCAGGTCCAGCCTTGGAGGCAGCTTTGAGGCAGCAAGAGCAGCCTCTGGTGCTGGCAGCACTGCCAGCCCTGCCCATTTTCCACACCAGGTCTCCACCTTTTGTGAACAGTGTGAGATACTTTGATTTTCCAGGACTATTACAAGCTAAAGAAAAAGGCCAGGTCATCCTATTTTGCACTCCACTGCAAAGAACTGTCTTTGCTACGTCCTGAAACTTAGATTAATAAGATGGAAGGAAATAAATTTCAAGTAGGCAAAAATATGGGATTTTTCTTTTTCTCTCTAAATTTTATGTGCTTGCTTGCCCAGAATGACCAGTAATTTTTAACACCAAAGAAATGACACTGTAAGGCTGAAAGGATTTAAAAATGAAAATAGGGGAAGGAAGGGGTAGGGAGAGGGAAAAAAATTACCTTATTCCAGAGCTGTTAAACTATTAACAAGAGAGGTATTATTTTGTTATTCATGTCGGAGATTGTCTCTCTGCCAAATCCATCACAAGAAATTCTAGTAATTAATCCACACAGACACTTATGAATCTAATCAGATTTGAGATACTTGTGCTCTTGGCAAAAATAATGTTTTCTAGTTACTTAAGACCAGTATAAATTGGCATTTAGCTGAAGCTGGCACCTGCACTGAACACGTGAACTTGTGCTTTTCAGTAAACTACCTCAGACTTTTTGATAGAAAAAAAGCAGAGAGAGATGAGAGAAAGCGCTGGGAAATGCCAAAACTTTCAAAGAATCATAGAATCATTAAGACTGGAAAAGACCTCTGAGATCAAGTCCTACTGTTAAGCTGGGGCCATGTTCACCACTAAATCTTGTCTCTAAGTGCCGATTTAACTTTTTTTTTGTTTCTGTTTTTGTTTTTGAACACTGCCAGATAACCACTGGAGATTTACTGCGGGAGTAAACCAGACTACTGAGCAGAGATCTTGTCCAGTGATCTCAAATACATATGGAAAATAAGGATTGTCTTGGTTTGAAAGACAGGTACCTGCCAGCAAAAGCTGGAATCTCCCTTTGAGTAGAGAATGTAAACCCCCTCCCTCAGATTATTATAATTTTGCAATTGGAGGCTCTCAGGCAAAGATTTGGGAGTGGGAATAACAGTTCTTTACTAGGAATATTAGACAAAGCAAAGACAAATACAAATGTAATAGCACTAAGAGACAAGCAAAAACAAAGAAACAACAAAACCTCAGAAAATGCCCTGACAGAGTCAGGGATGTGACCTGACACCCTGGGTATCAGGGTGGTGAAAGCAGTCCAGATGAAATCCTCCTTGAGCAGTGAATACAGTTCTATGAAGTGAGATAGTCCTGTAAGAGAGTCCAATGGTGAAGAAAAATGTGTTCAGTCTTTCTCTGGAGAGAAATCCAGTGGAGAGAGAGAAAACAAGCAGGGTCCCCTGGTACTCCAGTCCTTTCGGAGCGGTGTCCTCAGACCAAACTGCCGTTCACTGCTGTTCCACCAGGAGAAACCTGCTGCCTCCTTTGTTTAAGTCAAGTATCCATAAAGTACCCAGCCATCAGTTACCTAGCAAACCATCAGGAAAAAATTCCACAAACACAAAAGAAACAGATCCAACCCCCAACAAGGATTTTTAAGCAAGTTTCATTTCATCATGATGCTTTAAATGACAACTTCAACTGATTTGCTATCAATAGCACATTGTGGCAATGTGGAATTGTGACACTAAAAACATGCTGGAGTCAGCAAGATAATTTCAGTTTTTGATAATCTGAAAACTCATTTTATTATGTAAGGCACTGAAAATAAACTGGAATAAAACCTTGATATCTCCTTAAAAAGTTAACACAGTAAAAATAAACAATTGGTACAATATATTTGTACTACTGAATACTAATTCACTCAGAAATAGTGCAAAAAGCAAAGATTTTCTTTTCCTCAAGAGCTAGGAGTTGGTGAAAAAAAATTATATTCCTGTGAATAAGTTCCACTTAAGTCATACCTATTTTGATGGAATTGATCCTTTTATCAAAGATCCAAGAGCATCTAATAAACAATATTTTTCAAAGTAAAAATGCAGCTAAAATTATCAACATAGGTTTTAGTCCAGTATTTATACCTAAAATGTCTGACATTTTAAATGAAAATATATATTATTTTGAATGAAACAATGTATTATTTTCACATGCAAAAAATTTATCTCTAGTGATATGTGGAAGCAGTGAAAGAAATTATCATACAAGATTTCTCACAAAACTTCGATTAACTGGTCTGAGAACCAAAAGCTGCCGTGTCACCTTGAAGCCTCACTGCATGGCATGAATTATGTGCTAAAAATCATCAGTGTGTCCCAAAACAACAGCTTAGTCTCAACAAGTCATAAAAGAATGTGAATTGCTGATTGATTGTCAATTCTTGTCTTCACAGGAAAGCGTGCATCAAGCAGGAGGGCCAGATGAGTGGGCTCAGATTAGACACTGTGGAAATCACGGCTGTCATGGATTAGAGAGAGTGAACCTCTGAATATCAGTGATAGGCTTTTAGAACAGAGGTGGCACAGTCTTTTACACCGAGCTTCCTGTAGTCACCAAGAAATACTTTCCTTTCTTCAATGCACACAGATTTTCAAGCAGAAGCTGCACTATTACCAAGTAATTTACATATAAATTAATCCATATTAGACCATATGAATCACTCTCTCCTTCACAGGAGTGATCACCATCCAGTTGGTCTGATTGCCTAAGCCAACATATCCATCATAATAATTTGTTTTAAATCATTAGGTAGACACTCTCGTTAATGGGCCTTGTGTTACAGTTCTGCTGGAGACAGGCCTAAGTAATAAAGTCCAGCTCTGAAGTTCAAGTTTCCAGTTATTTGGCACAATCAAGAGTGATATTCAAATGTGTGATGCTGCTTCAGAATGTGCAGACAAGGTCTGATGCACAGGAACACCAGAGAAAGTCAGGACCTTGCTGCCTTCAATACAGACTCAAGGTGAAGGTTGTGGTGCTGAATGTTCCTCTTACACAGCATCAGTCAATCTTCACTGCTTCCAACTTTTTCTTTAGCTACAACTACCTCTAATTTCTGTTAAAGAAACTGCTTGATTAATGCCTTGGTGGTGGCAATTTAATTTTGCTGGCATACATTTCTTTTTTCTGAACTGAACCTGTTAAGTTTAAGGAGTGAAGCTGTTTTGAGAGAACAGAAATTGCTGCATACAACATCTATAAACCTGATAATTCCCAAACTCACCCAGCTCTCTCTGGGAGTTACATGTTGGTTTCTACCACAGAAGACAGTACTTCAGAATTAACAAAACCAACCAGCCAACCTGAATTGGTTAATCGAGCCAAAATCAATCTTGACTAATTTACTGCAGCAGATGTGCGGAAGATGCATAAAATACATAGGATTAAGAAGCTTTTTTTTTTTTTTTTTTAAAATCTCTTGAGTCAAGTTAAAATAGAATACTGTCATTGAAAGGTTATCTGGTATAACAACCTAGCCAGCAAAAGACAGAAGGAGAAGACTGTATTATTTTGTGAATTGTTTTATGAAGTATCTCTGATACTGACAATCAGTGACCTAAATCCTTCAACAAGGAGAGATTTACAAGAACTTGTCTATAGAGGCAAAGTGTTTCTACTGACTTCAGGCAGCCCTGGGATGAGGGATTAGCAGAATTGCTCATAAATATGGCTTACAGCTACAGAATGCCACAACTGGGAGCCTTCAATAGGAAACTATGCGTAAACATGCCTATGGAAACAGTCTTCACTTACTGATCATGACATGGATGGGGTTTAATAGCTTCACAGACCTATGTGTTGGACTTTGTAAAGGTACTTTCCTTTATTAGCTCACACCATTTTATTTATGCCCATAGAATTTTGTTACCAGCCATTTTTTTTGTTCAGGGTTATTTGAAAGTCTCCCACTTGGACAATCCCAACCTGTGAGACTCCTGTATGGATCAAGGATGAGTGCCACCTGGCACTATCTTCTTAAAAGGCTGCGTTTTTGTTGCTGATGTTGTTTCTTTTTTTTTTGTGTGTGTGTGGTTTTTTTTTTTTCTTTTCTTTTAATGAATTATAAGCATTATAAGATGGATCAGGTAGAATTTAAATATCACAAGCTGTTACACACCAAACACTTCAGGAATAGTTAATTAAGCAGCAGTATGCAGCAGGCGGTCAGGCTCGGAGTGGTTCTTGCATTCCTGGGATGGTATCATGCTGGAAAAGCCCATCTGATTACCTTTATTAACCATCTCAGAACGGTAGTAATTAACTACTACAGAAATTTACTGTCTAAAAAGCACATTGTTATCAATGAAATGAATGCAAGTTTTCACAACACTGCACTTAATGGGCATTACTGCCACACACAAAGCAGTGCTGGCAAATCATTTCGCAGCCCATTTGAGTTCAGGTAATATTAAAGCTGTTACATAATACAAATTTTAAGCAGGATTCAGCTGGATAAGTAAGTGGAGTAGAGATTGCTGCTACCTGTGTGGTGCTGGCAATCTGTGACTAGCATCCTTTGATAAATGAAAATGGTGAATCTTAAGGCTGGTCTTCAGAGACTGCGGCTACATCCACTCTGTGAAAATGTATTCTGACTGCATGACTGTACTTTGACATTAACTGCCAAAACTGCAGCCATTGTGGGTTTGATGTGGCTTCGCATATCATTACAGCAAGAAATTAATTCCAGGATCATCATGTCAGGGCAGCTTAGTGACTGGGGCCTGGTGTACTGCTGAAAGTACTGAGCTTCTTGTCTGAGCAAGGGAAACTATCAGACCCCTACAATTAATGGTCACTTTAGTCATTGCAGCCTCCATCACGTGTTGCTGCTCCTAACCCCATGTGTTCAACAAGGGACAAATTGCTTTCTATGTAAGTAAATCCTCAGTAGAAGCAATGAAAGATGCATGCTAATGTATCCCAGCTGCTGATTAAACATGTCAAAACCTTAAATTGCCTTTCTTCTTTCAGCTTGATGTGTGATCCTTTTCACTTCTTGCCCTAAGCTGCTGGGAATTTGTGCACCGCAAACCAGCGCCTACATGCACCCCATGGATCATTGCTGGGCAAAGCAACATCTCCTTATACTTCATTCTGTCTTTCCAGAATCCATTAGTATGCCAAGGAATGAACTATTCCAGCCCCCTGAGCAGCTTCAAGGAGCCATCATCTCTTTTAAAATGTCTCTGACAGAAAATATGTCTTTTGTCTTCCCTTGGAAGGGAACAATTACCCAAGCCATTCGTATTGAGCCCAGGGTCACCAATGGTCAGAAAATGACATGACTTTGAAGCCCATTGTCTCACTGCCTTGGTGGGCCAGAAAGCAGGATTGTTATCCTTTTTGAAAAGGGGAGAATTGCAACTTGCTAGTACTTGCTTCTCAAATCTGGGATGGGCAGAAACAGCAAATGCAGTGTCATGGTACTGGCACAGTGAAAAAGGAATTTGAGAAAGGATGTGTGACATATGCCAAGACCTGTGCTGTTTGAGTCAAAGTTACAGAAACATTTAGTTTTACATGATGAGTTAGAAAATTTCTCACATAATGACTTAAAATTATCACAAATGCTCCTGAAATAGCCTTTTTCCAACAGGTGACATGAAATGAAATGGAAGGAAATGGTGCATGTTTATATTATGACCATTTCAAACCAATGTTGATCACCTCTTTGTGTCGTATTTCACCAACATACATTATATATCAAGTTAGCAAAATAGTATTTTTCAGGATTGCAGGCGTTACATTGGGGCAAGATATTGTTATTTAATAATCAATTTAGAACATTAGTTATAAAATAAATCAGTGTCACTACTGACACTTGCTATTTCATGCACACTATTTTTCTTAAGGATTTAACACTGGTTCATTTATGCAGGTGAAAAAGACAAAAAAGGAAAGACAGTAATTTGTGAACCAGGAGACATTTTTAAAACATGTTTTAAAATTATACTGCTATTTTTCAACATCTGCCTTTGGCAGCCTTTCCTCCCTCAGCACAGTTACTAGTCAAGGCATTATTATTGCATATGTTCTGAAGATGTAGGATACTCTTCAAAAGGCTTTATTTAAAAGAAATAAAATCTGTAAGCGCACTCATTCCCAACAGCACAGTATAAACATTTAACAGAAATAAAACAACAAAAATCTGGGGACCAGATGAGAAAATGAGTTCAAATTCATACTCATTTTCACTGAAAAGTTTCATCTTTGGTCTCTGTACTATTTATTTCTCTTATTATGAAGAAAAAGGTTGAGTCAAGAGAAAGTGTGAGTCCCTGCAGAGGGACTGAATAGACATTGCAGCACTCAAAAGTGATGACAAAGAGACTGATAATAAAAATAGCAGTGAATAACTCGACTGACGCTGAGTTACTACTGGAAATACGGCACCACCAGCCTGCCTGATGCACAGACAGATTTTTGTTCAGTTTCCAGATTCCTGCAATTATGTTGTTGTAAGCAACAAAATATTTCAAATAATGATAGCAATTAACAATGAAAACATACATTATGGGACTCATGCAGTTTGCTCAAGGCATGAGCACACACAATCCTTCTTTCTTTTGATGCTACGGAAATATCTTTACATTGTAAGATAGCATTTAAAGTCTCCATATATTCTTTTCCTTTTGGACTTGAAATAAGAACTCTGGATTGACAGAGTAAAGTTGAATAGTAGGTAAAGGTGAGCCTTAATACAATTTCCAAAACTGAATTCTCAGTATTTAAGCCTTACTGAGCACCAGGCCCTTAAACATCCTGGAGCTTTGCACTCAGAACAACAGTAAAAGCCCAGGTGTCCCAAGTGAGATAAGGCAGCACTGATATGCCAGAAGTCCAAGGCTGTGGTCCTTAGATTACCTTCCTGCATCTTTTAGAAATGGATTTTGCAGCAACAAGAGCTTTTGTCAGGAGGTTTTTCTGGGAGGGCTGTCTCCAAATCCAAGGTTCCTGTCTCAGCCTGAGGAGGACCATGAGGAACACCAAGGCTGTAAGCAATGTGTGTGGGACACTGTGCCCTTTCTTGCTTCTTCAGATATCCTTACACAAGTGCAGCACTGGATACCAAAATACTAAAATACCAAAAGCACTCTCTAAAACCAAACAAATCTGTAGGAAATAAAAGGTATGACCTAGGTGAAATGATTTCGAGTTTGCAGACTGGTCGATGAGGGACTGGGGTGAGTACTGAAACACAGACACTGGGTGAAGTGGCCAAATCTTTGTAGTCTTGAGGTATAACATCTCTAAGAGATAGAAAGGAGTTAATAGAACAGAATAATGAAGATTGTTCTAATTTTGTTTTGTTGTTTATGCCAACCAAAGTTAGTAGATTGTTCTAATTCTGTTTTGTTTTTTATGCCAACCAAAGTTAGTGACATGTAAAAAGTGAGAACTCTCCTTATGTTATTAAAAAGAGGCTTGAAAAATTTAACGCTGGTTTTTCATGAAACTTATCTTTCACTCTGGACAAAACCTACCAATTTAGCTTTCTCAAAGAGTTAATGATTTTAGAGTCTCTTTAAAATCAGCAATTTAATAGGAAACTGCCCCTTCATGCTAATGTGAGTTTGTTTACTCACAGTAGATGTTCAAGTTTTTAACATTTGTATTTCAAAAACACACTCTCTTAAAGTACACAAATCAGCTTTTTTTTTTTTTTTTTATGAAGTAATATTTTGATTCAGATAAGACTGTGGATAAATGCCCTTAGACTTGCTGTAAAGGCCACTCACTGACTGCAACTTCCATTGAAGTCAGTGGGAGTTTTTTCACAAACTTCAAGAAGGCATTAGATCTGATCTGGGTGATTTAACAGCAAAAGTGCTGTTATAAAAGCAGAATGTCGTGACACCAGTACTATAGTCCATAGCCACTTTTTCTAGTCAGTCTGTGAATTTAGGAGGCTAAATACAAAGGAAGCACTGGCTCCACAGAAACACATTTCGAGGAAAGGTTTCAGTATTTTAATATTGAGTTAATATTTTATTTTTTAATTTTTAAAAGGAAAGAGAAATAAATACAATGACTTAAAAGAAGTCATAAGGGAATATGTGTCTTCTCGTTTGTAAGACAATTTACAGATACTTGAGCTGGTTGAGGGAGGAATGGGGGATAAAGGCAGGCAGAAATTGCTAGAATAACTGGAAATTAGGAAGTGGCCAGAGTCATAGCAGCTGAGGCTCTGGATTGTCAAGATGCAGATGGGGATGTGCATTTACAGGAACTCCCATGGCTCAATGCCAAGCTTAGAGCTGAACTCACTCCTTCCTGGAAAAGCTGCCATGAGCTGAAGGTGTTCCCTCAGCTGGGGTCAAGAGGGCCAGGAGAACACAGGCTGTGCAAGTATTTAGAAAATTTTAACTGCAGGGAATTTGTGTCAGCCTTGTTCAGGTCATTGCCCTTCCAGTTTCTGCAGGAGTCCCAGGCATCTGTAGCTAGGAAGAGATTTTTTTTTCCTTAATCTAAGTCTCCATGGTGCAGTAACATTTAATCTGACAGCAGGATGTAGGGGTTGTTGACATGCTTAAGCCAGTTTTTGTGATACCCTGTGAACTGAAGATATTACTCAGAAAGGTTTTTAACCCCACAAAGATTGTCTATTTCTAATTATTTGTTATCTTTGCTGTTATAGAATTTTCTTGTCTTACATTTAGGACATTGCTTCTTTTGCAGACATCTTGTGATAACATTAATAATCCCCTTTTTTCATTTGTATTATCTCCTTGGAAATATTTATAGACTATGTTCATATTCCCCTGATTCCTTCTTTCTGCAGAGAGAATTAATTTTGTTTCCTCAGTCATTCTGTCTATTATATGTTAGACCATAATCCTTCCACAGTGTCATTTTCTTGCTCTTCTATGCGTTGTCTCTACTTCTACAATATAATTTTTAATCATGGACAAGAGAACTACATATAACTTCTTAAATATAATTGAATACATGTTATCTGCTCTTTCAGCTGCTCGACTGAGCAAGATGTAAGGTCAAGATGATACTTTCAACGTCCTTGTCATGTCAGAACACTCATGCTAAACTGCACTTAGTTTATTTTATTCTCAAAATAATATGGAGAGGAAAGTTTCAGCCACACAGCATTAATGTTTCCAATAGGCAAAAAGGAGGGGCAGAAGGAATGAAATTTAATCAGTTTTTATAATTTTACTTGTAAAAATAGAACCAGAAACAGCCATCATTGATACTTTTACTAAACATTTTTCAAGGCATATTGGAACAACACCTCAAGAGGATTTAAAATTTTAATTGCCCTTTAATTGCCCTGGTAGGTATCCAGCTATCGTCCTATAATTTAAAACCAAATCCAGCAGTATAGGTTTCGTTCAGAGAGATGCTCTATAGAGATATACTGGTTCAGTTTAGATTAGAAAAAATATTAAGACTGCAATCTATTCGTTTGATTAATATATTTGTTCATTTGTTCCTGTAATAGTACCACATCTACCAGCCTCATTAACCATAATAGACCTTTAAGCTCCTGGTGGGTTATAGGTTACTAAAGTGTTACAAAGTAATTCTTGTCACTATAATTTAAACATGATGTTGTTGTTATTACTGAATCTATTTTATGAACCTTTTTTCATAACCAGATACATGCAGAAATGCTTGGTTGTATATTGCTCTTGGCTGCAATGGCAAAAAAATCTGGGTAATTACAGCTGATGAATGGTGGGTACTGAGCTCTTGAATACCTACAGCAACCTTCTGCCCTCGCACACCTCACAGTGAAAGTGCTGCAGTATAATGCTAATGAGGAACATTACCTACCTGGCTCTGAAAAGGAGCCCAAACTGTGATCATCATGCATGAAGGTGCTCAAATTCACTGTCAGGAGCTTTGCCAATGCACCTTTTTGATGTGATCGAATGACAGAACAACCCAAGGCATTATTGAATCCTGCACTCAGAACTTGTAGATTTTTGTCTGTAGAAAATAATGCTGCTCTAGTCATTCATCAATAGTAGTTGCAAGAAAATGCATCTTGTATTCCATGCAAGGAGATTCCAGTCAAGCCCTAGATCAAGATAAAGACATTCCTGGTATTCTGTATTATATTTTATCTGTAGAGTGTAGCAAGCAAAATAATGCAACTTGCTTTTATAATACTATTTCTTCATCTCATAGAACCACATTTTGTAATTACCCAGCATTCCTTTAAAAATCTTAAAGGCTTTGTTATCATCAACTAGTGCAACCAAACAACCTCAGTGTTTGTCAAGTACATTCACAGTTGCTTGTATATACCCTAAATGCAGTTATTTGTCAGCTACTCATTATTTCAAACATCTGTAGTGATGAGATGATTGTTGGAGAGCCAATCTCTAATATTCAGGATCAAGCTCCTCCCAGAAGTTGTTTAAACACAGGTATCAGCTGGCATTTCAAGTTAGACAGGGTGAAAGTGGACACAAGAGATATAACTAAATTGAAATTCCAGAGCTGATCATCTTCAGTGCTCATTAAAGGATTCTCATTGCCTTAGCTCACTCTCTTTAGGTGAAACCTGGGTAAATAACGTGAGCAACATGTTTAAATTACTCTGGAGTAGTTCTAGCAAGCCCTGCCTATGTCCCTGCAGATGGACGGCCAAAACCACTGGACAAACATCCTTTGCACGTCATGGAAAAGGAAATACTGGGCCACTGAATGCTGGAAGTGGAGATCCTTTTCACTGAAGTACACTGAAGGATGTGTAACTCCTTCAGGATTAGCTAAAGAACATATTCAATGGGAAAGCATAGGCTATAGGATAATGAATCCAGTCTGGTCCTTCCAGAATTTTTTGCCTAGAATTTAGGTTATCCTACAAGGGTTTGGGTTTTCCCAATCTATATTATCATAGTTTTGTCTTATAATCCTGTGAAGTTCTTATCTGACTTAAGATTTTTCCAGTAAAGCTCTCTACTTTTGTTTCTGGAATTAATTTGTCCTTTGCTTTTCTCTAACACTGGTGCATAACAGATGATAGAAGAATATATAAAATCCAATACTACTGGTCATGACAAAAACTTTGCCTGGAATAGCTACACATCTCCTTATAATTTCAATATTTGCTTATTCTGTCTCATACTTTATGAGTCTCTTAGGAATATCATAGAGTGGCAGATCTTTAATTTTTTTTCTGAACTAAAATGAAAAAAAATGGTCCCACCAGGGACACCGGTAATTAGTTTTCCGAGTGTATTAACTTCTCTCCATGTTTTTTCTCTCAGTCTTGGGTTTAAACATTGGAGATGAAGAAAGAAATATTTGCAAATACTGTGTTATTGCAAATGTCAAAATGTTCAAGGGTACAAGTGGATTATTAAGCATCCGAAAAGACTCAGCTGAAATCCATAAAAGGCAAAGTTTTTTATTTCTGTGAAAACTATCTTTTCTCTCGAATAATTTTGTCTTGGCACAGTGACAACATTGGGTCAATAATTACTCCAACCATTGAAGCTGATTTAGAAACCTTAAATCAAATTCAAGTAAGACCTGGTGTTTAATAACCAAGAGCTTTCCTACTGCTTTGCAATACTAAATAGACTCACACAACAGAAAATGACACATGAAACAGAAGCCAGTAGAACCATTCTGGCTAAGATAAAAGTAATAGACCTTAATAATAAGGCTTAACTGGAATCCCCTCACACTTTCTACGCATTTACTGTTTCTAATAAAACCTCAGATATCCTGGAAAATGATCAGAAAGAGTGTAACACTAAATAAATCTGGGCAGCTCAGAAGATGAAAGCAGCCAGAATCATATTTTACCCGTGGGACAAAACTACAAATCTACCTTCAAGCCAACAATGATAGAATTCAGCACTGAATGAAAATTCTCATTCATGTAGAAATTTTATGCCAGGTAGAAAAAAACCCTACAAAATGACAAGTGACTCTTGACCAACATTGGCCTACATCTTCAATCAATGAAGTAATTTTTTTAATCTGTAAAGAGTAGAGAATTTTGACTGCTTCTTGTGAAAGTGTGGAGGATCTTTTCTGTGTAGGTTCCTTCTTTTAAAAGTGCAGAGGAAGATTATAGCCTAAAGGAAATGACTAAAAACACCAGAAATAAAGCAAAAAAAATGCTGTCTTCTGCCATTGGAAAAATGTTTGTGCTACAAATGTACTTGTTTTTTGGTGTGTATATCTTCCCACAGAGAGTATGGGTGGAAAAAAGTGACAAAAGTGAAAAAAAAATCACCACAGAGTTTTAGTGAGATAAAAAAGTTTAAACAACTTTGCCCCTCTGTCTCCCAAGCTTGCCTGGATCAACAGGGAGAGCAATAATGTCTGGAAGGCTGTCTGGCAGTGGGTCTAAGAGCCTTTCCCAGATGGCATGGTTATTGAACTCGGAGATTATTGCCAGAGTTATTGCCTTGGAGCAGGGCTGGATTGTGGCTGAACACTTGGGTGTGTCATGTACCCACCACTGCCCACTGAAAATCTGTGTGAAAGCAGTCCTGGTACCCCATGGCTGGCCAGAGCTGTTCTGACCTCAAGCAGTCACTGGGGTCTTGCAACTAAGAGCCCATAAGTGCTTTGATGGTAGCAGAAATGCTCCTCAGTCATCAGTACTGCTCAGGAATCAATGTCTCTAGCAAACCAGGCTTCGTACTGAGAGCTCACAAAGCTGAATACCTTCAGTACATATGGTATTAATGATTATTCTCTTGTTAAGTAATCAAATAAGATGTTTTGAGATTGCTTTGAGGGAGTGGAGAGAGACAGGTACGAGGCACTTTTTTTAAATGTGCAAACTAGTTTAATTCTCTAGAAGTCATTAAGCAACAACACCAGATGTGAGCTGGGCTGTAAGATTTTTGTAGTGGGTTGATTCCTCTGTGGGGGAAAATATGAGTGCTGCATACGTTTGGGAAATAGTTTTGGGTGTTTTATTCACGAACAACAGATACCTAAGGTCATGTTCACCTTGTAAAGAGATTGCAAAAACGACAAGCAACCTACATATAATCAATCCATCATCAAGACTTCAGCTGGAAATGCACCTGTGTCCCAGACTGTGCTATCAACAGCTGCTGCCTGTCTTTGTCACCTCCTTATAAGCACTTTAGGAAATATTTTGCACTGTTTTTTTTCTTTTTTTTTTCTTTTTTTTTTCTTTTTTTTTTCTTTTTTTTTTTTTTTGTTTTGTTTGTTTTTTTTGTTTGGTTTTTTTTTTTTGCTATATGGATTTCTTTTTTTATTTTGGATGTTGAAATAATGTGTTCCTGCAGACCACCAGTACAGATGGAATTTAATCCATGATATCATGTCTGCTGCTACTGGATGTGAGTATAAGTGTACCACCTCTAGCACAAAGCATCTGTAAACATACAAATTTCTGTCAAAAGCCAAGCTCAATTATAGTATCAAAAGCCAGTTTTCTGATTCATGGTAGGAGCAAATGTGTAGAAGGAGATAACTGATACAGCCTTAAATATAATTATTCCTCTACTTAACCCACAGACCCTGAACAAACCAAGAACACACCTTTGAATGGGTAGAATGTTTTTGTACTGGTTTATGACTTTGCTTAGGGGGGCAGTGGCTTTTATGCAGTATGAAATACTGATTCAATGCCTGGGGAACCACAGCTCAATGTTATTAGCCATCATGACATCAAATCTCTCCTACCTAGACATAACTGGGATCAGCTGCTCTCTCTGCACCAAACATTTGCTGGCAGGGTGGCACTTGAGGGGTGCTCAGCACTTGATCTCTGGCTCCTGGCACCCTCCCTGGCAGACTGGGTTCTGTGAAAGCCAAGTGGCAGCAGCAGCTGGAGCACTGCTGCCACAAACTCCCCAGCTGCTTACCCCATGCTGAGCTGAATCTGGTATTGCAGGAGTAGGAACTATTAAAAAAGTTCCTTTCCCTCACTCTACAGTGAGGAAAAACCTGTTTGAAACAGACTAAGGTCTTCTTCAGTCTGGGCAATGTTGCATTACTTATGATCCAGGGCTCTCATGTTTAATTTCTGTGAAAGATGCTACTGGAAGGCAAGTGATGGCACATAGCCAAGTTCTGTGAGCTCTGTCAGACCTGCATCAGAATGACTGTGCTATTTGATAGAAGAAAATATTTGATGCCAGATATTTCTGTTCAAAAACAAGATAAAATTGTATCCCTTTGCTCTCCTCCCAGTCACAGGAGAAATACACATATAATTTCAGTGATATTTCCTTTTAAGGTTGAAGGAAATTCCTCCTAAGGATGAATCAGCTGGGGGAAAATGTAGTGAGCACTTTTGTTGCTAGGAGTAATTTAAGGAAATTAATTTTGGTTTAAAGGGCTGCCTTCAGGCAGAACTGCATGCTGTCTTGAGGGCACTGAAAAAAGTAAAGCCAAAGAGTTAAATACTGCCAGGCCTCTCCAGGTAAATTTGGGTAGACCAAAGCCAATTTTATTTATACATAATTTCTTTCAGGGGGCAAAGTTTAAGAATACAATAAAGTTCAAAAGCCTTAGGGATACTACAGCAATAAAATATCATATAGACAAAAGTAATAAATCAGTATTGAATTATCACCTGACATGAACTGTGCAGGCTTATAAAAATTAGCTTCTTATGAAGACATGTCTGTTCTTATTATAGATGAAGTTTCAGAACATATTTCTTCTATTTTACTTTTGCATTCTTTCTAAACAACTGTTTTAGGTATGCTTTCAAACAATATCCAGAATTCTTTTGGAAAAGAAAAAAAAAATTACAAACTCCATGGCGAGTCTGTTATGTTTGAGCATAATTAATACTCTGTGGCAATTTTTGTGTGCATTTGGTGCTCTGGCCCTTTTGTTTTAGTACTCCTAAGCAGTGACTTTTAATGTGATATCCAAAAATTTCTGACAATTTCTCTCTTACTATAGGAACCAAAAATCCTATACTACATGTACGATCCCATTTCAAAAGTCAATAATAATTGTAATCCCATAAAGTTCAAGAGAAATTTAACCTCTCTTTTCAGCTATCTTAACAGTTTAATACTTTCTCTGAATTGACTAGGAACCCTATTTGTGATTCAGAAAGCTTTTTCCCCATTTGATTTCTGATGTTGTGTCATTAACATAAAATTAATCATTACTTGGTTTCCCTGTATTTACAGCAGACAATATGTTCTTACCTAGGAGGTAAGAACATGTTACCTGCTATAAATATGTAAGTGATCAATGTTTTGCAATCATGTTGGTAAATTCAGTTACTTAAATTATAGTGACTGTCGTAAAAACCTAAAAGTTCATAATTAAATTTGACAGTCTCAAAAATTATCGATAGTTCTCTTTCAGTCTAGCATAGAAAATACTTAATTGTGCACCATCTAGGCTAGGAAAATGAAATCCTCAGAAACATTATTATGTGTTTGTTGAAATTTAATATGAAGGAATAAAGCCAATGACATGAATTTCATTTGCAGAAAAAACAACAGTGTTGTATTGACAAATAGATAGATATGTTTAGTAAAAAATATCCTCTTTTATAAAATAAATGAAAGAAGTGTAGTTGAAAAATGGACTGTCAGATTGGTGCAGGTCTAATGCTGTTCTTTCTGCAATGAACATTCTGCATTAGAGAGCTGAGAGCAACAAGCTGGAATTATTTTGAGATACTACATATTATTCTTTACATATTTACATATTCTTTAGAATAATACAATCAGCTATTCCATCTCAGGCAAATCGGTCCCTTAAGCTATAAATGTATCCTGATTATTTGTCTCATAAGCAGCCAAATGGAACAGGAAAAAACAGGAGTTGTGCTTTCTTGGTAAATTTCTACTATGTGGTAAACATGCTTGCAGAAACAATTAAGCACCCTGAAAAGAACATCTCTCATTTCCTGTGAAGCATAGCTGAATTTGGGAACCAACATCTGAAAATACAAGAAAATTGCTGCAATACCTGGTTAGTCTCTACATATCTGTGAATAAATTGTCATTTACAGTGACCTTCATTGCTTATGAAATACGATCCTGTTTTCAGGCAGTTTCGTCTTTTTTTGTTTTCAGCAAACTATAAACTAGATGAAATGTCTGATATAGTTTGAGAACTTGTCTTTTATTGGCACATGTCTGTTTTCTATTTTCTTATTAAAATCTTTGGGAATATTCTTATTCTTAATGGCTACAACGTGAGCCCATCCTTGTTAGTCCTCACTGTAATTCCTCATTTCAAGGTTTCTCCAGCCAGAGCATAGCTGCACCATCCCAGTTGCTGTATTTCACTCCCAAATCTGAGGGGCAGCTGGGGAGAGATGTGCACTCATCACAGATGAGCACAACCATCATCCTGGTGCAGTGGTGAGGAATGTTGGAGAGAACAGTGTACAGCCTTTGAAATGCAGTGAAGAAAGGCTGGAGCTGAAAAACATGTGTAAAATCCCTGGAATGGCTTTGTCCTTGTCTGTTGCAGGAGATACTCAAAAAAAGTTCATCTGAATGAAGAAGAATCCTCTGTGAGCTGGGTGAGGCATTGTAAATATGATCTTGAGAAATGCAATGAGGAGACAGACTAATTAATTAGCTAATTATTACTTGGATAATGATAAGGCTTATCTTCATGTCCATGAAACACTCCTGGCTGAGTGGTGGTTTGGGATCTAGCAAAACTTGTACTTGCACTCTTTGCCACTTTTATAGTTTTGCTAAATGCTGCTCAGAGGAGGGCTGGAAGCTGTGGCAATGGCACTTTATGCTAGCAGGGCTTGTTTGCTGGTGCTGCAGAAGTTTCCCTGTCCATACCCTCTTCACCTTACCCTCCTGCTTGGTGTTGTTCTCTTCGTAGGGACAAGAGCCTTGGGTCAGCCAGAGCCTGGACACCCTGACCCCCTCCCTTGTCCTCCCAGCAAGGCCTTGGAGGTGCTGCTGCCACATGGGCAACACAGGGGAGCAAGTGCCCAGGGCAGGATAAGGAGTTAAATCTGCCCCTGGGCTGCATTTGCAGTGTTCATCCACTCCAGGCCTTTCTGACTGCAGCATTTCTAGACTTGCTGTGCACTCAGAATAACCAGCTTGGCTTGGGCTTATCTATTTTAACAGCTTGAATGGGCTCATATAGGGTGAAGGTTTTTTCCAAGAATTTTATGTCTTGGGTCTTTCTTAATGCTGTGAATTTCCTGAGCTCTTTCAGTTACCTGAGGACCATTTAGCTCTGTCTCACCAGGCAAATGTGACATCAAGAAAAAAAATTAAATGCTAAAATTTTAGCAGGGAGCTGAAAAGCAGCATTGTAACACAGAACAAAGGAGAAAGAATATTTCTATGGAGTTCTAAAAATGACTGCTGTAAAGTTTATTTGCTCCCTGCTCTCACCTTCATACCTTGTCCCAGAGTCTTGCTGACTGCACTGACTCATATGGACTCAATCAGAAGTTTGAAGCAAAACAATTTGAAAACTGCCAGTTTCTTTGTAAAAGGACAGAAATGGTATTTATAAATTACTAGTTAAAAGTATCAGCTACCTAACAGTTCTGAAATTTCTGTGTTTAATAGTAGGCAGGATGATCTGCAAAGTCAGCTGTGGACACAAAACAGTCTCATGTTGCTTCTCTTGCCTCTGACCTGCAAATAAGGCAAGGTGAACAGCTAAATGGGCAGGGCTGGGAAAAGCCAGGCTTTAACAAAGAAGTGGTAAAAAGTATCTAGATTTTCTTTTTTTTCATTGAAGCATTTCTAAGTAGCAGCAAAAAAGACAGATGCTGAAGCTGTGGCTTGTCATCTTGATTGCCTTAGGCTGATTCTGTCACCAAGTCATTTGGCTGGGCTCCTCTCCCCCTCATCTACAGTTGAACCATAGCACTCTTCCCTCACTTCTGAAGGGTGTTATAAAGCTTAATTAGTACAAAGCCCTTTGAGCAGAGATTAAAGGAGAGCAATGCTGGATGTTCCTCCTCCTCCGACTTTAGGTTTGAGGCTGATACAGAGCATTGCCCTTCATCAGCTGGTGCTGCTCAGCTGCCACACAGAAAGACAGGCTGCTCTCAGAAAAACCTACTTGTGATGGACACGAGTTTCAAATTCCCCAAGCACTGCCCCAGCTCCATTTCAGCTGTGTCCAACTGCAAATGTTGCATTGGTAGGAAAACAGAATTATGGCCCATACTGAATCCACTTGGACAGTGAGAAGAGTCCTGGGAATTTAAAAGATTTCCAGAGGGACACCCTCAGCAAAATCCCACTGTTTTGTGGTAGGAAGTGACTGGGTGTGTTTTCATTAAATCCCCCAAGAAATAAATAAATGCTTTATTTTTACAAGGTTAAATGGAACCTGTGAATGCCTTGATATTTAAAGCACATCCTGTAATTTCACCCTCAAATAATGTAATGAAACAGCAGTCATAGGACCAAGGTTTTTTATACATCATAAAGTCACTGGAAAATAGATGTGAAAATTTGGGCTGATAATTCCTGCTGGTGAATGAGATGTAGAAAATGCCTTAAGAGGTCCTAAAAGAAAGCAAGCAGAATAATAGAGAAGACAATGGGGCACCTGCTTAAATGTCACAGATGGGAGCTGCTAGAAATTCTTTCATGTAAGTCAGGGATAATTCCCAGAGATGATTAGTACTACATAGGTAAATACCAGGGAGAAATCAGAATCAGGACCAGGGTATGGATAAGAAATGAGAGCAAGCAGATAAACATTAAAAGGTGCACGATTTTGGCTGGCTGTACTGATGTGTTCTAATTAATTGCAGTAATAGGATTCACACAGCTAAATCCCTGCACACCACAGTGAAAATTTACTCCTGATACCTGCCTGCAAGAAGATGGGTGTGGTGAGAAGGAAGGGAAGGAAAGGAAATAGAAGAATAATAAAATGACATTTCACCCCACTCTTTTATAGGAGTCATCTCATAATTACTGAGCAGGATTGGCAACACCTTTTAATGTTAGATTTTCTTTCTTTTTCTTTTTTTTTTTGTCTGTAGACAGGGTACTAGGAAAGGAGGGAGAGAAGGAGGGTGAAGTGAAGGATTAGTCTGGGTAAACAATGAAGCCTCAGTCTGGATGGTTTAAAACTCAGGATAATCCTAGCAAGTTGGAGCTTTGCAGTGGGATAGTTTGAAATGTAAATGTGACATTCTCCTTGGTAAATTAACAAGACATGACTGCAGGCTCTCCTTGTTACTACAGTCACATTCAAAGAGTCACTCGTTCTCTCTCTTTTCATCTAATGCTATGACAATAGACAGTCACCAGGAGCCTGCTTCAAATAAATATCAAATCAAGCCTTTATCATATCCAGAACTGACATATGCACTGAATTATCTTTTATTCATTTTACACAGAATTTTGTTGTTATAAACACAACAGGATGCAGCTGGGATACCAGCCCCTCTCCCCCATCCCCTTAACAACAAGTTCTTGCATGCTATCTAATCATGACTATGAAGCAAAAATTTAAATTTTATTATGCAATTGCCTAAATGGAAATGATTGATCATGTTTTGTTCCTGAACACCTTTGAGGGATTTATTGAATTTTTTATTTTATTACTTTGAAAAAATGCCCTCACCTATCATAAACATGCCTTGACAATAACAATCATGAGCAAATGTCAGATGATGGGATGTGACATCTATACAGTACAACTGCTAATTCCATCTGTCCAGGACATATAGGCACGTTCTCCTGTTCAAATAGAAATGGATGGTAGCATTTAAACTATTATTGTAACATCTTTATTGCTTCCTGTTTTCTCTGGAGAGGTCTGAGGATGGGAATGCTGTGGGGATGGCTCTTACCCCGTGTTTTGTCTTACTCTTAGGGCTGTTTCGTGCAAACTTCTCTGTGGTCCCTTGAGGAGGACCAGGGAATAGCTGCCATACAAATATCACAACCTGTCTCTACTTTTTGTCTCCAACATGCCTTCTAGCCTCTTCTCAGCCTTCAACTCACTGCTAAACTCGTTGGAGACCTGCCAGAGTGGGAACACCTAGCTTTTCACAACTTAGTGGTAAGAATTTATTCTTCAGAAGGGTTGCAGGGCACCTCTTTCATTACCAAGTGTATAGGCAGTGGTAGAATGATTTTCTTTGTGAACTTTATCAATAGCTCTACAATTGTGATAGCCCAGCATTTCAGAGATGAAATACATTTTAATAGAATATTTTGAGCATATCTTTTTCTCTGAATCTGAAAGCTGCCTCACTGTGTTGTTTATAGCCCACAAGCTGTCCAGAGGAAACTTCTAGCCATGTTTGCTGCATTATCTTAGACAGCCATGCAGACATTGCCTCACTAAACCCTCCTTTAAACTTGTGACATAGTGATGTGCATGCTCAAGCGTGGACATCCCCACCAGAAATAAATGCTGATCTTTGCAAAGCTCTAATGAGTATTATTGTGGTTGTACATATCTGCAGTAAAGAGATAGCTGCTTCCTGCCTGTGGCACTGGTATTACTTTTCACATGTATTTTAAAAATATGACAGAGATCAAGGTGTCTGAAAATAAATTCTCAGAAAGAAAGCACTACCAATGCTTTAGCATACTTATTAATCTCTCAAAGCTAGATTGCTCCATAACAGAAGCTGGCCAGTTATTGACAGCAATCCTTTCCCAGAGGGTTTCATATAACTTAAGCTTTACCCATGTGAAGCTAAAATAGCTTCAATTAAATATTACTTTCCATGTGCTCACATAAATTCTTACATGTCTCAACAGAGATTTTTTTCCATGGTGATTTTATGTGCTTCCATTGAAGTCATTACTCCTCTTCAAAAGTGAAATCTGCTTTTTGTATTGTGAGTGAAAAGTTGTAAAAGTTGTCAAGCGGTTGCTATAACTTAAGCTTTCTAAGTCTTTGGTGAAACTGAGGGGCATATTTGGACATTCCCAGCAACAGCAGCAGTGCCATCATAAGAAAAAGTTCTTAAGTAATGAAGGATCACAAACATCCCTAAAAAATTCCAGGAATACCTGCTCTTGTGTGGTAATTCAGGTAGCACTGCCCATCTCCGAAAAGATGTTCAAAGATCCCTTAGTGCAGTACTTTTGCCATGAGCAGGATTCTTGGTGCTTTCCTGCAAGAATATAATGGAAAATATCAAGAGTTATGACTCTGTAAAACATAATTTCTGCATTACTGGATACTTTGTTTAACACTGTTTTTGTGGGAAATGGATGCTATGTCCAGAAAGGATATTTGAGAACATCCAAGTTCAAAAGACCCCTAGTAATACTGACATTCCCAGTCCTGCAAAAGGGAATGGAATGCACACACCTCTACGCAGAAGCAAGACCATGGTGGCTCTGTGCTAACAGAGCCTCATTTAGACCACAGCAGCTCCTCACAGCCCATACCAAGTGGTGTCAAAGGGTTTGGGTATAAAGGCAATCACGTGTCCGGGCCTGGTTAGCTGTGGTAGCAAAATTGAACCCAGTTTAAAAATTCAGCATAAATCCTGCATTACCCAAAGAGTTAGTCTTTGAGTTTCAGAGCTGCAGACAAGACAGTGAACTAAGGACAGTGTTTTCTGACTTCATTACCTGATCAAATGCCATTTAAAATTCTCTTGATCTTTTCTCAAAGGGAAAACATGAGCTTCTGTATTTAAGTCCTTGTAAAAATACCATGGGTGCTAGAGATCTGCAGCAGTTCCACTGTTTAAATAGGACATCTCAATTCATGACTTGGAGAGTCTGTTTTAAGTCCCAGAGTGGCTTACTTGGCAAGTCATTCAGAGGCAGAGCTACACACACCTGGGTGCCTCACTCAACTCTGTATGGAGTTGTTTTAAGTGAGAGCTCAGCTCCCCAGTGCATCTGCAGTGTGCTCAAGATGAGGAACTCTGCTCTTTCTAGGTAAGTCTACTCAGCACAGCATTGTCCTGACTGAATGAACTCTCCTGATGAACCTGCCTTTTTGTCTCATTCATATGATGCTCTGCTGTGGCCAATAACACTTCTGATTCCTACAGACCCTCTGTGCCATGCATTACCTGGCTTTTAGAGTACTGACAATGCCACAGAGGCCGTATGCTGTGAAGCTGAACTAATGCACATTTGTAAAAATAACCCTTTGAGATCTGAGGAGAGAAAGAGCTTATAGAATAGCCTGTCTCTGGCCACTGCTGTTCATAGTTCCATGATTGATTTCAAACATAGTGGTTTTAATTCATAATTGAAATTTGCCCTTGTGTTTGACAGGAAATGGGCAACATCAGAGAAAGCATTGAAGTGACTGTGTGCACTTACTACTAGAACATGCAGGTTGACAAGTAGTTTTAGAATTCAAAAAGAATTTTTAATGTGATGTCCTAGCCCAGTAATTGATTCATATATACCAGCTTGTGATCTGCAAGATAAAAATGCTGATTAACTATGATGCAAGAATGCTTTAAAGTAGAACCCTTTGATTTCCATATTTTCTGACAGACATAAACTAGTTATTGAATAACATTTGCATGATTTGTCTGTCTTATATCCTTAATCAAATTAAAAGATTTAAAGGAAAATGTATTATTTATAATGCTTTTATGTAAAAGGATTATATCTTAGTCTGTTGAGTATTTTATTTATGTTAAGTACAGCTACTTTGACACAATTTGATAGTGTCCAAAACCTTAAAAAAAAAAAAAAAAGAAAAGAAGAAGAAATATACTCAGGAGTACATAAGAGCATCTCCTTGACACGGGAATATGTGAATAGCAAAAAGAAGAGTTTTATGAGGATCTACATTTGACAGATGCTTCATCCTCTGCAATCTTTTTCCTCTTATGTTCTGCTGTGTTGCAGTTAAAAGTTTTTTGCTTTCCCCACACCACACAAAAATGACAACTGACCTAAGGTTTAACTAGCTTTCACCTAGGATTTTGGACATTGTGATCAAATAATGAAGTTAAAACCAGACTAGCATATTGCCAAGAGAATGAAAAATATTATAAATACTGGCATCAAATGAAAAAGGGTTCTGTAGTTGATGGCTTTCAAAGAAACATGCTAGTCCTCGAACACCATGTAAATGGCAGGAACAAATCTATTTTCTGTTTAGAAAGATAGTACTAATTCTAAAATTAGAATTTTATTATCTTTAGTCCATAAGATTATTGTCTGGCCTCACTTATTCACATTGCAAATTATCCCTACTTGCATGCCTGGATGGACTTTTATCCAGTTTTCCTAATTTATATTTTTATAAATGGTTATCTAACATTCATTCCTATACTATATATCAAACAGTACATAAAATGATTTACAAATCTCATAAAATCAAATGTATCTTTTCATTAACCTGTACAGGACTTTAATATTTATATGACTTCATTCAATTTGCCTTGGTTTGATCTTTTTCATTCTCCTGTCTCCCTCAATGCTTAAAATCTAAATGACAGATTTAGAGTTCATTGGGCAAAATGATTTGATTTGACACCCATGTTCCAATAAGCATAACAGTGTCATTGTAGTTTCCTTTGGAGCAGGATTAAACATAGGACAACCAATATTTGGATATGCCAGTATTAGTATTAGTCCTTAGTAAAATGGATGACAAATGGATAAGGACATGGGGAAGACAGATACAGCTGGAAAGAAAAACTATAAACAGCCATTGCTTGGTCTGCTGCACTGCAGAGAAAACAGAAATTTTGAGTTCAACTATTTTATAAGATCTCCTCCTGTCAAAACCACAGCGACACTAGTGGACAGTGCTTCATTGGACTGGGAACTACTACACGTCAGGTGGATTCCATGGTTCTGTCACTTAGAGATCCTGTGGAAAATCTGGGTAAGGGATCTAGTCAGAAGCCACAGCTCACAGAAGCATCAACAGACCCCATCAAAACAAGGAACTTTAGATAAGACTTTTCTAGAGTTTTGACTTCATTTTTCCCCATAATGTTCAGATAGATATTTCAGTGATCTGCCTCTTTGCATTTATTCCACAGCTCTTCATCTTGGCCTTTCTCCTTGTTTTCTTTCCCCTTCATGTTCTGTCATCCCCTTTTCAAGATATTAAAAGGGAACTAATCTCTTCCCTTTCAACACATATGAAATGAAATAAAATCAGTGTTTGCCTTATCAATTGATCACTGTGTTTGTGTATCATGCCCCTCTTTCATATCTCTTTGTTCAGGGCAAGTTCATTTTTCAATAGGTAAGAGTCAGGATTGGGGAACAGAATTCCTAAGGGACCAGAGATAGGTGGCAACAGGAAGAGAAACAACCTCTGAGATTGAGGAGTGCCAGTCAGAGGTACCACAGGACACATGATCACACAGGCAGCTCTCAGACCTCCTTGCCCAGTGAGCCCAACCTGTCCCACCCCATATGCAAAAGGGAGAAACCTCTGACCTTGGCACTCAGCCCCAAGCGCCATTTCTTTGCACATATTAAGGGACAGTGGAAGAATTGTTCTGAAACAAAATCACTTTGAATTGGAAAAATTTGTCTGCTCTGGGGAGAATAATCTGCACTGCAGGAATGGTTAAGTTTTTGTGCTAAGTGATGACAATATAGTTTTCCATGCAGCACTCCCTAAATAGTTCTTCAGATGTCAATCATGACTCCAAATGATTTACATGAAGACAGTTCTGTGAAAGGGACTCGGAGTGCTTCCGATTAAACCATTTCATGAAGAGCTCACATTAAGACATTTTTGTGAAGAGAAACTGACCAGAAACAAACAAGCAACAGGTTCAGGCCCAACAGGATGAGCACATGTGTAAGACTCAGAAGAGAGCAGGATACACTTGGCTTTAACAAAGCTTGACTTTTGCCTTTGGTAAAGTCACTTCCCTCTTCTTGGTCTCATTTCGCAATCTGTAGAGTGAGGTTACTGAAATTTATTTTCCTTCCAAAGTGCTTTTAGTTTCTTATCTGAAAATATTCGTTAAAGGCTGGCTGATTACTCAAGTCTATGTATTTTGAAATTTCCATATCAAAACCAGATTAATTAGTCTGTTTTAGTTTGCTGCCTCTCAGTAATGGTCAATGTTGATTCATCAGGAATTCAAGAGTTTTATAGTGCAGGTAATGGCATTATAGATAAAAATAATTCCCATGAGAGAACATTTCTTCCTGGCTCAAGCTGGTGACCAGCTTACACTTTGAAGCATGTGGGCTGATAACCCTCGTAATTTTAACCTTCTGCAGAAGCTTTTTTTACAGTATTCATATGTGTCTAATGCTTTTTTAGAATCTTCCTAAGCTAGGTTGCTTCAACAATTCACTTTGCATTTGCTCGGGTTCTGATATAGGTGAAGATTTGTAATATTCAGGACTGGTTCCGAAGCTCAGCTTCTCAGTTCTTCAAAATTCCCAAAGAGCCTTGCCTGAAGGTTATTAGTCATGGCTTCTTGGAAAATGTTGTGATTATACAGAATAAGATGAGAACATTAAACAGCATTCCAAGTTTACCAGCATGCTTACTGTATAATGCAGTGGTTTGTTTACAAGATACAACAAATTAACACACATCTATTAACAAAAATTAATGATGAACAATTGCTGTAATATCTCCTTGCTTGAAAAACACCTCTGGCAAATAAATTGGGTTAACAGTAGTTTGCTGATTGGCTTTATCTCACAAACATGAAAATGAAAAACATTAATGAATTCACTTTGGTAACATTAAGATTGTGATATAAGAAACAATAAAAATTTATGGGCTGTTATGGAGAGTGGGTGTAAGCAAACTTAAACTAGAGGAGCTTTTTGTCCTAGACATTGTGTGACATTGCACCTCAATTTCTGAGGCCTGTATTTGCAGCGGCATTGTAGAAATGTCTCAGTGAAACACCAAGCTATTAATCTATTCTGCTGAGGAATATGTTAATCACTTGTTGTGTTGTGGAATAGAAGCTGAATATAAGAATGAAAATATTTAACACTGACATGCAAAGACTGTCAGAAATCTGTCATATAGAATATGCATAGGAAGGACTATTACCAGTTCCCTGTGTCTACATATGCAGTTACAACCTGATGTTTTATCAATAGGTCTTCTCAGACACTAGTGTATATTTTAAAATAAAGAGAATGGTCAGAAAGATATGAATGGAAGAAATTAATAAAAATAATGGAAACACAAGGACTTCCCTTAAAGGACTTCAGCTTAAGGGAATTCCAGGGCTCACCCTTGGCTGAAGGTTTTTCCCTGCCTAATACACAGAAGTTTGACTTAGCCTTCCAGTGGGGACAAATACTTTGGTTTGGAAAATATTTTAAAATGCCAATATGACTATTTCCTTTTTTGAATGGATTAAGTAAGGTATACCTTATTCAAATAGATGCAAGAAACACCTTTACACCCACTGCTTGCAGACTAACAGCAGGGAGGCTTCAGAAAATTCAAGCCTTGTTCTAGAGCCTAGTCTAGACTGCACCAAGAAATTCGGCAACAAAATGCAAGACTGAGAAAAAAATGTGATAAAAATTTTGATAGCTGACTTCTTCAGGATTTGGGAACTTATAGGGTAGTATTTTATTGTAACTTCGTCTGATGTCTCTCTTTTGTATACACACAAATGGTCTCTGTGCTGTGAACAAAAAAAGCCTCTTTCCAATCTAGTTCTTTCCTTGTAGGATACTGATAAAACAGAACCCCAAGGAAATCTGCACAAAGCAGGAAGCAGTCATCTCTTTGCTGAAGACATGGAAGAGAAGGATCAGCCCCTGAGAGTGACAAGTTAACAGGTGGTCTGGGGCATCTGAGCATCATGTGCACTCACACATCATTTACATAAGAGATCTCATCTCTGATTCTTTGTGCTAATTTCCATCTTCTATCGCTTCCTCCTCCTCATTTTTGAATTTATATTTTTGGGAGAAACTGTTATGTAGCAATCCTGGAGAATTAATTTGTCTAGACATGTCCTATGAGTATTTCATGGTATGAGTATTTCAGTAGTCTGAAATCTTCCCATTTAATGGGCCATGAACTCACCCCACTGACTGCTTCAGAGAAATCTAAGCTAATGTGTGTCTTGTCTTCTGCTTGAGTCTGAAATTCCAGGCAATATCCATTTTTCCTTTATTTTGTGATCATTCTAATGATTTTGGATATTTTCATGAAATAGGTAATGACACCACAAAATGCATTTCATAGGAGCCACCACACAGGGTGGCAGGGAATCATTCTGGTCAGCTACTCACTAGTAGGCTGCATATTAAAAGTGCTTAGAGATTATTTGTTTTGTAATTTTTTAAATAAAATACATTCACAATAGTTTTCTAAAGAACATACAAATACAGAGTTTCCAAGAGAGTGCCACTGTGTCAAAAAAATGGTCTCACGGGCAATGATGTGACCAAAAAATCATTCCTGAGCTCAGAACTGATAATCATGAGGCAAGGCATTTTCAAAATAGTCCAAGAACCAAAGCAATATTTACCCCTCACTATGACTAACTGTCACAGAATTCAGTGATGAAAATGTTTACATGGGCACATAATTGCTTTCTGACAAATGGGTAAATAAAACCTCCTGCCTAAAATTTGTAATGTTAATGTTGCCATTCTAGTGTCACTTTCTGCTTCTCTCTGTGGGAGTGAATCCTGCATCCCAAAACCAGAGCCTTGCCAAGGCTGCTGGCAAAATCCTGGAGAAACTCTGAAATGGCCAGTCTGCCTAAAAGAGACAAATTAGGCAGTACTTCAAAAATACTCTTCAGAAAGTATGGTAGGCTACAGGAGATCTGAAATCTAGCTATGTGAAATCTGCTCAGAGAGCAAATGCCAGGTCAAGCTCTGAGGCAGCTGGAATTATTTGTTTTTCCTTGGTCCTAGGACACATACCAAGACCCTGAAATCCTCTGCTGTGAGTCTGACTTGGCATCAGGAAGATGAAAAGCTTGCTTTACACCATCCATGACAATCTGTAAATACTAAAACCAAATCCTCTTTAAATTAAATCAAGTCTTCCCCATGTAATTTTTGATGTCACTGAAATTCATATAGATTGTAAAGGAAATGGAAAAGACTGTTCATTATTCATAAATGGAGCACAATTACAGGTATAAAAGGAAACAATTTTCTTAATGTCTCTTTTGCTCCTGGAATGTGATTGATGGTTGCTGTAACTAAAACAACAGAGAAAAATCACTTAATGACAAAATAATCTTTTTGTTAGGCTGCAAAGATGTCATGGAGGTTGTATTCCCCTAAAGCACACATACTTTCTATAAGACTCTCAGAGGATTTCAGAGCTTCATTACCAATCTGTTCTACATAAAGGAACCCAAAGCAGGGAGGAAGCAGAGGTGCACTAGGGATCCCAGGTGGAAAAACACAAATAAAAAGAAAAAAGGAAAGAAAAGGAAAAAAAGAATCTGTGTACTGAAAAGACTAAAACCAGAAAAAGTTACATTGCAGTTATCTCTGTAATCTGTCCATTCATCTCTGCTACTAATTGACTTCATTAGATGAAATCACTTTAAAATGGGGTTTGATGAATAGGAATGAATGCTGAGATTGCATGTGAGAATAGGAGAATGGACTCCACTTCCCTTTTGGTGCTGTGTTTCTATGACTGCTGCTGAGACTAGGAATCACACAGAACCAGCCTCCCTTGTGAGAGAGCCACAGTATCTAGGTACCACCAAATGTAATTCCCTTCTGCTACAAGGCATGGACTCTGTGCCATGCAAAGAGTAAATAACATTGATTGTAATAAAGGTTATTGGGAGAAAAGCAGCAAGCTTAGATCATCATAAGAACATTTTCCTTATTTGTGAAATGTTTGTGCAACATTTACTGCTGTATTTTTTCTTAATGCAATTGTTTACTACTAAACCCAATCTCAAATAGAAATAAATGTTGTAAGCTTGCTAGGTGGTGAGGGAAAAGTAGTCACAAAGTTGTTTCTTTGTAGCTTAAAAGGAGATATTGTACTTATAAAATCCCAATATTAATATCTTCACAATAGTCACTACTTTATGGTACAAATGTCTCAATGAGTCATCCTTATTTATTGTATTATGGTAAGCCTTTGGCATATACCTAGAGCTGATGACTACTTTGTCATTTTCGTTGCCAGTAAAATAAGCCATTATTATCACTACACAATGAACACACCTCAAAGGAGAATTAAGGACTTTGAAGCCAGTTGATTTTAGTTGGGCCTATTTGTGTAAGCACTTGTCATTGTATGCAGCCCTTGACCATTACCTGGCTCCCCTGAACTCCATCTAAGCCACCCACACTTAACTTGCTTGAAGAAGAAATATTATATTATTATTTTTGTCCATAATGAAAGATAAGCATCTGCTTGTGCAGCTCAGCACTTAGAGAGCAAGGGGAAGGAGTTTTGGCACTGTTCCTCCTAATTGATGGCTTGAGTGCCTGAGCCCACTGGGTTGGTGAACTCCACCTTACAAAGGTCTCAGAGCTAGCTAGAGATAACATGAGCAGACAATGCATGTAATGTGTAGTTTTCAAACAAGATATCATAAAGGACCCCCCTTTTTCTTGGGCAAACTTGCTGGTAACTTTCTATTTTTTTTTCCTTCCTCCAATGTAAAAAAGCAGAACCATGCAACTGAGAAAGCAGAAAATATTATTTTCTCTAAAAACAACACATAATTTTATCCCCTGTTGCTGGTTTGCTATGTACTGCTCATGAAGACTTTTGGCCAAGGGATGTGCCTCACATTAAGCCATGGCAAACTGAGAGAAATTATTCAATAACAGCATCTAACAGATGCCCAGAGTTTACAGATATATTGATGAAAAATTGAGGGTATGATCTACTGGGATGACATTAAAAGTGTTGAGAGGCACTTTACATCTTAATAATAATCAGATGAATGATAGTTCCAGTATGTTCATCAACATTTTCTAAGGAAGCCTAATCTATTGTTTAGCAACCTTATACTTCTCAGGAAAGATTGGGCATAACCTTGTCAGGTCCCGTTCTGAAGAGGGTTTTCTCTACAGCATTTGGTGCTGATTGCTGCTGGAGGAAGGATAACAAATTAAATGGCTCATTGATCTGTTCCAGTACAGAAAATTCTACATTTCTCTGTATTTGTTGTCCTACTGAATACCCAAAGGCTCTCTCAACAACTTAATATGAGAATATGTGAGAAGTCTTTGAAATCAGAACAGTCCTGTAAGAATCACAGAATTGTAGTATTATTAAGGTTAGAAAAGAGTCCAACCATTAGCCTAGCACTGCCAAGTCCACCATCACTAAAAAATGTCCCTAAGTGTCCCTAAGCTGGGTGGAGACATGGCCAGGACAGGTGGCCTCAACTGACTACAGGGATATTCCAGACCATATGACATTGTGCTCAGTATATAAACAGGGGGGAAGAAGGAAGAAGTCGGGACATTTGGAGTGATGGCTTTTATCTTCCTAAGCCACTGTTACCTATGATGGAGCCCTGTATTCCTGGGGATGGCTGAACAACTGCCTGCCCAGGGGAAGGAGATTGAACTCCTTGTTTTGTTTTGCTCATGTGGAAGATATAATTATATTGCTTTTAATATTTATAGCTATTAAAAATTAATTAAATTAAAAATTAATACAATCTCAATTTTAGGATCTATGTTCCCACTTAAAAATGAACACTGCTATATTTGAGTCAGAAGACATTCTCTTCCCACACACAACAGGCTAAACTATGAGAAATCTTGACTCCTAAGACAATCAAGAATATTTAGTGAAAAATCTCCACAGAATAGGTGGTATTCCTTCTTCAGCCAGTACCTACAGGTTATAGCTGGTCATTGACTCCATCTTCAGCTGTGTAGGAATGATCTCTGTGGTCCAAGGTCTGGCTGTAACACATCATTTCCATGAGACTGTTCCTTTGTGCTGTCAGTGACATCACCACCACCAGCATATGGTTTTATTTATGACAGCATTCATTTCATATTTTATTCTTGACAGCAGTCAGAATATTTAATCTGAATTGCATCTTGTCAATGGGACAGATTTACCTCCGGTGTAACTGTGCAAAAGTCGAAAGCGTAAAAATATGGAAAAACTTGGTCTGTTGAATTTATTGATTAAATGAGCTGCATACAAATCACAAGCCATACCCTATCTTTGAACACATAGATTCAACTTGTGTCTACTGAAGGCCATGAATTTACATCTGTTACTGGAATATGGCTTGAAAAATTGTATCATTATCTTAATGCAAACATAATTGTCCCTGATGTGCAAAGCAAGCAATGCCCTGACTCCTGACCTTGTGATGAGCTGCTGACCCCATGTCTGAGCTGAACAACTCATTTGGCCCCATGTACTTCAGTAAAATCCTGCTTAAATCCATGAGCTTGGAATCTGCAGGGGGAAAAAAGGAAATCACTGACAATGAATTAAGATTTTCTTTGCAAATAATTTTCACTGTTGGTATAAAAGAATCACAAAAATATCAATTTGAAGCAGAGCCACAGAAAGGCCTGAATAGATGCTAAAATTATATGGTACTGCCATGAAGATACAGTGAGAAAAGGCTTGGGTTTTTTGCTCATAAGTGCTTGCTTCTAATGAGATACTATGAAACTGGGATTTGCAGTTTAGGAGGTTCCTTTATTACATGCTACTTAGGTAATTCAGATAATTCGTTCTAGAGACCATTCCTGAAAAAGCAAGCTTTTCTGTAAGAAAAGTGAGCATCTTCCATAGCTCAGGGAGAAAAAAACCCTCACTTTTATTCCCTTCGCACAGAATCATGAAGGGTCTAAAAAAGTGAACTGCAAGGAAACATAGGCAGCTGGGTTGCTGGCTATTGATGTGGAAAATTGATCAATGTGATGGAGGCATTTTGAAAAGGACTCTAATATTTATAGTATATAGAAAACATGTAGACAGTATTAAGGAAGTGCCCATCACTTAAGGAATTGCCTTGTTGTGCTAAAAAAGAACTAATGCACATCAGTGTATAATTTGTCATATCCCCCTTGGCATTTTCATCTCCTCACAAGAGGTAGCATTTGAAAAAATATTTTGAGCCTCTCTCCCTATTTCTGCAACTGTTACAGAGAAGAGAGTGAGGAGTCTATGCTACACCAAGAAAGCAGACAAAATGGGAGTTGTTAGATGTGAGAGGCAAGCATGGAAGGAAAGTGCATCTCTAGGAAAAAATCCCTGCTGAGATTTTAAGGCTGTTGGTGACAAGATGGTCAAACTCTCTGGCTCTGGATAAGTCACTTTATTTTTTTGTCATAGTAATTGCACTAACAAAAGCTGGCACTTCAGAAGTTGTGGCAGCTGATCAAACGGGGGAAATGCAGATGGTGAGAGCCTGGAGCCCAGCACAGGCTAGAACAAGCAAGGTTTATCCACCTTGGGTCTGGCAGCACCCTCCTCCCCAGGGCATGGGGATCTGGAGACCAGTGAAACACATGCTGTGCTTTTTTCTTGGGAGAAAAGTGACACAAAATGAGAGAGACTTGAAAAAGGAAGTGAGCTAAAGAAAATAATTCTCATTGCTCCAACTCAGCAGAGCATCACATTACTTTCCTCTATGTGTTCCTGTGATTTTTGAGGAAACTTTTGAGGAAAACGAACTCTTGATATCAAGCGAAGGAAACCACTAAAAGTATGACATACATTAGCATTCTAAGTGTCAAATGTGTTTTTCTCAAAGTGTTAGAAATACTAAATCTGCAAATCTCAGTGAAAGGCCAAATACCTGGCAAATATTGTTACTATCAACTATTTCAATTGGTTTGTTTTTACAGTAAGAGAAAGAGCCAGAGCCGATATTTACAGATGGTCTTTACAAGCATATCCTGGCATTTCTTATCAGATTGCTTGCTCTCCAGTTTGAGCAAATGTAAATTTTTTCTGGGCTGAGAACTGATGTGCAACTGCTACATCCTTCCAAATAATACAGGTGTGAAGTTATAAAACAAAAGGAAGGCATTTACTAATGAAAGGCCCCGTGAGTCACCTGCATATTTGCTACTTGTGCCAGATGGAGTTCCTTCCTTACTGGAGTACTCTGCCACAGTATAAATGATTCATTAGCTGGGTGCTAGCAATGGAAATAACACAGTTTGTCATCAGGCTCTGTGGAGTGTGGGCACAGTCTCTGTCTAAACACTGACCATGTCTTAAGCTTAAGTCCTGCCTAGGCAAATACAGGAGTCCTGTCTAACCTAGGTGTTCTTACAAATAATGCAAATTTTACCACAACTCCTCTCAACTGTTACTTAACTAGATTTATCAAAAGGTTCTGCGTTCTGCTTCATTAAAACACTACATTGGAACATTTTTCTCTTGATAGCCCTGTCTAATCTGACTCTGCATTATCCTGGTTAATATTCTTCTCTTCCACCATATCCCCTAACAGAGAAAAGAGGAGAAGGATTTAACAAAAATAAAGAAAGAGAAAAAGAAAAAAATACATTATTTTAAAGAAATAAACTGAAGAATTCTTGCTGATTCTTGTATTGGGGAACCTGATAATGAGGATCTGAGTAGGCACTTTTTATTTATTAAAATGAAGTGAAAAATGTGGAAAATTAGCATAGAAGTCCTTAGCGGATGTTATGGAAATAAACAAGAAAGAAAATATCAGACCCAAACCAAACCAAAAATAACTCTGGAGAGGAAAAGAAATTAATTTCAAGAATAATGTAATGCCATGCAGACCTGCTCTTACAGAAAACCATCAAGTTAATTTAATTTCACAAACCCCATTGCTCCAAGAAAATGTTGTTTAAATCAATTCATTCTTTCATTATGCCGCTTAAGAGCACCATGAACTGATGAGAAATTACTGAGATGACTTTCATCTATCAGAATCCCTTCAGTTTCACTTCATTTTCTATCCTGACATGGGATTAATGTGCTGTATTTGCATGCTAAAATAGTATATTTAATTGTAAAAGTGGTGTTGCTAAATTACCTTGCAATGAGTTTATTTTAAATGGTTCATTAAAGTTTTTAAAATAGCTTGCTGCATGATTTCATCTCTGCACTGCTTTAATGGGTTACATCTTCAACCAATAGCTGCATTGTAGGAAACCCTGACTTGGTGTTTGTCCTTCAACAACAGATTTTGCACTAGAAACACTTGCAGTCGCACAGGATCAGATTCAGATAATTACAGTACCTGAGCAAAATCCATTGCTCTCCAGAACTGCACAAAAATGGTATTGAACTATTATGTATAGAAACATAGCATTGTTTATGTTGGAAAGGACCTCTAAGATCATCAAGTCCAACTTATAACCCAGCACTACCATGTTCACCGCTAAGCTGTATCCCTAAGTGACATATCTACACCTTTTTTGAATGCTGCTGGGGATGGTGATTACACCACTCCCCAGAGCCTTTCCCAGTGCCTGACCACTCTTCAGATGAAGGAATGTTTCCTAATTTCCAATCTAAACCTCCCTTGGTACAACTTGAGGCCATTTCCACTGGTTTTGTCACTTGATACATGGGAGAAGAGGCCAACCCCCTCCTTGTTACATCCTCCTTTCAGGAAGCTGTACAGTGATGAGGTCTCCCCTTGAGTCTCCTTTCCTCCAAGCTGGACAGTCCCCTCTCTCTCAGCCACTCCTCACAGGACTTGTGCTCCAGACCCCTCCCCAGCTCTGTTGCCCTTCTCTGGATATGCTCCAGCACCTCAGTGTCCTTCTTGTAGTGAGGGGTGCAGAACTGGACTTGAGGCATGGCCTCACCACTGCTGAGCACAGCAGGCTTCCTTGCCTTCATTCCTTTACATCCCAGGTGTTTAGAGACTACTAAAAGATCCCCCTGAACTTTCTGTTTTGCAAACTGAAGCGTCTTAGCCCACTTACCTTTTTCATATATCAAAGGTGCTCCAGTCCCTTACTCATCTCTGTGGCCCTGTTCACTCCAGGAAGTTCACTGCAGTAATTCCATATCTGTCCCATACTGGGGAGCCCAGAAGTGCACCCAGCAGTCAAGGTATGACAGAAACACTGAGGAACAGTTCAAGGTGTAGCAGACCATCATCAGGAACCATGACCACCATCGGCCACTCAAGAATTAACTTCTCTAAGCAACTCTATGCATACTCTCTCCAGTAATATTCTCACTTGTCTCTGTCTACATGGTCGAAACAAGTTTTTCTGTAAATTTAAAAGAGCAGAATTTCACTTTTACTTTCAGTTTCATGCGTGTACTTCCTATGATAAAAACCATAACCCAAAGGCTGTTGCAAAATGTAATTTTTAAAGCTGGTCTCTATTCTTATCTTTGTTTACTGTGCTCATACCAATACACTCAGAAATGCAATGGAAGAATCACTCTTGATCTCAATGGGAATTAAGCACCAAAATAGCTTTGAAGAGTCAAGTATAAGTCCTTGGCTTGTAGAGTAACAGTCTTATTTTGAATACATGCTGTGGCTTTTCAGGGAGTCTCTTGCAAATGTGCACAAACAGTTGTCTGTATTTAGGTCAGCTATATGCTTGTGCACTGAAATGTTGCTTTCCTTACATGCTAATATGGAGGAATATCGTCCCTTAGGGAAGAATTCTGTATCATTAAACTAATCCATGCTATTACATTTCTGTTATTGCTTCTGTGTACATGCATTTCACAACTAAAAATGGTGCAGATAAATAATACACATTTAGAAAGCCAGTATTGTCATTGCAAGTATCGGCTCATATTGGTTCTGATTAACTGTATGCTTCTTCCCTGTCATCACCTGGCATATGTTGATTAACTCAGGGGAAGGGAGAAGAGGAGAAGTGGAAATTTCCCTGGTATACTGAAAGCAAAGATGACTGGTAGTGGATAGGGGTTATCTTACACGTCTTGGAGTTACCTGAAAGTGTTCAGGATGGATTTGAGAGTCAGGTAGGTGCAGTTACTATCTCAGGTCCTATGCCTGTAAGTAGCATACTTTCAAGCTGCTCACTTATGATACTACTGTTCCACTTGCTCTCTGTATTTCCCATCATGCCCTCATGTGCTTAACCTTAGACAACAAAAGGTACTTTTTAGTTTTGTGGCAGACTAACCCTGCTTTAAATTATACACAAGCTCTTCATAGTAAGGTGTTTGAATGAGAAAGATGCATTACACTGTTACTGCTATGTACACATGTCTATCTGTAAAAGGACATTTTCTGTTTTCATACAAAAATAAGTATCACAGCCCTTCCTGGGTACAAATGGATTGGACTGTTTGATGCTATGTTATCAAATATTGTTTTTCTATGATTTTTTGTTTTTCTCTTATAGAGAGGTTACATGCTTTTGATGCTAGTTTCAGTGAAAGAAGTACAGTTTTACTTCCTAGACACAGAATATGCTTTTGCAGTAAAAAGTGCAGATCTAACATATCGGTTTTAGGACGTGTTTCCTCAGTCTGCTGCCACAGTCTTCCTAGCACATAGCTCTGGTCTCTTTGTAGACAGTAGAAGTTCTTATTGGTGTATCTGCAGAGCAGTTTCTAGGTAATGCCCGTGACTGGATAATACTGAAAGCCACTTCTGTTTTTAGTATACATTGCAGATTGATTTTTGATGATTTTTCTTTCGTGTTGTTATGGCAGGAAGAGTTTTAGTTCAAAGCTTTTAAAATAGACTCTGTTTGTTCCAAATGCAAGTACTCAGTGGCTCCCTGAAGTGTCCAGTAAAACAATTTAACAAATAGAAAAATGTTTTTTTCAACCTTTCCAGTCTTCCTTTGATACCAGATGTGCTTTGTTAATCTCAAAACTATAGCTTGGTAAAGGCTTTCATTTCCTTTCCCCATTTACACAAAAGCAGGCTCAAGTCTCAACTTTGTTAATAGTTTACAGAGTTTTAATTGCAGACTATTCTAGATAGAGGAAGCAGAGCAGTCCAAAGCCATTAGTGTTAATCAAGGTCAGACGTTAATCAAGGTTGAAAGTTGACAATTTTAATTTAATAACATAGCTGTCTCAAAACTTAACACTTTCCAATTGCTACTGAGGCTACCAGAAATAGTCTCAGATATTCTATACATTTTTTGTTTGTTTTCAAGTACTGGCTTAGCTGTTCCATTCTGGGCTAGCTGGCAAATGAGCTTTTATGAGACAGCATATCCAAACCATGGATGTGATTTCTAGGTGTTAGTGTATTGAAGTTCCAACATTCTTCACTACCAACCCCAACCTACAGCCCAGTGGAGAACTACTCAGCACTGGAAGTCTCTCCCTCCCCTCCCTCTCTGGAACCTGGTGGGAAGGCAGGAAGGAAGCAGCTATTATGATCTTGCAATAGGTCTTCAGACCAGGAACAGGACCACTGGCAGTCCCAGCTTTCTACCCCTTCCATCTCACCCTTACTTTCACTGGGTGTGTCAGAATATCAGAAAGAGATTTCTCAGGAATTAGAAAGAGAAATAAAAAAGATGAAAAAAATAATTCTTTAAGAGGAGAAAAGAAACTAGAATCAGTAGGACAGCAAAAGTGGAAGACTGAATTGATTCCAAGAGAAAAAATTAAAGTAGGATGAAGAGGAATGAGATTTGCCATAGAGGGAAATCTGGCTATTTTGAGAAAAGACAAAAGATATATTTACATGGAGGTAAAGATTAGAACACAGATATTTTAAATAACTATTTTTCAATTAGGCTGAGAGCTCAGCAAAGCATATACACTCCTCTTACTGTCTGCCCAGAAGAAAAGGAAATGCTGAGTTAACTAGAATTCTTTCCTCCCAGAACACAAATCAGATAGTCTACTGAAAAAAAACCCCTCAAATTTTCTGGCAACTGCCTCAGCCAGAACTAGTTATGTCGAAACAGGCGGTCCCCTGACCGGAGAGTAATTAGCATTAACTCCATGATGCAGAAGGCATGAAAGAAACTTTATTATTAGTGTATAGTATTAAGAAATCTACAGTTCTTATAGAAACAGTGGTGGACCTAAGACCTGGTAGATCATAAGGTGAAAAACTCTCACAATATTGGTGAGCTATCAATAGCATACTGTAGCAAACCATATCTATAGACCATGGTTACAGAGAGATAATTATTGTTTGAATTCTTTTCCTCTAAGATTCCCAGGCTCAGCCTGTGAGAAATTATCTCTGTTCTTTCATCGACTGAACTGAGAATATCCACATAGCTACTTTCTCCTTTTCTTTTAAGAGATCACAGATTTGTCCTGTAGGCCCTCTGCTCTAGAAGTCTTGAAAATTGGATTGCCCTGTCCCCAGAAGCCTGAATGTGCACTGCACTGCTCTTTGAGCCTATTCACAGACAGTCCTAGTGACTTTTTGATTTTTATGGACTACATCTACCAAGGTTTACTCCCACCAGAGCTGCCCTTCTCTCTCCACAGCTTTTCCCAGATTCACACAACCCGACAGACACCCCAGCTGTTTACTGATGAAATTTCTGTACTGTGAGCTGTTTTCCTCATCTTTTCCACCTGAGGTGAGCTAATTGCAGTGCAACAGCACAGCAGCAGTTCTCACCAACCAGATCTATTTTGCAGCAGAAAAAGAACATGTCTCATAATAAGAGAGCCCAAACTCTCCAAGAACCATATCCTTTCCCTCCTGCCATAAATATCCCTCCCTTTCCACTTTTTTTATTTTTTTTTCCCTGGTTTCCAGGCCCCATGTTTATGCGTTGCTCTCTATTTACCAGGCTGTCATTGTTTGGGACTCTGGCATTTGCCAGTTCAACCATGGAACTCAGCATGAAGTATTTCAAGCAAAACCTAGCCTCTCTCTTCAGGTGAGGTTTTCACTTCATCTCTTCCTCTTCCCCACCCTCTGCAACTCACTGGCATGCTCTAAGTCATAACAATTCACTTCAAAGGAGCAGTAACTATTGTGTAATTCCAAGGCTCATTTTTTGGCATCAGTATCAAAACATGACAAGTGGCTGTCAGCTGAAGCACCAGTAAGTGCTGCTGACGTAGCACTTCCATTAATCCACTGATTTGACAGCACTTGGAATCACAACAGCAATGTCACTGGAACTACACAATATAGCAAACAGACCACAACACCACCTCTACAGGTTTGTCGTTCTCTGAAAAGTCAAGTCTCAGCAAACAGTTTCCTGGGACACATTTACAAGGCACCACAAACATTACCTCTTGAAGTTCACATTCTGATTTCTGACAGCATCCATGAATAGCTTAGTCAGGTACAGTTTGTCTCAATAAAATTTCTATGGGCATGTGCTGTTCATTAAATGTGAAACAAACCCCACTCTTGCAATTCCTCAGACTTCAGATGGTGATAGCATTTTTGTTTCCAAGACCCCTTAGGAAGCAAATTTCAGCCCTCTTCTTTGGGTAGATGGAAGGAGAAATTGGCCTGCCAAGATTTGAAGAAAAATTGAAAATTAAGATGCTACTGAAACATCATAATATTTTTAAAAATAGTGGTTCATAGACCACCAGTGGTTGTTTAGTAAGGGCTTTTCTAGAAATTTCTGGAAAAATAGGTAGAAACAAAAAATATTGTTTTGTGGTTTTCCACATATATAAAATTCAGTATAATGGAATAATTTTCTCCTATTGAATTAATTGCAACTGAATGAAAATCAAGCAATTCTGCCTGTGCTACTTGTATTATTTATTGCAAAATGTCTGTCAGATCATCCAAGATTTCTATAAGAAAGATGGATCACCTGGAACCTAAGCCCCATCATGTGTGCAGATGTCAGCATGCATGCTCAGACAGTGGCATATACTTAGAGGAGGATAGTCTGTCAGTTCCTGTACTTAAAAATTTCTGGCACTTTCTACCTGGGAGAATCCCCTGCACAAGAAATTGACATGTTAAATCATGTTTGTGTACAAAAAAAATATTTTTCTAGAATGAAAGAAGGGAAGGGGAGAGGAAATGTGAATAAACAGCATGGCTTATGTATGAGGAAGGCATTGAGGATGACAGCAGCTAAATGCATGTTCAGGAGAGTTACTGTTTTTTGCTATAAAACATCAGCTCTGCAGCAGAGATGGATGTGAACAGAAAGTGCATGGATTTCCTACCCACCCAACCACAGACACCAGCAGCTTTCCTTCTGGGTCATGTGCTGGGATAAAAATCAAATGATGAAAAGCCATTCCAGGATGAAAGATTTCTATCATCTAGGACTTAGCTGATGGGCTGTAAAGTACCTTTAAATCCATATACATGTAGGTGGGTATCAGGGAACTTGAACTGGAAAACAGTATTAAGAGAGGAGATAATACAAAGCCAATGATTTTAGCAGGAACCATTCATACCAGATGCTATGAATTAAAGACAGATGAAAGAAAAATAACAGCAAAAGAAAAAGGGCTAAACAAGTGGATCAGGTGGGGATAAGGAAATTGTACTTTTCACTCTACATTTGAAACATTGGATGTTTAGATATATGCATTTCATTTGGTATGGATCTCCAGTCCCTACCAAAGGGAGGAATATGAAGCATTATCTGATGTAAATGTAATTATACAGCTCTATGGAAGGCAGTGAGCACAGAGCACACAAAATGTCAATTTTTTGACTTGCACTATTTTCTATTTTACTAAAAGTGTATGTATCAAATTAATGACTCTGTTTGTCTTTTAGTAATACAAGCGAGGCAATTTATTTACCCCCAGGTTATAATTTTGGTTCTGATGTCTCTGTTGTGACTACATAGTCAGACAGATAATTGTGAATATAATAATTTTATATTAAATAAGGATGTATTTGTAACTAAAGGTAAAAGGCTTTTTTAGCTATACCTTGGATAGTATCAGAATAAACTTCATTCCTTGCCTTGATCCAAACATGTCTGTGTCTTAACTGTATGTCTGAATTGGATGAAAAGGAAGAGCTATCCCTGAATGGCTCATATTGTTTTATTCCTGCACAAAACTTTTCAGGGCAAATGATAGTCCTCTGGTGCTGATGCTACACTTGAAGCATCAGACCATAAGCTACATTTGGTAAAGAACAGTTTAAAGACTTGAGGTTTACTAAAACCTGATGGGAGCATTTGCCGTGATTTGGAGGCAGCTGTTTTTCTAAGGAGGATTTTTTTTATTTGGATTAGTCTCACAAGATTTCATTAGCAGCAAAACAACCCTGAAAGTCATTTACTGTGCTAGACAACATCACAGCAAACCACAATATGCATCTGTGAGAGTCAGGCATCCATCTCTGTTCATTATGCTGGTTTTTAAGCACAACCCTTTTTTACAAATGAGCATTTTCAACATTTCCCCAAATAACTCCATAGTCTGCTCCTGCCCTTCTCTGCTCATACAGATACTCTAACTGGTGGTTAGCTGCCACTTCTGAGGTGCTGTGTTGTGTCATATCACCTACAGGAAGACTTAAGAACCTGAAGAATCAACATAAGGAAGAGAATGTGAGAAAGGGAGAATGAAGTGTAACAGCTTTATAGGGCACATCTCACCATACTGGATGTTACTGGCAGTGCTCCATTCCTTTCCTGTACAGCTGACTCACAGGATTTGGTCAGTCACTGCATCCCTTTCTCAAAAACTAATATGCATCCAAAGCTGCCAGTTATATAGATCTTGAAAATGTTTAATTGCAATACTCTGGCACATGATACTACCTGAAAGAAAAACTCTACTGTGAATCAGAGTACTCCAACCCTCAAATATCCAGGAATTTTGGTGTCTGGTACTTCTATCTGCTGCACAGCACTGTGCTCTGCAGGCTTGCTCTGCGTGGTGGGGAGGAACCTGTGCCAGCCTAAGCACTGACAACAGCCTGTCAACCACAGCATGGCTTTCCGTGCGTGTCAATTTGCTCAGCTCCTCCACACAGCCAAACCTAGAACTGCTTGGGAGAATTTGGGCTTCCCGTGCAAAATTACATGTCCTGTCAGCTGGAGGGCCTGTGCCAAGTGCCAGGCTGTCTGCTCCTCTCAGCTACAGCTTGTTCCCTTCTTTGAAGTGGCACTCAGAGGTGCTGCAGAGAGATGACAGGAATGCAGCGTTTGGCTTTGCTCGCTCTGATCATCAGCAGCACTGCTTCTCACTGTGTGATTCACCCAACCCCTTCTCACAATGCATCACTACAACTTTCACAGGAATATGGTAAAGTGGTGGTTAGAAAACACTCATGGAAATGCAGATTTCTTTTTATCTATTATTCACCCATGATTGTGAAATAGCCTACCATTTTTAGTTTTACATATCCTATTTTCTCAGAAGATGATAAAGAGTGAGACATATGATACTAACCCCAGAATAAGGATTCTGCTACTGGGATACTCATATGAGGAGTTTTGCTGTTAATCTGGAGGTATTGCATAAGTCTCCACCGGGCTGAGTCAAAACCCTGTCTTCTCTGTCAATTGTGTCAATCTCTGAAGCAAAAGCTTGCTTATCAGGAACCCTAGGGGAGGAATAAGGAAGCAGGGACATAGAGGCCATTTCTCAGTTCAATGGTTATTAGATGAAAGCAGTTTACAGCCACTGCTGACTGGAATTAAAGTGGCTTTCCAAAAGACCTGGCATTAAAAGCCTATGTTATCTTATTACAAATTTTGTAAGTCAGGCACCCCTAAGAGGGACAATGGATTTGTTTCCCTTAATATGAAGAGTCTTAGACAATCAGCATAGTTGGGAGAAAAAATATGATTTCTTGGCTTTTTCTTGTATACATGTAGATGTCTTGTTTTAGTGATGCATTTAAACTTCATTTAAATTTCACATGGAAATAAAATGCAGAGTCCATTGTAGTTTTCTGCTTTTGAAATGCGTCTGTCCTCCTGAGTGTTAAAAATTAGAAGGAAAGAAATCCAGCATAGCCATACATAACAGCACAAACCCTTTGTACTGTAAAATGCCACGTGTCATTTCTATGTACAATAAGCTCAAAACTAAGGAATTTATATGTTAAATTTGAATAATGGAGCAAAATAAGATGATTCCTCTTTGCTAACAGAAACCCATTAGTCATGAACACATCATAACCCTTCTTTGGTACAGAAATGGACTCCTTAAAGTAGGGATAATTGCAAAAGACTAACCAGAAAGGAAGATAGGTTAAAAAAAATTACATCTGTTTAATGTACTTGACAAGTAGGGAATAAAATTATGTTCTGCTCAGAGCAATTTTGAATAATTGATTTGGTTTATGACTTTGACCAAAATATGCAGAAATGCAACATTCTCTCAATTACACTATAATTGTTCATCCTGCTAAGAGAACAAGAAAGAGGGGGAATGCTTATTACATAGAGATTTATAATGAAAATGGACCTATTGGACAAAGTTTCATTATGAAAATGGCTAATTAAAGACTCTGAATAGGATATTTGAAATATCAGATCCTCTACAATGCCCATGGACTCTGTGTGTTGCATGTCAAGCACACATGATACCAGTGACTCTTGTCACCCTTGCATACAGAGGTTTTCAGGAGCCTCTGATTTTATGCCCAGTTTACATCATGGGTACAAATGACCTCACTGAAATGCTGGATTCCCTGCCCTAGGTCCCTCTGAGACCTGCTGATATGCTTGATTTGCATAGGGTCCTGAATTGGCAGGCTCTGTGCCTGGAGGCAGATTATAATCTGCAAAAGGTTCTTAATTCCAGAGCTCACTTCTCTTCTAAGTGAAAGACAGTGGGCTTGTCAGGCAGAACCAGACTAGGCTGACCCTTGCATGGGTATGTACAGCTAATGATTTTAGGTGTGAATGCTCTCTGCCTCCCTGCTGTGTGCTGCTATGGCCCATAAATCACTTCAGACCCTCCCCAGGGGCCATGGGATGGGACAGGGAGCAACCCAGGGAAAGGGTGCACACTTCTGTCCACAAATTAAAGGATGCAGAACTCTATAGGCATGGAACTGGTCTAAAGAGGGACATAATTAACCTCTTCACAACTACAGCAAGCAGCAGGGCATGGAGGTGCTGTTGGATTCAAGAGAACACTTTGCTTCTTGCAGTAAATAGGCAGCACAAAAAATCAGAAACAACAATGTGAATATCTTAGTTCAGTCAACTAATTTAAAAATGTGATTTTTGGGCCAGAAGCAACTCATTAGCTGCAGCCTAAAGCTTTTCCAGTAAATCTTAGGAACAATTTAATGATTTCATATTACACAAAGCTTATTATTATAACTGGATATTTTAAGTGCCAGGATAAACCATTGAACAGTACCTCGCAGCAAAATCTTGTAAGTGATGCACGCACTTCCAATTACATGCTGTCTTGACCATTTCTGCATGTGTTCAGTTGCTTAGCACCATCGTGTATGCTCACACTCTCAGCAGGAGAGTTCATAATTCTCAGCAGAAACACATCCCTGATTAGGAAAAAAAAAAGAGTTAGAAAAGTACAGAGAAAAATTTTCAGGAAATGTTAAAGGTGATAAAATGCAGGGGAATGCCACAATCCCATTAAGATTGCACAGAAAGAAAGGAAGAAAGAGATGAACTATTTTCTGTGGAAACTGGAAAGTAGAGTCTATTATCAGGGTGTATAATTTACTCGGTATAAACATTTGGGTAGAAAGAGATTTTGGGAAATATCGTACTATACCAGGAGAGTATGTTCTTTTCCTTCATTTAATTGAATAGGAAAAAGAAGGTATTTTTGATACATCATCTTTCACCAGGTGCTTGCCAGGTGCTCATTAAATAACAACTTCATTTATCTATTTTCATTGTCAGGTTAAAAAATTAGTTCCTGTGAAGAAACCTTAAATTGGGTATTATAAACAGATGTAGCATAAAGTAATTAGTCCTTTAAAGATCTCAGTCAGTCTGCATAGGCTTGAAGAATTCTGGAAAGGAAGAGCAGAAAAAGAGATCTGCATACACATCCACATCACTTTATACTCAGGTGTAACTGCCAGCAACTTTGCTGGAACTTTTAGAGTAAAGACTGGAAACTGTTAAGTCAGGGGACAATGGCAAAGAGGTAAGATCTCAAAGCAGGTCACAACATTACCTCTTATGGTTTCAGTAAATTTGAATCTAAAATATCTCTCCCTTACTAGCTACAGATTCTGTAAAACTCTTTGCAAGGAAGAAAATGCCTCAGATAAAATCCTTTGCCTCACCAGTGCTTTGAGCTTAGTCCTGGTTTCAAATAGATCCTCACAAAGATTTGCATTATCTCCCCAGCCTGCATCTCTAATCTCCGAGGTCCAAAATGCAGACATTTAAAGTCCTGGGTCAGTGTTACTCTGGCATATGCAGAGCAAGGGACATAGAACTTGCCCCAGCACCTCTGTTTCAGATGTTCTGGGTCCAGAAGAAACCAGCTGAGGAAAACTGGACAGCAGCAGCTCTTCCCTGGCTTTTTCTTAATGGTGATGTCTGCTACCATAGGGCATGCAATTCTTAAGGCTCTTCCTGATGGATGCTTAAGATGACTTCATATTCAGGTAGGAAATCCTGCTCTCAGCTGGCCAACTTTCCCCAAGAGCTGAATAAGCACCTTTTACCCCAGCAGAATTCCTGGAGAAAGCAAGGTGTTTGGAGGTCAGGCAGTCCTCCTGCTCATTTTTCATATTGAAAGCCATAAGTATTTCAAACTCTGTCAGCCACATATTAAAGATTTTAAAATATCCTTTTAGTTTAAAGATTTTTGAAGATCTTTTACAAGTAGGATAAGCAAACAGAAAGGAACTCTTCTTTCAGTATGTACTTTGGACTTACACTTGCTCTGTGTAGAGGAAGTGACATCCCCAGGTGTCCAGGTGCCTGTATTAAGTTAGTGTGTGTCAAGTAAAAGCATAGTCATGGAGGAGAAGCTTTCTGCATGTTGTTTTTTAGACTCTGATCCAGAAATCCAGGCACTTAATTTTCCATGTGTACATGTAATTTCCATTGACAGCCACAAAATAAATTGTGTATCTAAATATGCTGATATGCTTTTCTGGCTTGCAGTGTAAATCTGTGATTGAACAGCTGTGGCAGACTATTTTGTGAGAGGAAGGCAATGTAGTTGTGTATAGAATGGAGTGACATTCAGAGTACAAAAAATTTGCCACAAATAGTTCACTTCATAGAATCAGACAACACCTAAGATGATCAAGTCCAACTATAAACCTACCATTGCCACAACAAAACCCAAAGTGCCACATCTACATATCTTTCAAATATTTCCTGGGGTAGTGACTCAACTTCTTCCTTGAACAGGCTCTTTGATCACCCTTTTGGTGAAGTATTTTCTCTAAATTCAATTTAAACCTCCCCAGCAGAACATGAGGCCATTTCCCCTCATCCTATAACTCACTTGCCAGTTGGCAAAAGAGGCTGACACTCATCTCACTGCCACCTCCTTTCAGGTAGTTGTAGAGAGTTAGAAGGTTTCTCCTCAGCTTTTTCTCCAAGCTAAGCAGTCCCAGTTCCCTCAGCTGCCCCTCCTAAGACTTAGGTTGTTTCCTACTGCACAGTTTTAATTTGTTTGCTGTGAGGGAGAAATGTCACAAATACTGTACACAAAGTCTCTTTATCTTGCACCAGGAAGAATCCTATCCTGACTTAAGATAGTGGTACTGAATCAAACTGGTCCTGGAGCAGTTCAAGAATTACAAGAGAATTTTGGAAGCTTGGTTTTAGTTTTGCCATTCTTCATTATAGCAAACACTGCCAAGCAACCACTAGACTTGGGCTGGGTGGGCAGAAATATATTTTCAGCAAATGGTTAATGGTTGGATTTGTTCAAATAGAATGGATGCAGTTTTGGTGCATGATGTCAATTTGATTAAAGACTGTACACAGTTATTCAGGAATAAGTGGATAACAGTACATATTTTAGTGAAAACTGAGGGTATAAGAAACAGCAGGAGTAGAACATGAAAATTACAAAAGGAACTGAAGTGGACTGTTTAACTGCTAATTAGAGTCATCAACTGAGCAATTTTAGTTTGCATAACTGGAGGCATTATGCCATTGAGTAGGGATGTGCATGGAATGTTTCATTAGTTTCTGGGAATTTCAATACTGGAAAGTTACTGAGAAATATTTCAAGAGGGAGAAGAAAAATCACCAGATGCCAGGGATCAATTTAACAGGATATCTGGGCAAAAGAATAAAAAATTCACATGAACAGGTTGGCAAAATATTAGCTGAAATACAAATATGCTAATAATCTTGCAGTGAAGAATAAAGAAGATCAATTAGTTAATTTTAAATTTAATGGTAAAAAAATAATTTCTATTTAAACTTATATATGTTATCTTTCTTTTCAATTCCACTTGCATCCTCTTACCTTTTCAGTAGTTCTTTAATCTTGAACAAAATCAGCAGAGTTTCCCTTAATTGCTGAGCCACAAATGGGCATTACTGCCACTTGTTTGAGCAGTACAAATCGTAGTAATGATTTCTTTAATTAATTCCCCATCTAAGTAGAGCAAGGCTTTAGAGGTAAAACATCTACATTTGATTTTAAAATTTTCTACAGTTGTAGAATTTAAAAATCATAGAGTGCTTTTCCAATGGCTAAATATTACCAGTGTAAAAGAAACTAAATTCTAAAATGGTGAAATGAAATATTTTCAGAATCAATAAATACTTTCCAATCTTTTAATTGTTCCTGAAGCTGACACTGATCTCTCTTTTCTGGTGTTGAGCAGTGAAAGGACCCGAGGGAATGGCCTGAAGCTGAGTTGGGGCAGGTTTAGGTTGCATATTAGAAATTATGTGGGTGGCCACCAGTGGGTGGCTGGGCATTGAAACTGGCTCCCCAGGGAAGTGGTCACAGCACCAAACCTGTCAGAGTTCAGAAGCATTTGAACAATCCCACCATTCTAGAGTGGTGAGAATGGTGGATTCTCACCACTCTAGAAAGGCGGGATTCTGGTCCTCTGTAGGGCCAGGAGTTGGACTCAGTGATCCTTGTGGGTCCCTTCCAACTCAGGATATGCTATGATTCTATGAAATTCTTGTATCATTTGTACACTTTTATTAGGGGTTGTCTACTCCTTTGAGATAATTTCCCACACTGTTAAACTGCACATGGGCAAGAAACTACCCTGAGGACCCTGCTAAAAACTTACCCTTACTTGCAGTTACCTGGCTGAGGAAGTTTTTGGTATGCACAGGGTAAGCTGTGCTGATTTTTGTACCATCTGAATTTTCATGTTGTGATGAATAAGCAGCCCTCTTTTGTCAATCTACCTCACTGGTATTTCTCCTATAGTTCCTACTCTTAAATGCATGTATGGCATAAGCTCTGCTCTTCCAGGAAGTCTTATCTGGGAAGAAAACAAAATGGAAGGCACACAACATAACAAAAGAAAGCCACTGCTCACTTGCACAACACGAGCACCTAAATTTAACATTCTTTCATGAATACTAAGCATGGTTCTGGAAATTCCTTTCCCAATCCATTGTTCACTGCATTGTCCTATGCTGGAAAAAAATGGATGACAGTTTAGATGAGTTGAGAGTTCTGTTGGTTGAATTTTCAATTATTCACCTGGATCTTACTAGTAAAGAGGGGTGAACTGGGTAAGGCTTCATTTGTAATCTCTGTTGCTGCTGCTTTTCACCAGCAATAAATTAACTTAGGGACAAAAACCCAACAGCAGAGTCACTTTAAGTATAAAAACTTATAACATGGTGCCCTTTGGTATTAAATTCTAACCATGTAACAGATTAAAATAATGAAATGACTAAGAAAAATACACTTTCTACTTTTCAGGCACAAAGAAAGCATTGATCAAATATAATACACACAGCAGAACAGAGAGCAGGGCTCTTTTTAAAAATAAAGATTAGCTAAAAACATTTAAAAGGCTTTAAACACAAAAACCCCTACACGGTTGGCTCTCTGAATAATGATTCAAAATGTTATCACAAAAGAATATGATTTATTATTATGGCTTTTATCAAGATGACTTCTCACATTGCTCTCCAAATGAATTCAACCTTGGGAGCTAATCCTCCTGCTGACAAGTGGGTTTATGCTATTTGGACTTCCAGATCTTGAGGCTGAATGATCAAGTCTGGATTGAGAAAACATGAGCCAATCCAAGCCCTTTTTTATACCCTGGACATCTCTCTCAATGTCACTGCGTGGGGTGCAAGCCTAACACTTTAAAATAACTTCTTCAAAGTTTTATTGCAATCTACTTTCAGTCTTTTCCAGAAGGGTTTGGTGCTGCAGTAGGCCTGAACACAAAGAAATCTGGCTAAATATTGACTCCACAACAGTTAAGATTTCTGAATAATTAAATTACCTGCATTTTCTCTATCCTTTTTCTCTTTTAATTTTGCAGTTATTAAAATTGATCTATGAAGTACTGAAGTAAATGAAGATGTACACCTAAAGGCTGCCAGTGCTAATTAAAACCTGATCAACTTTAAAAGAAATAGATCTTCAGTTAGGAACAGCAGAGAAATGGTTATTTGAAGCTGCAGCTTCTCCTAAATATTGAAGGGAGCTTGTTCCATTAACTGAACCTCAGCTTGGGTGAAGCAACCACAGTGTAAGAAAGTATCAGGGCTATAGGAAGCATATGGGTTAACAGTGGTCACTTCATACTCACTACATATGTAGCCAAACTCCTTTTGAAGCCCCACCAGTTACAGGTTTCCATGTGCAAACAGGATTCAAGTGCATAAAAATGCCAAAGGCATGATCATACATTCTTTTCAGGTGAAACAGGCCTCCTCCTGGCCTGATCCTCTCTGCCCATGCTACCAAGATGAAAATCTTTCAAGAAAGGTATCTCAACAGATTTTACAGACATGTATTTTGTTTATCCTTTCTCCTAATTTTCTTCTCTGTCCTTTCTTTTAATTATAATGCAACATTTGCCACTAGATCTAAAAAGTGAAAGTTGTGAGAACACATTTTAATATGTATAGAAATAGCCTAATGACTTCTGTCCTATTTCAATCCAGTGTTGAGTCACATGTCTGTGGCAAATCCTTTAGAGACACAGGCTTCTTCCATATACCTAAAAAAGTGTTTCACTGTTCTGTGTACATATTACCTTACATCAGTAAAACATCCCTTTCCCCCCCATGTTAATCTGTAAAAATGTTGCTATCAAATGCTGATAGAGACAGGAAGAACACACCCAATTTATGGCCTTATGGTCTAACCTTTGATCATAACCCAACTCTAATGCATAAGGACACCCACCTGTGTCAGTGAGTATCCTGTTTCTTCTGGAATGAAGTTGTACGATATTAAGACAAAATACTGTCATTTTCTCTCTTGATTTAAAATTCTCAGTCTTCACAACTATGTCCAGCCTTCTGATCTATTACATTTGCATTTTTCAGTGTCTCTTTCTCTTTAAACTGCATGCCCTTTGTGGGCCTTCAGTGACTGCAGGGTACAGCAGGGATACTGGTCCCATTTAAGATTTGTTTAATCTTCCTGGCTGTGAAGAAACAAGACTTCTGAATCCAAGCTATAAGCAAATGAAATAAGCAGTATTTTTCTGCACAACTTAGGTTTCAGGTGTAGCTGAACCGTTGCAGCTGCAGTGTGTGTGTGAACTGCCACATAGCAGGTCTGCTGTGGATAAATCATTTAGGGAATGCTATGTAGGAGCAGAATGAGAACATTTTTTATTGATAATATCCTATGTTATTCCAGGCTTTGTGTGAATGATGAATTTACTAAAAGGAAAAACATTTCCTCTCACAATGCTGCTGAACTTTGTCCAGCTGAGGATGATGTCGTGTGCTGCATAATTCAACGATTCAAAGATGCCAATTATAAACTAATTTTGAAACCATCCTACCTAACCTGCAACAGAGTGAGTATATATTAAATAAAGCCAGAATAAATGCATGTAAAGAATAATACCCTTTCTGGACAATGCACAGCAAAAAATACCTGGGCAGACAGAGTGGTATAAATGCTGAAAATACATGACATGTGTGAGGCCGTATTGCTAGAAGTCCTCCATTTTTGCATTACTCATCACAGGATTCCCCACCTCACACCCCTTTCCTGCAAGTCATTCCTCTTCTTGCCAAGAGAAGAAGCTCAGCCCTGAGAATTGCAAGCAGGAGTGAGGCAGGGGCTGAAGCACAGCTTGTCTCCTGGGGCTGGCAAAGTGTCACTCCCTCACAGTTCGGGTAGTGGCCTAGGAACCAAACTTTGGGAACTACAGAGAGACTCCACATCACTCCAATTTCAGACAAGCAGTCATGCAGATGTCAAAATACTACTCCCACATAACTGAGCAGGGCAAGGTTTGAGATGGTGAAGGTCATCGATTCTCTTTACAAATTGTTACTGTTTGAGCTCTGGGAATGCAAGCGATTCACATTTGATTCACATTTTTTTTACTAGTATTTACATTCTTGCATTGAGTAAAGGCTGGAGTAATATTGATTCAGGTTACAAATCTCATCAGCAGGTAAACAAATGCACTGTTTGTGAAAGGAAATTCATGAGAGGGGAAAAAAGTCTGTTTAAAAAAGGATTATTCAGGTGTGAGAGACCGGAGAAAAATGATTACAGGCTCAAAACGATGGAATGGTTGTCAATCACTGGCACACCTGGCACAGCAGAGCAAAGACCCACACCCCACCCCTGAAGGCCCCAGCCTAGCCCCAGAGTGGCCAGATGACTGGAAGCCCCACTTGGGGAGGGGTGGCCACAGGAGACCAGAGCAGATAAAACCCATTGCCCTGAGCTGCATGTGGATGCATCCCTATTGTCTTTGGATCTTATGGCAGCTTAAACCACTCTAGGATCCAAAACAGTACCTATATCTTGTTTTTCTCTTTCTTTTTCCCTTTTTCTCTTCTTCCCTACTCCTAATATCTTTTTTTTTTAAATGTGGATAATTTAAAGTTTTATGGGTAGAGTTTTCCAAGCCGATGCACTGTGAAATGAACTTGTTTTGATAGAATGTTAGTTTTAAATTTTTTCTGAATTCCTGATTTTCTAAAGTTTTCCAGTAAAGCTCCTTTTTCAACCTCCTGAGAATATTGTTGCATTTCTCCTGTGCATCCACCTCAAGAAAAAGTAGTACCTCAAGCCCCTTTTGAATAAACTTGTTGAGTGAGGACCAGGGCTCAACACCAGGCCATCATGGTGCTTTTCTTTTCAGGTCAGAACTAACATTTCTGATCTGTCAGTGCAGCAAGCTCATTCCTTCTGGTGATTCCCAATGAAGTTGTGACCTTTCCCCACATGATCGGCCACAAGGGACAGTGTGTGGAAATAGGGCTTGAGCTGTTGGGAATGTGTGAAGGAGGTGTGGGGGATGGAGGAGCTGTGGGGGAGCCCACCTTGCTCTCCTGTAGCAGTATTGATTCTGAACCACAGTAGTAAAGTTTGTTTTTGTCAGCAGATTACCACATCCACGGTTTTGAGGACAGACATGAAGCAGAAAGCACAGCAAAAACCTGCCTTAAATAAATCCTGCCAGGATTTGTGGCTTCTTCTCGTGTTTATCTGCAATTTTGACGAAGGGCACTACTGAGACCCTGGTGAACCTGTTTTGAACTCCCTCCAGAACACACAGGCAGTGTGATGAAATGAGCCAAACTGCCTGCTTGGGAGAGGCTGCAGGGAGACTGCCTTTGCTTCCCTCCAGATGAAACAGGACTAATTCCAAGTTGGGACATTAGTATAGGCTGAGCTGAACATAGCTAAAGGAAAAAGTGTGAACTTCAGGAACACAGATTTCAGTAATCTTTTCTTTTACACAAAATACATTATTTAATGCAATTCTTTTGAACTGTTCCAGCAGAATTATGTTACATACAGAAGTGACTACTGAGGGAAACAATGAAGAGAATACTGTGGCAACACCAGTGTGGGCCTGAAGAACTGAGCTGCTTTTTCCACTCTTACACAAAATTTAAGAGTTGCTTAAACTACATAAACACACAAGATTCCCAGTCTAGTGAGCCAAGTGATGCAACCCTGGAGTGGGAAGAAATTCAGCTGTATCAGCATGGCCCTGTGCCCAAGCCAACAAGCACTGTTAGAGAGCTAAAAGAGTTGTGCTACTTTCAGGTCCCAGTCTAGTTTTGCCACCACATCAATATACCAGCTAGCTTGGAACCCATTTCACTGTTTCTCATATAATGCTGAATTTTAAAAAGGGGTCTTTAAGGCCAGTTCCATAAAGACCTTTGACTGCCTAGGCTCCCACAGGCTTTCAGGACTTCATTTGTTTCTCTCTTCACCTTGCTGGCAAAGAGGCTATGGCTTCACCTTTGTCTTTCATCTAAGCTGTATCTTTTCAGAGCAGAGTTCATTTCTTACTATGCAGTACATCCTAACACAATGTCCACTTAATTTTGATGGAGACCCCTGACTTCTAGTGAATTTTAAATAAGAGTAACAATTTGGCTGAGCTTATAAGCCACCAACACACAGGAATGACAGAAGAGAGCAGAAAAACTGCAGGAAAAAAAGACATCCATATGTTTATGGAAAGTTCTCCCAAGGGGAAAAAAAAAAAAAAAAAAATTATTTAAATTATTAACCTGCTCTTTGAGCTTATATGGTCCATCTCTCAGTGACAATTCACTGACTGCAGAAAAGGCACTCAGCCTAAAGTTTTTGTGTTTCACCTAGCCCAAATCTAATTTTATTGATGCTGAAGTATTTGCCAAGACCCATGCTTTATCAGACAAAAAATCAGGGATTTGACATTTACTTTATACCCTTTTATGCTTAGGAACAGTTATTACATTCAAATAGTTGTGTTCTGAAGTGTTCAGATAACCATCCACCAGCATTTACTGCTATTGATTAGAAAATTGCAAAATCAATTTTCAGAACTGATGATCTTTAAGCCCAAGCATGACTATTTATGATTTTTATCAATAAACCACAGTAATCATATTTCTAAAGTTCTACTCCAGATTTTATTGGCTTTTGTTTTGATAATGTGAAAATAGTAAAAATGAAATTAAAGCAGACAAAATTAGAACTTGAACACAAATACTCACATAGAGGACAAGGAGGTCACAGCTTCTTTCTGTACAGTTGGAGTGATCACCACTCAGATGTTCACCTTTCTTGCCCTAGCAAGAAACAGCTACATGCAACTTGAAAATACTGTTTAAATTTCAGTGCTGGATGTAAATTCCCAGGCTATTTTCAGTATCACAGCTGTGTCTCCCCACCACTATAAGCTCCATCTCAGCAGAATGAAGGGCAGGTAGCAGCTCAACAGGGTGTTAGATCTTCCAAATGAGTATTTCCATTTAGAAGAAACTTCCAGAGGATTAATTTACATAACCTCAAATTATTGGTGTCCCTTGGGAGAAGAATGGGGGAGTGAACATAAGCTTCTATGTTCAGCTATCTACACCCCTAGAGAAAGGAAAGAATTAGCATGCCACAAAATATAAGTGCTTAAAGGTAAAAACAATCATTAAAAGAGGTCTCTATATATCTCATTGACATGCTCTGTGTTTTATGCAGACTTGTCTTATTTTTGAGTAACCAGAGAAGTATTGAAATGCCTGCACTAATAAATTATTAGCATTAGCTGAACTTTCTCATATTTTTATTGCTCTTGGGTTTGCTGTCATGGCTTTTGCCCTGAAATATCCTATGGGAATGATCTTGTTCAGTTATGATTGTGGAGAATCACAACCTTTGCAATTCTTTTTAGAAACAGACATTTTCTATTGCTAAAGACACCAGAACACTTGCCCAAGGAAATTATCTTGGAAGTAGCAATATGTTAAGAGCTGTAGCCCAAAGCTCTGTGAAAACTGTGTAAGAGGATTTTTTAATATTCCTCTAAGAGTTCAGATTTGGCCTTTTGCCAGAAGGACTGTCTAATGTTTGGTTTATGTTGATTTTTTTTTTTTTAATAAAGGATTACAATCTGGCTAGCAAAGTTTGTAGCCTCTTAGAAGATGCAATTTTAATGTTATATATTCTGGGTGCCACATCTTCTTTCCTTCTGCCAGAATTAAAAACAATCTGTTAGACTCATTACCAGTGTTATTATCTTCTATTCAGCAGTAATAACAAATGCAAAAATACAAGTTGAGAAACATATGCCAGAGGAGTGCTTAGCCTATTAAATACATACTACTTATACAGATGTTTAATTTAATTTTTCTCTTTTACTCATCTAATTACCCAAAGACACTCAGAAAATGGAATAGATTTGGAAAATTGAACCTGAGGTGGAGGCAAAGTCTCCAGTGAATGCCTAAGAATTATTTTGGGTATGAGTATATCCTAGGTATACAGCATTAGTGAAAAAATATACTACTGTGAAAGAATTGATACAGTGACCATCAAAAGTGAAACAGGAACTGAAGAATGAACTACTGTAGCAGCCACACAACAGTCACTAACTGATGGCTTTATCACCTCACAGCCTTCATGGATAGGATAATATACACTCTTCAGGAGTTGGCATCAGTGCTGTTCTTCTAGTTAAAAGTAATACCTGGCAGTCTTGCAGTTTTGTTTCAGTTTAATGTACATATTTTTAGAAGTCCCCCTGAAAGAATGTGGGCAGACATGTATTTAACAGCTGCAGCCAGAAATAAACAGCAAATTTTTTTTGTAGAACACAACCTATTTTATGTTGCTGTGCTCTTGATCTAAAAATGTCTAATAGGAAACAACACTTCTCATGCTGTTAGCTGAGTTAGTAACTCATGCCTTTACACTCAGTTACTTTGAATAAGTTACTTGAAATTAGTTTTGGAAATAATTGTATAACTGCAATGCTTCCAAGTCTGTCAAGCAGCTATCACATTACCCATGAGACAGCACTGAACTGAAGGAATGGGTAAGTTACCTGTGGCTGCCTGTGATGTGATCTGCTAGTTATGCCTTGGGTGCTGATAAAGCAGGTTTTTTTAAGGTAGTAAGCATTCTATGGAAGTAACTGAAGAATCATAGAATCATTAAGATTGGAAAAGACCTCCAAGATCTTCAACCTTTGACCTAACACTGTCATTCCCACTTAACCATGTCATAAAGCACCACATCTACTCTCGAGCACTTCCCAGGATGGTGACTCCACCACTTCCCTAATGCAGCCTGTTCCAGTGCTTAACCACTCTTTCAGTGATGAAATTTTTCCTTATATCCAACCTAAACCTCACCTGGTGCAACTTGAGACCATTTTCCCCTTGGCCTGTTTCTACTTGCCTGGCAGAAGAGGTGACCCCCACCTCAGTACAATTACTTCACTTGAAAAGATCTGCTCTCAGGACACTGACTTACAAGAAGGATACTTCACTTATTATGGCCTAATTCTCTGAAGTGTTCAGAATCTTAAAATGAGACACACTCAACCCTTGTATCATTCATTGACTTTTATGGAGACTGAGTATGCTCATTATTTTGTGGAATGAGGATTCTTAATCAAATATGCGCATGTAATTGTTATAATTAAGAGAGTTCACATATGTGAATTCTTTGTTGAGTGGAGCCTGAGGTAACTTTACATTTTACACCTGTCAACACACCAGACACATTTTTGCTCAGTATGAGTTGAGCTATTTATTGCATCTCTGGAAAACCATTACTGGTAACTTTCTGCAGAGGGTTGACCCTGGCTGGATGCCAGGCACCCACCAAAGCCTCTCTATCACTGCCCTCCCCATCTGGACAAGGGAGAGAAAATATAATGAAGGATTCCTGAGCTGAGATAAGGATAGAGAGAAATCACTCATTAAATACCATCATGGGCAAAACAGACTCGTATTGGGGATATTAATTGACTTTATTACTAACAAAATCAGAGCAGGATAATGACAAACAAAAGAGAAACCTTAAAGCACCTTCTCTCCACCCCCCACTTCCACAGCTGCTTCAGCACCATCTGCACCATGGGCTTGGTGTCTGCATGGTTGTTCTCACGTGTTCACACCCTGCTCTTTTCTGGCTGCACAACTGTGCAAAGACTTCTTTTTCTTCATCTTAAATCTGTTTTCACAGAGGCACTACCACCATTCCTGATTGTCCCAGCCTTGGTCAGCAGCACGAACATCATCAGAGTTGGCTGCATTGGCTCTGTTGGACAGGAGGGAGCTTCTGGCAGCTTCTCACAGAAACCACCCCTGTAGTCCCCCTGCTACCAAAACCTGGCCATACAAACCCAATACACCTTCAATGGAAAAGTACCTCAGACTTGACTTGGATTCCATGTCAAATCCAGTATCAGTGTTTTGATGTGAAAAAAACAACAAAAAAAAAATACTAACAAAATAAACAGTGGCATCATATCAGGAAATTTCTCGGGTGAGCACTGGAGAACTGGATAGAAGGACAGAAAGGTCAGCTGTAATTTCTTTTCCTTTATTATTACATTTAAAAAAGCACTTGTTCCATGGGGTCGGTGGTTGGGGACAGGGACAACACACACACACACCTCAAAGCTCCACGTGACAAACTGCCTCAAGTTTATTCCTCCAGCTCCTTTTATAGAGCTTCAATTACACATGTGATTCATTGAGGTCCTAGCCCCATCCAGCTCTCTGGCCAATAACACATCTGCATTTTGAACTGAATGACTTTGGCTGAGAGTCCTTGTGTGCAGATTGACACCAATGCCACACTTTATGGTCCTGAAGGCCCACATGAACTACCAAGAATGGCCCACCTCAGGTAGAAACCTGCCTGTTCCCAAACATACAACCAAGATGACAAGCAACATGGTTGAGAAGAGACCTCTGAGTGATGGAGATTTCTGAACACATCTCAATCTGACATCTCTATTATTAAAATTTTTGATTTTGTCATGCCTAGAAGGAGAATAAACAAGTGTTTATCATATACATAAATTACAAACATAAAAACCATGTGTGCCCACAAAGGTTTTAGTGGGAACCATGGGTTGCTAATCCTTTTGAAAAACCTAGATTTAGTATTCTTAACACATAATTGTAACAGTCATGTCACTGCATTTTATTTTGCCCCAACAGCTGTTAATTATTAAACAGATAAGTGAAATTCTACATAGCAAGAAGTGCTTATTTATCGACTGCATGCATATAATATTAGATATTAGATTTTCTATTTTTGATTTCATAACTGAAAGCAAAACATTTGCAGGTAATATAAAATCAATTATTTCAAAATGTAAAACACATCTATGATAAGTTGTAATACTTTTTTCAAGAAGCAAAGTTTGTTCTACAACAGGTCGTACAGAAACAGCAGAACAATGGTGAGGAAGAACAATTCATTTTTCAATATAAATGTGTGTGATGTGAATCCATGCACTGAAATACAAAAGATTAATAATTTGGCTATCAGAAAAAAAAATGCCCAGACAAATTAATTGCTCGATTCTGAAAGCCAGGAGACTAATCCAATTAAACATGTAAATGGGATACCTATGGTGTTCATTTGCAATGTCCTTCAAGCTAATAATTAAATAATAGATTTTTAAACTAATTGTTAAGAAAACTGTCAGCTGTTAGCCTGAAATTCACACTGCCTTTAAACTTGTGCTGCCACATTAATCATCGAATGACAAAGTCAATTCAGCTCCAAACCTTCACCTGTTCCTAGCTTAAGGTACTGGACAATAAAGATTCTGCTTTCCACTGTGGAAATTTACATGACTAGAATGACTCTGAATGACAATGTATGTCACATGCATTCAGAATCCTAAACATCAGGCAATTAATAACATTTAAGGCATTGAATAAGACCGTTACGGAAACTTTCCTGTCTGGCCACCCAGGAGCCACTCTGGCAGTCACATTCCCCCATCCCAGACTTTCACTGCTGGGACTGAGGTCCCTTCACATGGAGTGGCTCCAGTGATCCCATGGGTGCCCCTCTTGGCTTCCTGTACACCCCACACTCACACAGCCAGGCAAGGTTTCCTTGTTGGCTCAGCCCTGGGTTTCCCATGGCAAAGTCCCAAATTTCTGCTTACTTTGAGTAATTTAATTGTGGTGTACCAATCAGCATGAGCTGGTGCCTCCAGGAAAGAGTCATCAAAAGAATCCCTGGCACTGTACATGCTCCTGATCTGTGTGCCTGACATGTTCCTCACATGTGCTTCATGATGCCTATACATGCTTCTTGGTCAAATGGTGATATTTGGTCTGAGGTCTTCTTGTTTGTTTGGATTGTACAGAGTCTCTGAGTGACTGGCCAGCCCCCAGCCAGTGCTTCCATCCAGGGCTCAACCTGCAGCTACCTGCTCTAAGTGTATTCCTCAATGAGACCACTCTTTGAGTGGCAAAATAGCAGTGACCAGATTGTTTGCACACCTTACCATAACCAAGAAACAGTGGAACAAATCAATTCCTACATCTTTGTCTCTATTTGAAACAGTCTCAGAGAGGAACAATCATGATCTGTACAGAAAAATCATAAATGATGACTAGTCATGCTCTGCTATTGTAACTTATGATTAATTGCTCTCATTTGCCTTGTCAACTTAAATGTGTAAAAATCACCTCTTCCTCTGCAAATTCGTGGTGTTGTTCTTAAATTTGTGGGTCTTAAGAGTAATCTATATATTTGGGACTCAGAGATAAGAGTCCCCAAGGTTTGAAAACACTAGTTAAATGGAAAAAAATCATATCATTGTCTCACATGACTGAGAGGCTGCCTTTCACAAGAGGAATTATTCATTGATACTAATGGAAAAAGAAAATTACATCTATTGCTTTCAAACAATATTTTTGTCTCTAAATCCCTGAAAAAATGTTTAAAGTGGTTTGGTGATAAGAAGAGACTGAACAAATTTGACTACACAATTTTAGTGCAAAGGTTTTTGCAAAAATGCATATTTTTAATTCTTACAGTGCTGCTTTCATGAAAAATAATGTAGCTTAACTGAGTATCCAATGATGCATATAACAATTGTGTGTTTTTAATTATTTTCACTAAGTTCTAGTTTTTTCCCATCATAAGCTTATCTGATTGCCACTTAACTGTTTCAGCAATAGCTCTCCCTGATGGCCCTCGATAAACCTATGGACACACACTTCTAGGTTTAATGCCTTTAAATTAGCACTATTTCATTGAAGCTAATAAAATGAAAGTATATTACGTCATCTGCCCTTCCAAAGCTGTTTTTTCTCCAAAAACACTTTTATGACCATTTGTATATGTAATTTATACAAGTTTACAAGGAATAAGAAAAGTCAATGAGATTCATGAAGACTCAAGATTCTAAAGTGATCAAACGGATTTTCTACTAGAGAAGAGGTGTTAAGAATAAGAAGGAAAATTTAAAAGCTTCATCTTTTAATCTTGATTTAGCTATGCCAAATGGGTAAAATTTGAAGAAAAATGTTAAATTCTTAAATCATGCTTTACAAAGTCAGTGAAAGATGTGTAATTCAGAATAAGTTGTTTTATCTTCAGACAGCAATAATTTCTAGGTGATCTCTTGATAATTTGTGAATAATATTTTAGCAGTTCATGTCCTTAAGCTATGTTGCATCTGTGCTGTAGTTAAAGCCCATTTACTGGATTTTTTTCCCATATACTGGGTTTCATACTTCGTGCAAGCATAGGAAAAGCTGCCTAACCTTGACTTCCCTTTTTTTTTTTTTTTTTACAGAAATGCAAATAGTACTAAAACGCAGGAATATTGTTAATGCTTGATAGTTGCATTCAACTAGTCAGCATCTTGCCAAACAAGTCTGAAAGCAGAGAGCAATGATGGCAGTGAGAGCTGGTGAGAACAGTGACACCCATGAGAGAGTGAGTGAACCCAGAAATCTCCACAGTGCATCCACAAAATGGTGATTTTCCAGATGAGTAGATGGCTTGCCTAGGAAACTGACAATGTGAAACAGCCTTGTAAAGTCACTATCATAGCTGGCTATTGCTCATGCTGACAGACAGTTACATCCAGAATCAAGACAGTTTTCAAAGCTCTGATTGCTCTCCTTTATGCTCTGCATTTCAATTTTCTTTGCTGAAAGATGAGTGTTTCCAATCCTCTTAATTATGAGGAAAATGCAAATTGAACACAATCAAAACAGAGGTGTAATTTAGTTTTCCAGAATTCTGAAGACAGTACTAAGTGGTATTGCTTCAGCCAAGTTCCTATTATCTAGAGCTGTCACTCCCAAATTAAAAATACTTCAAATCTTTCTATAATGTTTTGATGGTAAAAACACCTAGAGGAGACACTTCTTTTTTTTTTCTGAAGTATGCTCTAAACATACAATTCTTTCTTGTTTTGCAAACACCCCAGAATTCAAATTATTTTCTACCCTTCATTTGTTTCATTGTGGAACCAGACATTTAGGGATTTTAGTTTTCTCACTCTGTCTGGAGCTGCATCTAATCCTACAATGAAATAACTGGATCACAGCGCTCACAGCACACCCAGAAGAAGCACTGCTATAAATGAATACATTTAATTGGAAACAGTGCAACTATACCATTTGATAATCAGTGAAGAATTTCAAAGCTGGCTGTAGGCTTGACTCTAAAGGCAACACAGAGTCAAGAAGGTGAAGCACATCAGGCTGCCTGGAGTAAAAGTTATCCTCAAAATTAAATCACTTTGAAATGATTAAGATATTTGGTCTGAATAAATATTTCCTCTTATGAATCTCACTCTGTTTAGAAAGAGAGATGTGGTTAGTGCTTAAACAATGGGTCAGTGTGGGAAACCAGGACATCTCTCTTGCTGCTTTGGATTGGCTGAGACCTGGGCAGGGGGCTCGGAGGTTTTGGCACAGAGCCCAAGACCCCTCTGCCCTTGATCTCGAGCCATGGAAAAAGTTACCAACTTTATGTGAGGAGTCACAAACGAGGGAAAGTAGAATAAAATAAGTAGCTTATTACTGAGTAGAGAAACAGAATGTTAAGATTTATATGATAAATGTACAGGGGGGTCAAGAAGTGTACAGGGGGGTCAAGATGGAGGAATCTGGGCGTGTACTGCCCTCCTTCCTTCTTCTTCGTGGCCTCCATCTTCTTGGTGATGTTGGCACTTTTAGATTGGTTTAGAGTAGAAACTCACTGTCTAACATAGGTGATAGGTATTGGGGAATAATGGTAAACAATGTCTACATAGTTTATAGTATATAAAGATACCACTGCCCTGAGGGCGGGCAGTGTGCCTTGGACTGACCTGCTGAGAGCATCGCGGCTGGCCAGGGAGAACATGTTATAGATAAGAAATAACAAACAACCTTGAGAACGAAAGCCAAGCAACTCTGACTCTTTCTTCGACCATCTGGCTGTGAAAAAGGACTCTCGGGAACATCCCAGGCAAGGGGAATCCCGAGAGGTCAGAGCTGGCATTGCTGAAAAAATCCCTCAGCTGCCTTAACTGTTTTCTCTATATCTTCTATGTCATATTCTGTCTTTAAAGACCAAGCATAGCTTTAGTTTATTCAGGAGCCACACTACCAGAACACTGCCCAGCCTGCTTTCTCCTACATTACATTCTTGTCCTAAAGCCTCAGCCTACAATGCATTCTTAGAACTCTCTACACTTTCCAAACTTTGTTTTGAACTGCCATGTAACTTGAAGCTAAATCCCTTTGTTTCTTTATGCCGAATATCTCTCCAGTGGAACCAATCCCTTCCTCCTGAATGCCACTACCCTGAACTAAACTGTAAACTTCTTCCCCATGATTTTTGGTGAATTTTTTTGGTGCTAACTAAAGGAAAAACATTAGTTTTGGACAGGTAAACTATCAACAACCTTGACTGTTCTTAATGACTTCCTCTATCTTAATAAGACAGTGTTTCCACAAAAATTACATGTCTTGAACCGGTTTATTGGCTTCAAGGGATCACAGTACCTAGGATGTGTGATGGACAGGTAATGCCAAGAGCCACATATATAGTTACAATTTTAACAAGTATTCAGTGAGGTTACTTATTTCCTTGCCTATGTCTACACTGAGGTTTCTTACAGGGAAAGAGTATTAATTATAGGGTGCAATACTTCCAGCCATACCTGATGACATTTTCATTGTTCACAAGCACTACAGATATAATTTAAAATGTTTATTCAAACAAAATGAGCCTCTTCAGATTAACCCATTTCTAGAAATCAACTGGAAAATTTTATTTCTACAACTATTTTTATATGCAGAAACAATAGGTATCTAGGTGACATGCAGACTAAAGCCCAGACTGTTGCCTTGCCCTGCTCTGCAGGTCAGGAATTTGCAGTTTGGTGCAGGAAGTTCAGGCTGGAAAACAGGGGGAATTTCTTAATTAAAAGGTTTGTTAAACATTAGAATGGAGTACCAAGGGAGATGATGTCCACTGTCCCTGGAGGGGCTCAAGAAATGCCTGAACATTGCACTTAGTGCCATACTCTGGCTGACAAGCTGGTGATCAGTCACAGGTTGGTCTTGATCTCAGAGACCCTTTCCAACCTAAGGATTCTGTGATTCTGCAATAGCAAGAGCAGCTGTTCTCTGGGTTCACGTGCATCTCCTTGCATAACTTTATTCATCAAGATTAGGGAATCTGCTAGTCCAGCTAGATGAGTTGGAAATGAGTTATAACATTGCCATCTTCAGTAGTCAATGATGAGTTGTGCTTAGTTGGGCCCATTTAGTCAGACTCAAATCTTTCCTTCCATGCTTACCAGGGCTGTCACCAAATTGCAAATTCATTTCTTTAGGCTTAAGCAATCCCAATTCCATACAATTAAGAAAAACAGGTAATACTTTACCTCCTTCCTTTCTATACTCATGAATTGAGGAAATATCCAAAGATAAGTGCCATGCAATGGTGAAAGTTTATCTGTCAAATGGTTCAAGTTAGCAACCAAAGACTTGGCACTTTTTGGCTTGTAGATGTCCCACTCACCTGCTGACATGATGGCAGTACCTTGAATTACTGTGAGCAAATGCTGAATGAATGATGGTGATCTTTCCATGCCTTGTGCAGCTCTGTGAGGGACTGATGTTCCCTTTTGTGTTTTTGTCCACCTCCCCTTTGACACTGCTTGTTTCTTAGTGCTCTCTGCCTGACCCATTTACTTTTTGAGATTCAACTGCCCATGGATGCTTTCCTTCAAGCTCATGAAATTAAAGCTTGCTTCCTTTCCCCAGACCATTCCATATAAACTCTGGTGCACATTCTACTTGGGAACATGGAAGGGTTCTTTTTGATTTTTGGGGGGAAAGTAGTAGGTGGCACAGAAAATAGGGTATAGCCAAAACCATGTTAGCTAGTGACTTACATGTGTTGAAAAATACTAAAAATACTCTCAGAGAAGTGTTGGTGAGATGAGGAAAAAGGGGGACTAGTACTCTAAGATTTATGCCTAGCACTTACTGTCACCTGAAGCAATTTTTCAGCCTCTTTACCTCGTTTTATACATAAACTATTACCTATTCCATTGATTATCCCAGGTTTTAATTAACTCTATTTGTAAACAACTAGGGAGAAATGTTGTAAAATGCATTCAGAAAATTAAAGAACCATTAAGAAAGCTTATCTGAAAACTTTTGTCTAAGGGCTTTCAGCCCTGCCTCTTTTTCAAGATGCTGCCAGCAAGAAAAAAAGTGATCCTTCAGTGAAGGACAAGTCCCCAATGGATGTATTCTTACTTTGGGTGCAACATTATAGCAGGGTTTTCTAATGCACTGCCTCATGCATTGGAGAGAAAATTTGGACATCATAATCTGATTAAAGAAGACACATCCAAGGCTGCAGGTTGAAAAATATACTCATCCATAAATCTCCTCTTAGGTGCTGCTATTTTTCAGTCCCTCCTGTGTCACAGGGGCAGAAAGCAGCCTGCTCTCAGCTCTGCTCCCCACCTCCTCCAGCGCAGGCGGGGCAGGCTGCTGCCTTGTCCCAGATCACACATAGACCCCAAAATCACCCTTAGTCTGTCTGGGAGAAAGCTGCTTGCCCTTACACATCGTGTGGAGAGATGAAGCCATCAGAAATCCACCACAGTTTGAAAGATACAGGGCCACAGCTGTTTTTTAATTAGTTATGTCATATTCTCAGGCATAGGATATTTTTTCAGTGGCAGGAGAGTACCTGGAAAGCATTGAGGATTAATCTCATGTTCAAGGAGATGGAAAAATAGATCTTAATCAGTATTTATCCTTCCACCTAAAAGTATATCAGTGTGGTCTGTGTTTGTCATCACCTTCTTGTTGTCAGGAGTAGGTGGCAGAATTTACATAGGATTAGAAAGCATTTTTCTCTAGAAAAAAACTCCCATGTGTAGAAATTTATCCAGAAATTTCCAAATGCAAGAAAATGGTAAAGAGCCAAACAAAATCATGTTACTGCTCTTCTGCTTGGAATGACTCATTCCATAGCTGGGATATGGTGTTTTAGAAAAAAAACTACAGTCACATTTCAGCACATGGAGACTGATGAATGATTGCAAATATTAAATCCTCACCCCTTTTACAGGGAATCCTAAGACAGGATGCACAAAGTAGAGCTCACCAGCAGGTAATGTTGCTGTGCAAATTGACCAGGCTGAGCAAATTATGCCATAAGTAGTCATTGTTCTGGTGAAGAGCCAATGTCACTGATTTCTTAAAGGGAAGCAAGTGCCTTAGGATTTTAATTAAATCCAAAAAGTGTTTAAGGAAGATAATGAAAAAAAAAACCCAAAAAAACACCTGCAATGACCTCATGAGATGTGTTAAAAACATTCTTCCAATCCAGGCAAACTGTAAATAAAAGTGCTTAAATCATTGTAAAAGGACTGCTGATAAGTTGTGTTAGGGCTCTGTCAATGATCTGCCAAACCACTGCCAGCTTTTTGACTTTAAATTGAAAGACACACATCTGTTCATAGAACACTCAGGGCCCTGAACGGGTTTCAGCATATGGTGATGCTTTTTGTTTTTGAACAATTGCTGTTTGATGCTCTGGGAGCTCTCTCCTTCCCTGCCAGTAGCCATCCTGGGGCAGTTTTATGGTATTAAATTGTGCTCTCCATGACAGAAAGTCCTCCCTGGAGCTTGCTGGCTAACACCTGACTGATCAGCATCCCTGCTCACAGTGAAATAATCTCAAATTAGCTGCTGGAAGCTCCCTGGGGGTCCAGGAGCCCCACTTGTCCCACCAGCAGCCTGGGGAAGTGGGCAGTGACTCCATGGACCAAGAATCAGCTACAACTTCTGCACAAGGCTAACACAGCTACACAGAGGAGTGAAGAGGCAAACTGGCACCTGAGCCAGGAGCAGCCCCTGCCAGCCCCTAACCAGCCTCTGGGCACTCCATGGCTGGGTACATCAGAGTTGGAACATTCCTCCCTATCTCCTGTATGGCCATATCCATGAAGCACTGCTCAAGATCTGTAAGATCTGCAAGATCTTCATGCCAAATGAAAGGCAGCTTTTTCTTGAACTCTGGGACTTTGTGAGGATTGGGACTGATGAATAAGGCAAAGGTGAAATCAGAAACTAAAGACCTGGTGTTGTATAATCTTGTCCTCTTCCCACCCTGCAGCATGCAGTATGATCCTACTTTGGCTTGCTATGGTACATTTTCCTTCCTCTGCTGCTCTTCTTCCCCACCTTCCCCATTTTTCTTCCTCTGTCCCATGTTCTTTTGAGGTTTCCAGTCATCTAGAGACAGAGGCCCCCTGCCTGGCACTACAGTACAGAGACAACAAAGCTCATTAATTTCTCGTGAGCTGGGAAATGACTGCAAATCCCATGTAGAGTGTCCTGATCTCACCCCAGGTGCTGTCCTGCCTGTGGTCCTGGTAGGTATCTGCAATCTGGGACACCAGGAGCCTTAAACACACTTCTAATACCAACCAGCTCTGATGGGATGGTTACAGGGGGACAGTGAGTAAAAACTGTGTTTTCCTCCACTTTTCATTATCACCTCTTGCCTACATTTGGTTCCTGCTGGCTTTGGTGGAAGCACTGACTCTTCCAGTGAATTCACCCAGAAATTTAGATGTGACTAATCCTTTTTATTTCTGATAAAGGTTACTAGAGTAAAAGCAACTGTAGATGAATATTCTCTTTCAATTGGAAAAGTACTCGGAGGATTTGGTTACGACTGTCTTGTGTAGCACACTCTTTTTCAAAATGCTGTGTGCTTGTTATTTTTTTTCTCTTGCACATCCAAATCACCACATGTATAGAAATTGTGTAGTGTATTTGTTGGTGAAATAAATAAGCTTTCACTTATGTATCTGATATCTCAGGTTTTGTTGAACTACTTAATATTTCAGATTGTCAAAAAAATACAGTCCTTGATGATTGACATTTCTTTGTGTGGATTGCAGAGTCAGGTGCCCTTTTGGTATCTGCTGTCTCAATGAAGCAGCTCAGTCACAGGTCGAATGACATCAATAAGATCATCGCCCTTCATCAACACTTGTATACTCACTTAAAGATAGAATAAAGGGCCTTGATTCTCTATGTTCTGTATTTCCAAAAGAGTTCATACACCCTCAAGGATGTTCCAGGTTTGTCATTCAAAAATGAAGGTACCTAATGCCTTTGAAATTGTAAACTTTTGAAATTTACATCTCCTTGATAATTTTTTCAAATCTGGGTAAGGAAGTCAGTTGCATCAGTGCAACTGATTAGCAGAAACATCTGCTAAGTCTAAGTAGCTGTTCTCTGGTTGCTGATTTCAAACACAAGTAAATAAATATTATTTGTAATCTGTCTCACCTCCCTCTGCTTTGTAGAGTACATATGCACAGAGATTAACTTTGTTAAGCAGTACAGGCAGGAAACTGACTTTCTGGAAGTGCCAAATTCAAACTCCCAAATTGTTTATTAAAGAAGGGACTTGGCTTCCCTACATTTTTCCACTGGTGGTTTGATTATCTGCAGTTCATGACAGCTTGCAGCTTTACACCAAATATCATCTTGTGATTTAACCCCAGCCAGCAATTAGGCACCACACAGCTGCTCGTTCACTCCCTACCCCAGTGGGATGGAGGCAAGACAATGGAAAGGGTAAAAATGAAAAAAAAAGAGCTTCCAACTTGTACTTTCCCAGACAATTTGCTGGTGGGGTGGGAAGAGGAGCAAAAAAATGTTTGGCTCTGTGTGAACACTCCTCAGGAGTAAGGAAAACATCCCCGTATTATCAACATTGTTTCCAGCACAAATACAAACTTAGCCCTGTACCAGCTACATTGAAGAGAAATACCTGTACCCCAGCCAAATCCAGCACACACCTGCACAAGATGCAGCCACACAGGGACCACTTTTCTGCAGCTCTGCTTGTTTGTGTCCTTAGGGTGGCAGCAACTATCAAAAAAAAGTGGGTTTTGGTTGGGTTTTTAAATTTCATTTGGTTTGGTTTATTTTCTGGGGAAGGGAACTGGAGAAGCAATTGGAGAAAATCAGAGATAGATAATTCTTCAGAATTCCTTCCTTAATCTTCCATTTTCTGCTCAGCAGAATCATTCATAGGCAGATTGCTCATTATTTAGTCCTTATTTCAGATCAAACCCTGTATGTCAGTAGATTAGGACATTGAGGAAGATTAGCTGCTCACTGTAGGTGGTGGGAGTAAGTTCTTTATCTTATCATTAGCATGGACTTTCATGGGTTTTGATTATAATTATTAATTCTACCAGCAGACTTCCAAGCAGGGATTAAAATGCAGATAGATGTCACTTAAGTTGCATAATCAAGCTGAAAGTGAGGGTTTGCGGCAGGCAAACCCTCCTTTTAACAACAGTCAATTTAATTTTTTGACTTTTCAAAGTAATTTTGTTGTATAAAATAGGTTTGTTTACTTTCACGTGCTTGTAATAAAGTTTTATTAAATATTTTTCCCCTCAAAGAAGCATATTCTTAGTATTCAGGTGAAATTTTATTCTGATTTGTATAAATTACATGTAAGATTCTTAAGCAATGTTTCTGCACATCCCTGCATTGCTGTAAGTGGAAGTCAAGCATACAGATGAAGAATTACTGAATTAATTAAAATGAAATAAATCCCTCCTTCTCAATTTCTTTCTTTTTCTCCCCTTCTTTTGTGACTTTTTTGCTTTTTCTGATGTTTTTCAGGGTTTTTTTTGCTGTGACTGTGGATTAATGGCATAGTTCTAAATACAAAAGAATCCAATAAATTATCCTAGAATCAAGGTGAACATTCTTAGAACATCAGAAATTTTAAGCTTTCCATATTTCTGCATATTGTGAAGAAAGCACCAAATAAAGAGTAGACAATATTTCATCAGCAAAAGCCTTTGAGTTATGGTTTTAGACCAAAATCTCATCAAGGCAGGCATCTGCTTCATTTGCTGAAGTGTTTGGGTGCATAAAAAATGATAATAATTTATGCAATTGAAACACTCATAGCAGTCTGACTTTGTGAATCATAAAATGCAAGAAGGTGAGAAGAAAATACTACCCTGTGAAGAATAGGTAGCCACAACCCATACAAACAGATGCAGTGAAGGTGGTTTCTTGGCTGTTTTAAATTTTATAATAATCATATTATTGATATGATGCACCATCTATGACACAGATAGTGGTTGCACACTTACTGTTGATTTCTTTTCTATCACTTTTTTTTTTTTTTTTTGCGTGTGTCTTCCATTTCAGATTACATTGCATGCTCTCTGGGGAGGGTTTGGCTTTTTGACACATTTTTGTACAGCATCTAGCTTAACAGGTCAGGATCTTTTGGACAGTTTGGTATTAACATAATGAACGATGAAGATATGCATTTAAAATGCATGTGAGAAGAGGAATGTCTGGTCCTCTGGTTATGTAACAGCTGGTGATAGTGTTTTGTAGGCTGAGGAATGGCAGTGTTGTAATGTTGCTTCAAAAAAGGTAAAATTCAGTGGAGGCATTTTAATATGCTAATTTGGATGAATGCTTAAAAATATATGCAAATAGTTTATCTAATGTCACACAGGAAGTTAATAGCACACAGAGGGCCTTGTCCTAGTCCTCCCAGACACTGATCTCTAACAGCAAAATAGAATCTAGATAATCTGGAGGTTCCTACGGATTTTTGCTCACTTGTCTAGCTTTTCAGCGTTTAATGAAGATAATAGCTCCATTCTGACACTTTTTGCATGTTTAAACACACAGCTATGCCCACACTCTATCCATCTCCTTGCTCCCTGGTTCCTGAAAGCCATTTCTTGCTGTTTTCCTGCTATGTAAAGAACACAGCCTTGGGCAAGCAGCACGAGCAGGGCTCATAGAACTGTCAGGGGAGGAGCTGACATGTTATTCTCCCATCATCTGAGAACATGCTGCTGGGCATGTGCACACAGACAGGATGAGGTTTGTACCAGAAAAAACAAAAACAGCCAACAATTGAAGATTAAGAGTAGTTGAAAAGTTCATTTTTGTCAAGATGTATCCCTAATGAGCATAAAAATATTCATTTTGAGGCAGCAGATGAAGAAAAAATGTAAATAAATTTCCCATGGCTGGTATGGTATAGGGGAATAGAGCCCACATGTATACTTCTCTCCACATAAGTTCAGCTATTAAAACTTATATTATGCTTTAATGCATTCCTATTTGAGGCATGTTGTAACTAAACAAAAAGTGCACTAGGGATTAAACTACATAGAAAACAAAATATTCACATTACTCATTGTCGTCATTTAGCATAGAATGAACTGAAAACTGGTGCAGATTTTTCTCTGTCTGTTTTCATCAGCAAAGAAATTTGAGCTTTTTCTTCTGTGACAAGGCAGCAGAAAATCAATTCTGATCAGTAGATTTACCTGCTTGTTCAGTAGGGTGTCGTAAAGCCTCATGATTTAAGAGCCCTAGCTGCTGCTGTGCTTATGTGAGAAATCCAGCTGGATCTCCAAGGTCTGCTAATGCTGAAGAATTTTCTGTGCTGTTCACTCATCCCAAGGTTTAGGTCATATCTCATCCCTCTGTTAATGATATGATTTTATGGTGCCAAATCCAAAAAGAATTATAACTTTCTTGCCCTCATTGGGACCAAATTCTGCTGCCATTTAAAACTCAGAGCGATTTTTGGAAGTTTTCCATAATTATCAATAGAAGCATAACTTCTTCAAAGGGAACTCAGAAAACAAATGAAGACTTGGGGAATTTAGATGTTCTATTCGTGTGCTATTCAACCTCAGCTCTGCAGCATGTTCTGAAAAACAAATATGCACGGGAGACCTCAGCCCACCCTTCCGTCTCTTGTGTTGTCTCAGAAGAGACAGAGTGTGCATCGCTGGAAGGACAGCCTTTGATCTTACAGCGCCCAAGAGCATCGCTCGATGCTCTTGGGGAAGGTGGAATTTGGTGCCACACGAGGGCAGTAATGGAAAGAAGAAGAATGAGGAAAGGCACAAAGACTTTATCCTTACTAGAGGTGAGGGGATTGTTGCAAGGAGGAACAAAAAGGGAGAAGAGGATGCTGAGAAAGCTGTGGGAAGAAGCTTGGACTTAATAGGAGAGGAAAAAGAGCAGAGAAGGAATTCAGGAGCTATGTGATATTTGACAGAGGAAGCTCTAGGGACTTTCAAAAGAGACAAGACCAGAAGAAGAGAAGGATCTGGCTGCCATCACGATAATATGCTTGCTGTAACCTTGATTTTGAAAAGCCAGTTTTTAAGTGTTTCCTTGATGGAATTCTACAAAAGCCTTACCATTCTATGTGGTTTTTTTTTCATTAAAAAATGAAACATTTTTAAAAAATGCTTCCCCAGGGCTGGAATGTGCCCTCGAGATATTTTCAGGGCTTTCAACCTGTTTACCAAACAGTTTGCACTTGGAACTTAAAAGTAGAAGATAATTAACATTCAGGTTATTACATTTGTGTTCTCTCTGTGCCCTTTCCATATGCAGTGAGTAAGCTGTTGCAGAGAAGGAGGCTTGGTTTAGATTACAAACTCAGATTGAGCATACAAGTACAGAATGAGTAAAAACATACACTTATTTAAATATATTCACAGGACAATCTTATTTACACCCTAAAATATTCCAAGAAAGTCCTCAATCTAAGGATACAGTTACAGTATAAACTCTCACAGGAAGGATTCTGATAAATTATGTTCCTGGTCTCTTTGTTAATGGGAGTATGAGCTTGCAGAAGGAAGAGGTAAATACCTAGCTTTAAATAGCTTTTACCAGTTGCCACAATTTAACTCCAGTCAGCAACCAAGTACCACACAGTTGGTCCCTCCCTCACCAGCAGGACTGGGGAGGAATCAAAACAGTAAAAACAGAAAACTTGCAAGTTGAGAAAAAGCCAGTTCAATAGGTGAAGCAAAAGCCATGACCAGGAGCAAAGCAAACCAAGGAATTCTTTCACTACATCCCATGGGCAGACAGGTGTTCAGCCATCCCCAGGAAAGCAGGGCTTGGGGAGTGATTTGGGAAGACAAATGCCATCACTCCAAATGTCCTCTCTTCCTTCTTCCTCCCCCCACTATATGTTCTGAGCATGATGCCATAAGGTCTGGAATATCCCTTTGGTCACTTTGGGTCACCTGTCCTGGCTGTTTCTCCTCCCAACCTCCCCTGCACCCCCAGCTCCCTCACCACTGTGGCTGTACAAGAAGCAGAAAAGGCCTTGGCTCTGTGGGAGCCCTGCTCAGCAATAACAAAACCATCTCTGTATTATCAACCCTGTGCTCAGTACAAATCCAATACACAGCCCCATACCAGTAACTGTGAGGAAAAATTGTCAGCCAAACCCTGAACATTCTGCCTTCTATTCTAGTACCATTTACATCATGCCCAGGTCCCACTGGATTCAAAACTATCTTATTAACCACATCCCTCCTTCCCATCCTGTGATATGATACATAGACATTGTTGCCTTAAGTTTAAGGGCCACTTCTACAAAATGTCTATGAAATGTCCACAGATGTGGTTATATGGTTCATTAATTTAATCCATGACTATGGGCTCCATCTGTTATGGTGTTCACCCTGGACTGGAGAGGTGGTGGGTGTGAGGAGTTATTGGGCACCAAACCAGCTCAGGCTGGGTCACTGCTGCACTGCAACTGTTTCTTACAAGGCTCCTCCTCCATTAGTTGTTGGTTCCTGTTATAGTGACTCCTGTAATGCACAGCTCACATAATGGAGTAAAACAACTTGAAGGCATATCTGTTATAAAATCCACCCCTGGCTCTTTCTGGTTTAACGTTGCAGTGAAGTCTTCCCCTTGTCTCCAGCCTGGCTGCAGCAAGAGGTTCCTGCTGGAATCCACATTAGCATAGTCCAATTCACAGTCTCCCATGGGCTGCAGGACACAGCTACTTCACTCTGCTCTGCACCACAGGAACTGCTCCAGTGTGGGTTCCCCCGTGGAGTCATAAGCCTGCCAGGAAACACTTCTCTATTTGGTTATATGAGTTCTGAGCCCTATCTCTAAAAATTTTTTTTTTATAAAGAAGACAGACCAAAGAGAGGAAAAAAAAAAAAAAAAAATTTTTTTTTTAAAAAAAAAAAAAAAAAAAAAGGGAAGAAATAGAAGACAACTGTTTTGCTTAAAAACAATGCAAAAAAAAAGTGTTTGGAGACAAGGCACCTATGTTGACAGCAGATGAATGAGTACATAGGCAGTATGAAATAGATCTCAATTTTCTTTCACTTGGGGGTTATAATGCTGTAATTTTGTCAGCCAAGGCCATGAGATCTATCTGTGAGAATCAGCGTTCTAGCAGAGGGGAACCTCAGTGTTACTTGTTGCTGGAAAAATGGATGAGAATGTTAAGAAGATGAAAGAAAGCTTAACCTGAAGAGACAGGGCATAAAACAAACAGAAGCCTAAAATGAAAACAAAAGGAAAGAAATTAATTTAAAGCCAAATAACAAATGTTTGAGTTGAGTCCAGATGTGGGTGTGTGTCACAGTCAGTCACTACAGATTCTGAGGTTTTAGTTCTATGTCATCATATATCATACAGAAAATATTTCATTGGGAGAAGGATCTTGTAGAGATCCACAGGGTCCTGAAGGTGCATTGGAAACAGCTTCTCACAGGCTTCAGAATGAGGGAAATCAAGTACAATAAAGTACATAGCATGTACTTCCAAGTCACAGAATAAGAAAGTGTGTATTTGAGGCAAGATGTTTGTGGATTAATTTTTATTTAGGTTCAATAACTGAATGAATGGCTTAATGGGAAAAAAAGCCTTTAAGAACTGCTAAACATACAAACAGGTAGAGGGAGAGTCCTGGGTGGAAATTGTTGAAGTCTGTCAGAGTGCTCTGGAGAAGTATTTGCATATCCTTGCTTTAATCCCCTCCCCAGGCATTTACTGAAATGTTTTTGAGTCTTCCATGCTACTAGATTGTATCCAACAGTGGATATGGGCATTTTCTCTTCTAATGACATTGAACCTTTTTTTCTCTGTGTGAAAAGGTAAATATGTCACATGCACTTCTGAGGCATTTTTATCTTGTTGAGAAAATCAATATGTGAGGTATTCCTTAATCACAAAAGCTACTGTAGAGTAAGGTATTTGTCATTTAACAAAATTATTTGGTTTTTAAAAGATTTTTAATAGCGTTGATTATCAAAAATTGTCAACAGTGTTTAAAGAGTGTGTTGTGTAAACATTTACAAGTCATGTAGGAAATTAGGATATGGAAAACTGAAGGGAAAAGCTCCCAACTTCATTGAAAGGTGAATTATTTTCCATATGAGAACAGAGGTGCAGGGAGAAAAAATTGTGTTGCACCTTTGCCCTTATCACTCTCCTCAAAGACTTTGAAGCTGCCCATGAAAGAATACAATTCAAAATAGTAGCAATTACATTAATTACATTACTAAAAGATGAAGGTCACAACAACACCAATTACCTGCAATTTTCCATTCCTCCAATTATATTATTATGAAAATGAACACTTGCTAACTACAATAAAGCTTTCAGGGGCACTAAAGTGAATTTTTTTTCATTTCAGCATGCTTGCTAATTGTGTCAGGACTTCAGTGTAATGTGATTACTATTGCTTTGGTCTCATCAGAATGAGAGTAGATAAATAATGCCTGCTTCTTCTAGGCTTCATCTACACATAACTTTTAACCCAGTACAACTACTGAGAATAGGAACACTATATTTCACTGAAATATTTATATCACTATATATCCTAGTAAAACAGTATAAATATCCTAGAGTAAAGCATTTGGGAATGACCTATATTAGCATGGGTATGTTTATACCAGTTCAAGAGGGTCCAAAATAAGCAGTTATACCCAGTATTTTGTGACCCGGTATAACTAGATGCAGAAAAATACCATCTTTCTGATCCAGCTATGTTGGTGGTAGAAATTACCACATTTTGCTGCTAGTCACCTGGATCTGCTAGCAAAGTGTTTTTCATGAGCATTCCCTAAATTGCTTCAGGCAGAATCAGCCAGTGTCAGGGAGAAAACTTAAAGTGACCTGTCAGGTTTTGCCTGCAATGACTCAGGATGGCTGCTTGCCTGGTTTGAGTGATAATTTCAGCACAGGGACACTCACACCAGCTGTTGAAAGCAGTTGTTTCATTCATTGGCAAGAATGAATTTGTAGTGCGTGTCCACAGCCTCTTAGCTGTGTTGCATTCTAGTGGAGATAAGCCTTTACCCATACTGAATTTATGCTAACAAATGCACAATTTCAGATGAATCTCCCACTACAGACAGCCACGGTCCAGAACATTGTCCAGCCTGATGTTGTAATAAAATACGGGTTTTGCTTCTGCTGCTATGATAGCGTAGAAAGAGGCTATTCCACAGTTCTAATCTTCTAATAGTTAGAAAGCTTCTCACTGCCAGCCTACATTTAGTCATAGCCTGTTAACAGCTCCATGGTCTGTTTACATCCTTTAGCTTAAACAGCTCTCTGCCCCCATTGGCATCTATGTCCCAGAGTGATGTGTATAAAGCAATCATATATCCTCTCAGCCATTCTTTTAAACCTAAGCCCACTTGTAAGTCCCACTGTCTCCAGCCATCTCCTGCTCCTAATACTCCTCCCTGAACTGCTTTGGGCTGAACTTGTCACTCTTGAACATCAGTACCCAAAACTGCCTGTAATAAACAACATTTTTCTGTGTGCCTTTACTGCATATAACTTTGGTGTTTCATCTGGAAACGTTTGTCCCAAAACATTCTTGATTGCTTTTGCCTTTATTACAGCTGAATCATTGTATTGCCTTGTATTGTATTGTAATTGTCACCCAATTATCTATGGATAACTTGTTTCTAGCATATAGCAGAATTTCTTTTTACTCCTGAATGCATGACTTTGTACTCTGTCCTTTTATCTTCTACTTTGGCCCCAGAGGACTTTCAGTTCTTCTTTTGTGATATTCCAATTTTTCTCTGTATTGACATTTTCTCCCAACCAGTGCTGGCAGTGAATTTCATTAGCACATTTCTCGTGTCAAAATAATTAATGATTTTTTTTTTTTTTAATGCTGCTAGGACTTATACCTGTCTCTTTTCTTCAGCATGATCCCTTCTTATTTCTTCATTAGCCAGTTCTAATAATTCTTGGGGAACCAAATTCTTTAGCCTATGTAGTTTGACTATACCAGGGTGGTCCAATAAGTATAGGTCTCTCATATGGTGCATTTTAAAAGAAAATGCATTTATATTTACACAAAGAGATTGTATTAGGTAAGACAACAATAAAACAATGAGAGAAACTAGTGACTTTATAGGTAGTGGAAGAGGAGTGCTTGGAGCTGGCATTGGGTGAAGAGTGTCAAAACAATGAAGGGCTGCTGGTCTCTTGGGAGTCTCTAAGGCTAAAATTACTAAACAAGATTGCAAATCAGTCAATGATGCCAGTAGGAATAGAGCAGAGATGGATGGGTTGGTTGGTGGGAGAGAGGGCAACAAGAGAAAGGGAACATAAAGAAAATCCAATAATGTGATTTCTCAGCTGGAGAGTATCTGCTGAGCAGCCCTGTGGCCAAGCAGCAGGACCCTGGCAGGGCAGTAAACTGATGGTGGCATGGTCAGAATGTTAGACTTGGCTCTGCAGGCAGACATTTCCTTGTAACAGGCATCCCCCTTTAAAAGGGTCAGTAATGACATCACTTTGATTGTTTTGTGCTTCTGGGTTTTGTTTGATTTTTTTCCTGAGAAAAAAATCAACCTCTGGGGGACATTGAACATTTATGGGCTTGGTTCCCACACCCTGAATGAGTGGATAGGACTGGGTTCCTATACTGTTGGATAGGAAGTTACTGTTATATAACTCCTCATATTGTAGCACTTCCTTTTAGGATGTCCTTATGTGAGAGAATATGTATCTGTATTCCTTTTGGGCTTTTATGGAGCACAATCTAAAACTATCTAATGTCTTTTCATTCCCATTTTGTCTGTTAATGAGTCACTTCATCCTTCAATGTACTGCCAACTTGAAAAATATTTATCTGGAATTTGCATCTTTTGTAATATACGTTTATGGAAGAATTTTTGGGTTTTTAATTCCCTTTTTTAATTATTTTTTTTTAAATTATCATAAGCTAAATTCTAGTGACGAGTGGTAATTCCACTGACCAGAAAACACAAGCAATAATTTATATGAAGTTACGATTGTGAACAATATATCAGCATCAGGAGCTGGTGTAATAGGATAATTCAGTTGTGATGTTTTATAGTTTAAACAAAACCCATGATAGTGGGTAACACTAACAATAAAAGTGATGGATACTGTGAGGTAAGACCAAGAAACAGAACTGAATTATATTAGACAGCACAGTTCATTGAATTGTGTGTCCTCTGATTATATTGCTGTTATACACATAAGCTGGATTTGAGCCCAGATAATTTGTGCGTTATCTTTGATACTTAATGACATCTAAATGTCAAGCTGCAGCTCTTCTATACTTTATTAGCCAACTGTGTACACTATTTTTTCTCTTAATGAGTTTTTTTTATCAGTTCTTTTATTTCATTAGATATTTTCATTTGAAAAGAGAAGGGAAAAACTCGGGAAAAGTTTGTGATGTTGCTTTTAACTAATGTGGCAGCATGCCATTAGAGAACTCTTCAGTTCCTAAGATAGTGAGTTTATATCCATTAGAAACAGTTTCAAAAATTAGTAATTTACACACATTAACAAGTCTTTACACATCTGTAATTTGTGGAGAGATAGACCATCCATCAGAGATGTCAAATGATTTTCATTATGTCGTAATAACATCAATTGCCAGTAGTTAAAGCCTTATTCCACTGCAGAAAAGTAAAAACTTATCTTTGCATCAAATTTTTTCATGCTTTTTTGCATGAAAATAGTGAATCTCTGTAAAATCCTAGAAGGAAGGAACTGTAGTTTATTTACATTGATGTAGCTGCTAAAACCTGATAAAGGTACCTCTGTTTTTCCTCCAATAAGTTTTTAAATCAAGATAATTTCTTGATGCTGGAAGAACACCTTTATTTTATGAAAGACCAACCCAAGTTAGTGTTAAGAGGTTTTTAAAGTGTGGGTGAAAGTTGAAATCTTTTTACCATTCAAAGTGATATTCCAGCTAACCTTTCCAAGGGAAAGTTATGACTCATGGAAGGACAGGATGATTTCAGCCTTTGTATCTTGACTAACTTCAGGTTATTGCCTATTTACAGTTTGCTCTGTAGAAAGGTTTCCAAAGGCACTTGACACAAAGGTCTTTATTTGTATTAGGGCTCAGCAATTATTACTGACAGCTTGTTTATCTATGGCACTTCTGAAATCTCTTGCTCACTCTCTGTCTGCAGCTGTTAGCTCTTCAAGTCTCTTTGAAGAAGATATGCACACTCACTTTTAGTTTTCCCTGCAGAAATTGAGGGACAGATAGAAACTTGATTGCAGTTTGTTTTCCAAAAAGTATGAGTGTAGATGATAGAAACCTATATTGCAATGACTGATTGCCTACAAAGTTCTAGACATTCTGAATCTCCTGGGAGGTAGCTTAGGTGAAATAAATATTAAAGATATTTCTTCAGGAATCATCTTAATGAGGAAAGCTCAATTTTTATCATGATGGAAAGTAGTCTTATGTATATGCCAGTTTGGATCTCCCACAAGATTAATTAAAAAAACCCAAAACAACTGAGAAACTGAGATCACATTTAAAGAAGTACACTGGAAGAGGATATGAGAACCATGTGGATTTGTGACTGGGAAGAAATCCCTGTCTTGGAAGAAAATTCCAAACAGAGTAACATTTTGGTAATGAATTCTATTATAAATGATACCACAATAAAAAAATCACATTACAATCCTGAAAAACCCTGTAATTTTCTTTCCAATCTTGCACGCAAAAATGAAGTGAAACAGACTTTTAGCAAACACATGGGAAAATGCAGTAACCCTGCAAGTTAACTCTGTGCCAAGTTACTGTTGTGCCGACCCTGTACAACCATTTCTGGCTTTATGTTTGGCTTTGTGAGACTGCTGCTGTGTATGAACTGTGTCTGAAATCTGCAATGCACTCTGCAGTTATGGATTTGGTAAAGGGAACATACACTCCTTCCTGTCACCATTAGAGCCTGAAACACATCAGGAAACACATCATGCTTTCAATAAGATCTACTGTGAAATAAAGTGCAATTTTCATTTTTACTGGTAGCATGAAAGGTCAATAGAAATGGTGTGCTACACTGAAAGGTGCTACTCGCTTATGCCCAAGCTGCTGATTTGTAAGCATTCAGAATTTGGTGGAAAAACGTTGCTCAGATTTTTCATGTTCTGACATCTAAAGATTCAAGGCTTCTTTGAATTTTAATGAAACTGTGTAGAAGGTGCACAGTCACCTTCCTTTTAAAGGCCAGGCTATTTCAAAGGGAGTTGTTGAGCTTGGAGAAGCAAGGTGAGACCTGGTATGTTATACTAGTCTGCAATCAGAGGGAGATGGAGAAAGATGTCCAAGAAAGGACAAAGATCCTTGACCAGGATGGTGCCACATGGCAGTTCCGCTCTCCTTTCTAGTTTCTTCTCTGGATGAGGCAATGGATTTGCACACTGACAAGTCCTATGATCTTACACAGGCTGCATGTCATTAATAGCAAATCTAAAGAGGTTTGCTCCTCCCTAACAGTTTCATTCAGACTAAAATCAAGTAATTTTCAAATTTAACAGATGTTGTTCACTAGGTCTGCAAGCAAAATGCAAGAGAAAAAAACCCCATTCATCTAAATAATGGGACAATGGTAGAAAGCATATTAAAAAGTCTTCAAAGTTATTGGAATATAATTTGTAATTTACACTTTATAGAAGTGAATCTGTGTAAGTAATCTGGCTCAAGTAGCTACAGACACAGCTTGCTGTATGTTCTAGAGGTAGAAGAATTGCAGGCAGTCATTCCTTATGTCCCCTGTATTTTGATGCCAGCAAGGTGACAAATTGCACACTGGAATCCTCCTTTATACCTTTAAAGGTCATCTGCCCCCAGAGATACTAATGATAGAGTCACATGAGTAAAATTTGGCAAGTGGAGAGGAGGTGGAGAGACATCAGCATGCACAAAGAGTGAATATGGATAAAAAACCCTTTTAGGTTGGAAGGTTTTTCTGCAATGTCGAGTTATCATTGTATCCACTTTGCCACACTAATCAACACTAGCTAGACAGGAAATCAAACTGCTTAGTGCTCATGGGGTAAACATGTGGATTTGTATCAAACTGCAGCACTTACTTCCTAGCTAAGCCAGATTGTCCCCCTTGAGCTATTTTCAAAATGCATCAGCAAGAAGGTTATCTAAAAAGGCCTTAAACCATATGTTACCAGGTTGTACCCACTTACATCAAACACTTAAGACTGACTGTAGATCTCTGTGCACTGTACGCAACACTTGCATGAAGTTAATTTTTGCCAAATATGGCTGAATAACCTCTCACTAACTCCTATTGACAGAAGTTGATATATAATGTGTGCTGGCTTTGTATTTTGCTGATTGAATTAGAAGGGAAAAGAATGCCTGTATATAAAGCAATCATTCCCCTGCTGTGTAAAAACAAGAGTTTAGTGGATTCATCCCAGGTATATTCAGTGGACTGCATATGGAAATGTGAAAAAACTAATTTCCAAGATTAAATATTTACCTAAATGATGAAGTCAGTGTTTAGCAGGGCAAGCTGGGACGAGATGGTGAGATAGCTAGGGTCAGACTATCTGCTGTTTATTTCCTCCTGATGGCTAATGCTAAGCAGTAGCTAAGGAGTGCTGGTTATTGTTTTGTCTGTAATTGGTAATGATCAGTTTCAAATGGGACCAATAACTGGATATATTCTATTCATATTGATTGTAAATATTGTAAGGTCTTAATCCAATCAGTGTTTACTTTTTAACTCTGATCTGTTTTCTGCCCTGTTATTTTTGCTTTGTGATACTGAAATTTCAGCAGTGTTTTAGGCTATTTTTCTAATGTTTTACAGGTGAGTTTTTAAAATATGTTATTTGGGTTTGAGGGATTTTTTAGCCTATTTAAAGAAACTACTATATTTCAGCTGTGTGTTGGAGAAAATAATCTCAAATTATGTGTTAGATAAAATAATCTCAAATTATGTGTATAGGCTGGGCAGCTGTAACACAAAGTCAATCAATGCCCAAGATAACATCTTTTGTTTTGATGTGTTTGCCTAGCTGCAGACAGGTGAAGCCAGAGTATTTTTGGGATGTTTTGTTTGTTTGGTTTGGTTTGGTTTGGTTTTGTTTTTTCTCTCTCCATCTTTTTTACTTTATACAGCTCTTTTCCAAGTAAGCCATATTTCTTTCCCAGATGTTTATCAAAACTTGCAGGATATTGCAAGCCTAGAAATATGTGGACAGAGCTTTGGTTTTATTTGAAGCAAATTTGTTCAATTTGATTTGAAGTTTGTGATTGTATTAGTGTGTTGAAACAGAGTGTGTTTTACAGCCTGTGCATTATGCAGTAGTACCTAGAAGGTCAATAGATGTCTGATTAACCACTCTGAGTAGAACACCTTTGGCACTTCATTTCAGAGAGATACGTGTTCTCTTCCTGATTAATTAAAAAGTAGCATCTTTCTTTGACCAATAAGCTAATTAGGTAATGATACCAATAAGTGCAGACATTGCATTATTCATCATAAAAATAACTGAATTAAATTAAATGAGAGAAAAGTGAAATCATAGATAGAATTAAAGGGAGAAAACAACTGGGTTGTTATTCTAGATCTTGCATCCTGCAGGAACATACCCTCCCTCCACAGATTGTCCTCTAGGGGCTTCAGAATGGCTACTGATGAAGGGGAACAGAACAGGCAATATGAAGCTGGGTATGTTGCATAAATTTAGATAGAGGGATAGCTGATATCCCTGAGATCCATTTGTGTGGTCTGGATTGGACTTAAAACTACCTCTAGAAGCTGCTGAATGAAAAGGTTGCTATTCAGCATGGAGGTATTTCTGCACCTCTAAAAAAAATCTCCTCTGTTGTTAATAAAGAAAAAAATTACAATAGAAGATACATTACTCTTCAAAAAGTTACAAGGAATTATAAGGGAAGTAAGTATAGACATATAAAAATGAATGTGATTGAAATCATATTTTACTTTAGTTTTAGGTTTTCTGATTTATTCAAATAAATACTATTTGTATGGTTTTTAGCAGGTTTTACAGGGATAAAAATCAGAGGTGAACAGTGTAAGCTTTTTCACTGGAAATGGTGGCTGCTGAATATTATGCTAGAAAATACACAGTGCTGCTCAGTGCCACTAACTGCATTGTAGTTCTGCTGTGGGAAGGGATTGAACATACTGTGAATCAGTAGATTCCTCTCTGACATGAACTGACCTTTCAACATTTCAGCTTAGCTTTGAGATGATCTTATAAGGAGTACTGATTAGCAAAATCTTTCTAATTGCCTATTTAGCTGACATATTTAAGTGCTCCTGGTGTTTAAGTCATTCTTTAAGAAGGTTCCTCTTCCAAATATGGAATTAATTGTCAATCTCAGCTGAGAATGATTTGGAGTTCTGAAGAACAGTGTATGATGACACTTACTTCTAAAAGGGATGACCTGAATCCAGGTTGTTTTAGGGAGGAAAGTGCAGCAGTGGGAGAAAACTATGGACGCAATGGATAATTGCAATCAGAGAATTTGTCTTCATTATTAAAGGAAAAAGATAATGTCTTAAAACAATCTTCAAGTATGTATTTAGTTTAGCCAAATCCTAATTGCTACTGCTCTGTTGCTCTCTGACTGTCAGCACACATTAGTCCTGTTTATGATACACAGGATCTCTGATGTGTATTGCAACACCATCTTAGCTTTACCTTTAGACATCTTACGTTTAGACAGGGGTTTCTGATTTCTATGATATGTATTTTATGGTCAGTGTTGTACCTTTTGTTTTGGAAATGGACCCTATGCACAGAGGAACTGTACACTAATGGGAACCAAACTGCTCAGAATCTTGCGTTCTCGACTGACAATATCTTGGATAAATCCTGGGTGAAATCAACATGGACTCAACATTTCTACTTTCATAATAGGTAACTTTTTATACAACCATCTTCTTTAATGGAAACACATACACTGGAAATTTGTCTTACAGAAAGACGGGAAAATCTTACTGCAGAAAAATTAATTTCCTTCCTTCAATATTTCTTTTAATAGTTTTGACATCATGTATCTTAACAAGAAATGTTCCCAGCCACTGAGATTAACATGCAAAGCTGCTTCTTAAGAGTATTCATTCTTCTTTTAAAAATGACACAGAGTACTAAAAGGACCTTGTTCTTAATTTTTAAACCCACTAATTTCATTGTGTCTGACACAAAGCAGAACATTTTTGCTATAATTACTGTATAAGTTATTTTTTTCCACAAAGTTGTAATTTTCCTAAAATAAGCTGGACTGCTTCAATTATGTAAATCAAGTATCTAGAGAATATGATGACTGCATTGGCAAAACACAATAGAACTTAACAGGAAGCCAGCAGAGAGAGAGAGAGAGTGATAGGGAAGGCAAAAGCCCAAATGAGGATGCTTTTTTCAATTAGAACCACAGCAAATTCTCTGCCCTGCTGGTAAACTGGCTCCTGCAGCTTCTCACTCTGCCAGATCTGCTCTTCCCTTGGTTGCAGAGTGCGACCATTAAGACTGGCAGGAAGTCTAGGCTAAAATGAAAACTACTGTGCAGAGACCAAGAGTGACTGAAAAAAAAATTATGGTTTACTTCTGTTGGTTTTTTTTTCCTATTTGTTGTTAAAGCAAATGCACAGGCAGTAGTATCCCAAACAGCCAAAGAGATGGTGATAAATTCCACATGAGGCATCTCAAGCAGTATGGGGTGAAAGAGCTGGAAGATGGAAAAAGGCCATAGTAATGGCTAAACAATGTATTTATTCTCAGAACTGGCAAACTGCTTCAAAGGGCTGGCACAAGGTGTCTTGGATCCTGAAAGTCCTGGGAACAGCTGACTCTTCCACACATACTCTAATGTGAATCCTCCTATAAACCCCAACCTTCCCCCACTCAAGACCTTCTCAGTGACCTACATTACACTGTTTTTAGGATGCATCTGTTTCTATCTCTTTGCTGCAGATGGAATGATCAGATTGAAGGCAGCTATACAAAGGTGGAGTAACACCATTGATCTACATTATGAAGTCACTGCAGCTTTATTTTTAATCATAATCTTTGTGAGTTTTATTTTCATGACCTTTTTTAACAGCTGACATATTCAACAGCTGACACAATCAACATTTTATTCAACATTGTAGTTTTACATTTCAGACATCTAAGTGTTGAAAATCTGAGCAGATTTATTCTAATTCAAATAATTCTCTTTTATGTTGAAACTTTACTCTTTATTCTTAAATTATTTTGCTTTATATTTTCATGACAGAAGGCATCTGGTCTGATTTAGTATTCTGTATTTACTTACTTGATAAGTAAGTATCACTTACTTGGTGATTTCTATGTCCAAATAACTCCATGTCTAACAAAAGACCTTGTCAAATAGATTTTCTTATTTGATTTGCCTTTCACCACTTTTTGCTGAAATTTTCATCAAGGAAATTTAAAATTTTGTCTTTAGCTGACATGTCAAATAACTAAACTGGTGTGGTTTATTTGCCTTCTGATCTGTACCCCCCTCCCTTCAATGCTGGCTTTCCAAAAGACATTCACAAGATGTGTAAATATCCCAGTTTTCTAGTCTAGACTCTAAAAGCTTCTGACAATTTTGTAAAACTCAGTAACTGTTTCTGAAAATTGTTCCTTTAGCATTAAATACTAAGGTTTGTAGCTAATGCTTTGCTCCTGCAGTGCCTCTTGTCTCAGTCTCTGACTGTGATGTTATTCCTATTTAGACAGAAATACTTCAAAATGGTTATGTCCCAAGATCTGATTAAAGAAAAATTCACCCTTGCCCATCACCAAAGGGGTTTTCCTCTTCTTGTCTAGCAGTACCAGTCCTCTTCTTGGTCTAGCAATCCCACTTACACTATTACTTTTCCTTTCTTCACCTAATCCTAATTAAATCCATGCTTGTTTTTCATTCTTAAATTACCTCTTGCAAAATGGTTGTGCTCTTTAGCAAGACTTTCCCTCTGGTTGAAGTGGCTGGAGCATTATTCTCACCACAGGGAGATTCAACAGGTAGAACATAACGGGGTAAGATTAATGGCTGTTGCATATAAGAACAAACATTTTGGGGGCAAAAAATTATAGGATGGCATTATTTGCATTAGTTCTGCTGATAGGTCAGCTATATTTCCCTTGGTGTGTTTCTTAGAGTTGCATTGATTTGAAAATTTCCTTGCATATTCCCTTACTTCAGTGGCTGTACTGAAATATGGGATTCTTATAGTACTTAATTGCTTAATTGAACAAACAGCTTCACATTGTCTTGGGTTATAGCAGCACAGTGGAGAGCAAGCATCAGAATCAGACTGCAATTGTTGACAGGTAATCATCTTTCTTTCCTTGGCACCATAAGTTGTGGCAGATGTGTTTTATGGAGTTTTAAAATACAGGGGTGGTATAGATTTTGCCATGACACAAGACAACTGAGAGAAAGCAAAATGAGAGCAAATTACATATAACAGATAAAAACTTACAATTTTTACATGTACCAGTAGCCATGAAGTACTCTCACAAGTGCTGGAGAGAATAGCAAGAACATGTATATTTACATGTTGATTAATTTTATTTTTATATTTTCCAAAGGTTGAAAGTCAGGGACAAATGCCACTTGCTATTCCACATGGTGCAAAAGATTACGTGACTTTGTCACTAAAGTTTAAAACCATGAAAAGGACAGTCTCAGGGGAAGTTTTATTAACACAAGAAAAAGGAGGGACAATAGTACTCAAAATGGCAGTCAGCAGCATGTGTTAAAGTTAATTTTGCAGGAATTGTCAGCAAAGGATTGATTTATTGTCATTATATTTCAGCACAGGAAAGAGGCTTTAATCTTTCAGATATCTGAAATTTCAAAATACAGATGCAATATTAGATCCTGGTTATCCCAGCACATAAGAGGAAAAGCCCCAGCCACATAATTGTACCCACAATGCTATCAGAAACAGCAGGTATAATTCTGAAAGACACAACAGGGTGGGTTTTGGCTGCACTATTGTTAAGAACAGCTACAGTGCAAGAGTATTGTTACTTCTTCCCTGTCTAATGAAGCCATGGATAGGATGTTTTTGAACTCCTTTAAGCTCTATCAAAAAAAAGAAAAAAAAAAAAGAAAAAAAAAAAGAAAANGGGAGTGAGCTAAGCAGAACACTTTTACTTCATTTACCACACACAGTTTCTTCTGATTAGCTCTGGGCATCTGTAAGGGGACCCTCAATTGCAGCACAGACAACAAGGTTCTATGTATTGTAGCCCAATCTAAGTGCCAAAGGACACATAATAAAAATGGATGAAAACTTACAAGAAAATACTGTCTGCTGATTTATTTGCCTTGATACATCTTGTCCCTGCTATATATGGCTGTTAACCAGGCTTTGACTAATTAAATATGTAAGAAAACAAGATTTTAGAGGACAAATTTTTCAAATTTAAGAAAAGTAAAAGACTATTTTCCAAAATAATATCCTGAAAGAACTTGAAGGAAATCAATCAGCTCAGAGAGACTATTACACATCCCTTTAGGTGTTAGTGCTGATTTCAAGAAGGCCTGTAGATAAAATAAGAAAATAATATTTCATCTCAGAGAGAGCAAGGGAAAAGATAACTCAAATTTATTTAGCTGGGTATAATGACAAAAGATGGGAGAAACTGCAGATTCATTTGCAATTTTTCTTGTTATCACATGGGAAATTATGAAAATCAAGGGTTTATAGGATTAGTGAACTCATAGTAGTAGTCCATTTTATGAGGAAACTGTCAAAATTATTCAATGGTATCTGGTATAACTGGATGGAATTTTATGCACTGTTAAACAGGGTAGAAGCTCTTTAGAAAAATGTGAAAACAATTTATCATCATTAGTGACACACAGAAACAACTGTGGACAGCTTTAGTGATCTGCTTATAAACCCTGAAGAATGAGAGCTCAAAAACTTTGGCTTAGGGACTGACACTGGAAAATCTGCTGGACTCAGAAAATGTGTGGCCTTTTTTAAAATTTATTGCAAGATGGAAGTATTTCCTGGCTATTTGCATTTTTCATTTTTGGATTTTCTGCTGCCTCTCCGGGGCCCAGCTATGAGATTTTACTAGAAGACTCCCTGGACAAATGTGGCTCTCTAATTAATACCCACTTCTGGTTGTCCAGGTCCACAGTGATGAAGTTGAGGAATCCTAGGGCAATCAAAAATTGCACTGGGATGACTGGTTGATGGGATGGGAGCAGAGGTGATATTTTCCTCAATCCCTTAGGTAGCAGGAAGGTAAGAATGCCAAAAGGAACTGGAGAACCCAAAGGTTCAACAGGTGCCCTAAAGACTGGTGCTGTCAGTGAAATCTTGGCTTTTTCAAATATTGGACATTTTATATTGCACCAGGCCTTCTGGACATAAATGGAGCTTGCTTGTCTAAAAGGGGGGAAAATATTCTAGCTTATGAATTGGCAGGGCTGATTGAGAGGGCTTTAAACTAGGTTTGAAGGGGGAAGGGCCTTGAATAAGGACAAGCTTGCTAGACATGAGTTTCCTTGGTTTTTTTTTTGTGTTTGTTTTTTTGTTTGTTTGTTTGTTTGTTTTGATGGGGTTTTTAATCCTCTCTTTTTTTCTTTTATTATTTATGCATAAAAGGTACTTGATACTTCCTAGTCCATCCTCTTTCTCTTATCTGGAACCTACAGTGAAATCATGATTAAAATGAGAAAAAAAAATCTAGCAAAAATAACTAATACATTTTATTGGCTTTGGGTTTATATCACTGCTGAATACTAAAGAAAATTTGAATAATAAAGAAAATCATAGCCTCATGAGAGGTCCATTTTGTTTCCAGAAGCAACCTGTACAACAACCTTCATATAATCCTGCTAAAGAGTCCTTCAGTGCAGGGTAAACAATGTAATGCAGTACATTTGTTACAAAATAATGACACTGAACTATTGTAATTTCAGTCTACTTAACAATCTCGAGCCTTTTTAAGGTTGCAGAACAAACAATATTTCATCTTTTTGCAATAAAAAGTGGGTACTGGGACTACCCAAACCGCACTATACACATCTGTATATAAAGAATCCATCCAGGTTTTACAGATACTGCTCTCAAAGAGGTGATTTGAGGTGTCCTAGTGGGGACAAGCAGATGTGCTTTTAGCTAGGAGGTGGCAGTCAGCTGATGTCAGAGAGGCTGTCCTGGGCTGGGATTATGAGCACGTCCTGATGGGATACGGTTCTGCTCACGCAGTGAGTGCAGCTCTGTATGATGGGTTGGTCACATACAAGGTGCATATGTATATTTTATTGGCAGAACTGGGGTGGGACACATTTTAGCACATGGGGAGGCCTACTTTTGTGCTTAGTTTGCCCCTGTGCATTTTGTATGCAAATCTGAAGAAGGCATCCCAACAAAAAGGAGAAAAAAACTTATGTTCTTTCTCTTCTTCGAGAACAAGTGATTAAAATGAAAATGCTTCACAAAAGACCTTGCTTCCTTTTCTGCTTGCAGATAGCTCTTCAGAGTCAAATGTGCCTGTTTGGAGAAGCTTTACAGTAGCCTCCTTCCTTCTATTCCCTCCTCTGCTTAATAGTCCATGAAGAGCCTTAGGATCTGTGAAAGCTGTGTCATTCTGAAGCCTCTCTCTCCCTGTAGCGTGGGTCCCTCTGATGTTTCAGCCCTTGACTCACAGGCACAGCAGATAATAAAAAACAAAGTTGCTTTTCTATAAAAGTCATAGCTCACTGATCTCTTTAGGAACATACCTTATTCTTTCTCAGCAGATCCTTTGGCTCTGGCCCTTGAAGTTGTTTGAAATTCTCCGGCAGCTCAGGAGGGAGGCTGAATAGTGCAATATTTGTTCACTGCTCATTGCTAGTCTGACAAGTGAACAGCAGTTCAACAGAGTTCAAACATCTGGCAAACAGCTCACTGCAGCTCTAAGCTGTCACACATTAATAAAGACCAATTGTTCTGTCAAGACCATATTGAGAAGTTAAAAGGAAGAGCAGAGCCAAGGGGAATCGTGCTAATTAAAAGTATCTTTATAGAGATGTATGAATAAAGGATGATTAATTTAACTTTCTTAGGGTAAATCTATGTTTCAGGATCAGACAGGAACTTTGTTTAGCCTAATTGAAGAGGAGCACAGTCTGCCACCCTGACTCCTGTTGAATAACACCTTATTCACTTGATAGTTCAGTGGATTCCCATCAGATTCCGAAAGGAAATTCTGTGATGTTAAGAGAAGTTGGAAGGGCATTTTCCTGCTAAATCTTCCTCTGATTTTAAAATATACTGATCTACTTCTGAAAGAGGACAGAAACTTATTAATCTTCTTTGTTCATGTCTTCAGACTCTTTCCTGCTCATTATGCCAATACACTATACCTTATATATTGCAGGGAGTATTGGTTTTAAAATATGCCTTAAAGAGAGGTATGTGGAGAAAGTAATGAGACATGCTCAATTTTGTCTCATGGAAAATTCATTCCTTTTCTATTTCAAGAGATCTAACATTTGCCCCATCACTTTCTAAATGTAATTTTCTCTGCTATTTTCAAATCCTTGGCTTTTGTGCTACATTAGAGCATTAATTTTTAAAGAAAAATCCATAGATTTTTAGAAAGAGGCACAATATTTTAGATCTTAATTCCATGTCTCTGACAACTTATTTTCTTAAGAGCTTGTAGTGGGTTGAACTTGGCTGGATGCCAGGCACCCACCAAAGCCTCTCTGTCACTCCCTTCTGCAGCTGGACAGGACAGAGAGATTATTGTGAAAGGCTCATGGATTGACATAAGGACAGAGAGAGATCACTCACCAAATACTATCACAGGCAAACCAAACTGAAATTAGACATAGTAATTGAATTTATTACTAACAAAATCAGAGCAGGATAGTGAGAAGTAAAAGCAGACCTTAAGAAAACCTTACTCCTACCCTTCCCTCTTTTCCAGCTCTATTTTGTCCCCCAGCAGCACAGGGAGACAGGAAATGTGGGTTAAGGTCAGTTCATCACAGATTGTTTCTGCTGCTGCTCAGGGCAGGCATCCTTCCCTGGTTCCAGTGTAGGTCCAGCCCAGTGGAGAGAGTCGTCCACAAACTTCTTTAATTTCAGTCCATCCCACAGGTAACAGCTCTCCACAAACTTCTATGAAGTGGGCCACTCTTCCATGAGGTGCAATCCTTCAAGAACAGACTTCTCCAGCTTGGGTCCCTCATGGGATTGCAATGAGTTATAATTCATCATGATTTAGGGGGCTATTTTCCCCCTGGGTATCCTTGAGTTTTTCTGGAGTCTCACTAACTATCATGGTTGTTTGCAGTGTCCATCATCACAAGTGATGGCAAAATAGCCTTCCAACACAAGATTCACAATGTTACTGCTGTTCAAATAATGCTGTCTCACTTTCTGATGTGCTGATTTTCTTCAGAGCATCTAAAGGAAGGCATATGATCAAAACTCCTGAGTGTACTGTTAAAGAGCACTGTTGGAGAAAGTTATTCAATAAGAGCAGTCTTTTGATGTTTTGAAAGCTAAGTTCTTTCTCTAACAATAATAATATTGTTGATGATGTAAAGTTTTTTTACTGCATTTATAAGGTGATTTTATTCAAGTATCCTAAAAATTCTTTATTATGCCGTGTATATACCAATGCTTAATCCATAGCTTTTTGAGTGTCAGAAAATATATTTAACAAAGTAGCAATGCAAGTTGATATTTAAGATGTAAAATAACTATAATAAAAAGCTGGGAAAAGAAAGCCTGTGAAAAGATGAAATTTACTATCTGGTATAAATAAGTGAGCTGACAGAGCATATTCTAAAAAATCAGTACTATGGAGGCAGTCTCATCTTTTTATTATGGAATTACTCATGTTGCCATTCTTGAGACTTAATTTTGCCATATGCTTTGAGGTTCTATTATCCATCATGAATTATTTTAATACAGGAGTTCACACTCTAAATCTAGCAAAGAAAAAAGCTAAAAAATATGACCTCTTACATATTGCATGCTTGGTTTTAACTTGAAATATATAAGTGAAGCATGGGAAACTGTTAGTAACCAGTGATAAATTTAAAGGATCAGGGTATTTTTAAATAATTTTGGCTTCGCAGAGTATGTGCTTTCACTGTAACAAAGCTAAGAGGAAAACCCATGCCATGGAACCCTGAGAGATTTAAATTATTTAAAAAGCAGGGTTTAAAACCAAATTAATTTTCAGTTTGGGCGAGGGTGACCATTTTCTTCAAGAACTCCATTATGTAAATATTTATCTGCTACATGACTATATAAACAAATGTATATCTATAGGTTCAAGATTGTACAGACAAGACCAATTAATAATTGAATTCAGGGACTCACATCTTCATCTGATAAATTGATACAGCTCTGGTGATTTCAGTCTGTGACATTTAAAGAGTAATAAAAGAGTGGAGAATTAAAAGGTTAAAACTTTTACTGCTCTTGGCATATAAGTTACTTTCCCTCTAATTGTTAGTGTTTTCCTCTGGCAGTATAGACATATTTATTATAACTACACTAAAATACTTGGCTGATCTGTCTTACCTGAGGGAAGAAGACAACAGTTTTTTGTATGTTTCTAAATCAAAGGTATCTAAAAGTACATCAGGTGAAAAAGAAAGTAGAAAATGAAGCTGAGATAAGAGACTCAAAACAATTTCAGGTCTACACACTAATATTATGCCTGGATTTACTAAGACTAACCCCAATGATGAAAAAATAAACCAGAAATAGACTTCGGAAAGCAAGTCCAGTATGAAATTTGGCATGTGTTTTTAGGAAGTATGGCTGCATATATATATATAACTCTTCCCTTGCCCACTACATATCCCTCACAAATAGGTATCCCATAAAATTTGGCATGCTTCCTATAAAATCAATAACACTGTTTAAGAGGCACAAGCTTATTACTTATCATTTTTTCACAAAATTATCGGTTTACACTTTTATTATTGTCTCAGAGCTTCCTGGCATTTTACTTTCTGTTCCTTCCTTGGACTCCCAAAATTTGCTGGTTTTGTTATGTACAGCTAAGCTCCATATTTTTACCCACATGACTCCACCCAAGACTTCAGAGGTGGCTGGGAGTGCAGGGTCTGCTGCCAGTGGAAGAAAGATCCACAGCAATGCTTCTCCCACGCTCACATCCAGGTAGGTTTCTGTTCCTCTGGGAGTGTCAGATGATAAACCAAGTGCATATGTCATCCTCTTCTAACCATGGGTATGAGACCCCCTGACAGACATAAGAGGAGAAGATTCACTGTCTGTTGGCTGTTACTTGGTGGAAGTGGCTCCTGGCTGTACTCACAAAACATCTCAATCTGACTTGGCACCCACCATTTTACTGAATCATTGCAGCATGCTTCTCTTAAATGAAACCACGTGAATCTTGAGAAAGATGAGGGGGCACCCAGACCTTGCAAGGGCTAAATGCCAGAGGGGTCAGTGCTTGCATCACTCCCAGGGAAAGAGAACAAGTTCTAAACTGTCTTTTTTCTTACTCCAGCTGGATGGCTCAGTGACCACTGATGTGCTCTATCAGGTCTTGGTACAAGGGAATTTAAACACTTAATGGTCAGTTAGTGCAATAAAAATAGCACAAGATGAAAATGTTCTCCTCTTACTGAGTAAAAAAAAATATGTATTTTAGACTAATTGACCAACACCACAAATATAAACCATTAGGGGGACCCCCTGTGATACAGAAACAGTTATAAACAGATATGCTGCAGCCTTTTTATATTACTTACAATAACCAGAGCAGTACATCTTACATTTTTAACCAATTTTCCATTTTAAAGCCTGATTTTCAGAAGCAGAGCTGGAGTTCTGCATAGTCATCACTCCTGTGCTGTTGAACAACCTCTTGGTTTTTCTTCACTGCAACAAAAGTCATAACTACTAAATGTGCCATACTTACTTGCTACTGATTGATATGGAGCTGTTAAGCATATTTTTACATAGAAGAAAATCTTGACATCAGATTAAAATGTAAGTAAGCAGAGAAAAAACTCCCCTTGCCTGAGCAGCATGTGCTGTTTGGAGGAGCTCAGAGCCAAGGGCTCTGCAGTTTGCTTTGGCTCCTCAGCTCGTAGCTGTGCTGTCAGCTCAGCCCAGCAAAGGCTCTCAGTGATGCTACGGGGCCAGGAATGAGCAAAGCTGAAGGATAAATTCCGTATATGCTGGGAAAATGGAACTCAGGCCAAAGAGACTTTAGCTTCATGGAAGGCTGCAGCCTAAGCAGAGCCTAGGCCAGAGGTGGGGGAAGATCCCACTGACAAGACACACACTGCTGCTTCCTAATGCCTGCTTTCTTTCCTCCTAGCTGATCCAAATCCTGTACTTGCTATCCTGGTCCTTGCTACCACCAGGTTGTGTAAATCACCTTTCCACAGGATTTGTGAGGTATAAAAATGTTGCCAGCATTACTTACATAGTTAAATTATGATTAGGATAGTTTTGTCTTGATGTTGGGTTTAATTTCCTCTGTTGTTTCATCTGGATATTCTGGGCTAATTATCTACTTCATTGTCTCATTTCTTCAAAAACAGAAATTCATTGAAATCACAAACTTCAGCATGGTATCCCACTGACTTTATGAACATGAATTATCACATTTCACTTGTTCTTTCTGTTTTGATCTGCTATTTACACTATCAATGAGCTGCTAAAATCAAATTCTCCCTAATTTTATCAATATTCAAGTTTTATTGGGCATTCCTACTTCAATTCACTAATAGAGAAAGGCATCAAATGTTGCACATATGTTTTAGTAGCATTTGAATATTTGATCAAGAGCAGAAACAATTCCAGTTGCTGAAAGACATGAGATGCTCAGTAGCCACAGGAGCTCAAGAAGGACTAACTCAGTTTTTCTATCTGCAAGGCCATGGTGCTGCTTTTCCACCATCAACAAGAGGAATAACTAACTTTGATAAGAAAAGAAAAAATACAACCCATAATTAGGCATTATAAAAAGCCTTCTTAGGTGATTCTAAGGTGAAGAATGATAAGATCAGGGCTCCCTGGAAGTTTTACCCAGCTGCAAAGGCCAAAGCACTGTCAGTGCCCACCAGGCCCACAGTGACTGCCCATTCCAGCTGCAAAGGACTGGAGGAAGTATTCTTCCCAGGGGTATTCTTCCCAGGAACTGGCATGCTCTGGAGAAACCAGCTGAGAGCTCCTTGGGAGGCAGCAAGAGGAGAAGACTTGCTGTTTAACAAAACAGGGCTGGGCTGCATAATCCACCAGGAAGTGGATGAATCTGTGTGGTGGATTGCTAAAACTTCCATAAAGTACCTAAAGAAAGTAATCCATGGAACCTCAGGACTCTGTGTATTCCATTTCACCGACTTTCTCCAAATACAGACTCATGCAATGGTCACACCATGGAGCTGTCTGCCCCCAGTGGCCAAATATGCCCTGTATGGATACTTCCAGTGACTTCTGCCATTGTGGGAACACTGGATATGGAAGGAACACCCTTGAACAACAGGAAGCTACATGAGAATACCTGCAGAACCACAGTTCCTGTGATGTAAGGAGGGCTGAAGGAGGTTGGGAAAAGGCCTTGTGTTTTCTCTGGAAACTACGTGGAATCACTTTGATAACTCCTCTCCTTTTCAGATTTTGTCTGACAAAGTTACCTACAACAGTGGGAATGGCAATTAAGCACCAGAGGTATCCCTTCCAGTCCTGCTGTCTTAGAAGCCAGCTTCTCCTCTCAAACCTCAGAGGTCTTTGTGTTTATTCACAATGATCCTGTGGTTTTCAGAATATTTTCAAAGGCTTCAGTAACAGTCAGACTAGTGAGATCTGCACTGGAAAGTCAACCAGCACTCCAGAACAGGACATGCTTCTCCTTAAGTCACTCCTAGCTGTGAGGACCTTGAAGGGATGTGACAGTGACTGAGGACTTTGTCATGTGACAGTGATTGCACTTTACTCCTGTTTTACATATACAGAGGTGACTGTGCAGGGTATCAGGCAATAAAGACCCCTGCTTGTTGGATGTAGATATTTGGATAACTAGATTTTAGAGATTATTTATGAAAATAATTTTGTTCTCATCTCCAAAGAGGAGCATACTTAGCTTATCATAATCAAAAACAGACTTCACTGAAAGAAAAAGGAGTAAGTAAGGTCCTCAAAACACATTGATTGTTACTCTTTTTCCTGCAAATCCATTTCTTTACCTCTTTTGAAATCATCTAACCCCTGCCAGGAGTAGTGGAAGGAGTGACCTGAAAGTCTGAGCTGTTGGTGCACTGCCATTGGATAATTTTTGGTTTTTTTTTTTGTATTGCTGTGCTGGAATGGGCTCAGCAGGCGCATAAATTACAATGTTCCAACCCATTTCACCTTCCAAGCTGGAGTGAAGTATGTTCATTTTCACTCTTTGCACTCATTGCTTGTTCTTAGAGAGTCAGAGCTCATGTTGCTGTGCAATCCAGAACTCCTTTTATGAGCTTAGCTGGAGCACTGCTGGATATCTTTCTTCATTGCAGATTTTTTAATCTTGGCTTGCAAAATCAGAAACTTTTTCCTGGCTGCAGAGATTATTACCTCACTTTAGGTCTCAAATACACTGAAGAATCTCACACAAGTTTTTACAATATACTTTTTCAGCCCTGTTTTTTTTTTCTTCAATAACACACTTGGTGTCCTTTTAATTCTGCACATTGGCTAGTGGTTGATTAATCTTTTTGACTATGTAGTGTCCAGTCTGCCTTTGATTTTATTTCTTATATTTATTCATTCTACTGCCAGAGTACCATGAGAACCAGATGTAAATATTTGTCCCATTTAGATCCTGAAAACAGACTCTGCTGTCAAGTGCAAAGTGTACAGAGCAAGTCCAACAACAACAACTACAGATTAGGGACCAAATGAGCAGTTTGCTTTGCTACAATGAATTATGATTTTGATTTGGAAGTTTTTTTTGTTTCTTGGAATATCTAGTAAGATGTTTTTGGAAGACTTCAATGCCACCCCCCTCTTGTTTTCACCCTTTAAAAAAGAAATTAGAAGAAAAACATGACCTCAGCTCCCCTGAATGGAGCAGAAAATCCAAGATATAAATTTTATTATGGACTCCTACACTGATAGTTGATCCAAAGAAAATCTCGGGTTTAAACTAGTTCACATTTGATAAGTGAACATAATTTTGAGTGAATCTTTTGATTAACTCTCCTTCATCTATATTTTGAATGTGTCTGTCTATAAAATATTTAGTTTCCCTATTTTCATAAATAAGACAGATCCTCTTGTCAGTCTTTACTTACTAGTTTAAAAATGGTCTGGCCCATTTGTATTAATTGAGAGAAGAGGCAGGGATAATGGAAAAATACTCAAAAAGAAAATTTCAGATTTGTCATGGAAAAAGATTGCAAGCATTGCACAAGCATTTAGAAGTAAAATATAAAGAGGTGACAAAAAAGACCTAAAGAAAGTTTAGCTGCTGTGGATTGTGCATTGCTTATGGCTTTACTACAGTGGAACAAAGTTTGGTGGGACTCTTTTAAATGGACCTTAGTCAGATTCCAATTGGCTTAAATTACTTGTATTCGGAGGATATTCAGGATCACTGGCAAATACCAATTAATCTAGCACAATTATTTCCAGTGTACCAAAGCTGAAAGCACTCTTCCTTGAACATCATTATTACTTTATAAATGACATAATTTCCTTTTGAACAATATTAAATAAATGCCCCTCAAATTGGCAACTGAAGGACTGTTCACATTATGCATAATGCCTTATGAAATACTAATTGATGGTTTTGTGTAATGTCTCAGTGAAATAATTATTTAGTGTGACACTTTCACTGAAAAAGTGCTTATTTGTTGCATTTTTCCTTTGCAAAATACTTTTTCTTTCACGGTAATATTTTCAGAAAGATTTCTGGTTTGGAGCAATTGAACCATGGTCTGTGATATCACTTAATTGCTGAAGCATGAGCTGTGTATCCACTGTTTCTAATTTCTGAGTTGTCTGCAGGCAGCTACCTTCCACTTTGAGATATTTCATACCTGTATTTTCTGTTGCAAGATTGTCTATGCTCTATTCAATAACTGGCTCATTAAACCAATGCAGACTCTCTTACAAAGCAATATTTCTGGCTTTGAAAGAAGATAGAATAATGCCATAAGAAAAATCTGTCTTTCAAGTTTTTTTATTATCATAAAGAATCCCAAGAGAATAATTTCTGATTGCAAGTAGACATCCCTAAATTTAATTAGTGCTAATAGGCACAGAAAAATATGCAAAATCTAGATTCTTTTGGGCTCCTGTGGAGATTTGGTTGTTGAACAGTTTGTGTTCTGGTGGAATTCCTTTTGATACAGGAGTCAGGTTTTTTAAAAGTGATTTTCCCTTGGTAAATCTCAGTCCTTCCTATGTAAACACTGTAAAAAAATGTTGCATTTTGCAGAAATGCAAAACTTGTGGAGCAAAAGGGAGGTGTGCTCCATGCACCTGCACTGAGATCTCAGTGTGACACCCCGGTGCTCTGCAGGAGAGGCACACATCCAGTCAATATTTGGGAAACGCTTTTTGGTACCACAGCACAGCTCTAGCACCAATGAGCTGAGTTTAATCATGTTTTGAAGGAACAACATGAAAATAGCCTGGAATAGGAATCTGAGAATGAATGTGACCATAAAACAATACGTGGATAGTTTCTGGCAAAGGTGAGGTACCTGACAGGTGTCTCCCACCCATGTGCAGGCTCTCAGGACTGTGGGGTCACTAAGTAAGGCTGTGCTACAACTGTATTTTTTGTATTTAGGAAGCAGCATGTTCGAATTCCTATAAATACGATTTTATTTAATATTATATTTTTTAATATTGCCATGAAATGAAGAGCTTAGTAGACTCATTTTGCCTAAAGCCAAAATTCCTTTTATTTTTGGGAGTGTAAAAGGAGATGTATGGAATTATGTCCTCAGTGAGCTGCTTATAATGTAGATCATTAAATCCCTAAAGATTTGGAGTGCAGTTCAACAATTGTTTGTCAAGTGTATTTAGAAATTTTCCAGAAATGCATTGCTGTTTTTCCTAAGGGAAACAATAAGAAAAAACAATCATTGTAACCCAGATTTTAGCAGGAGGTGGGAGTTTGGCTTTGCATGGTACTTCAGTCAGAAACCTGATTGCTGTATTTCTTTTTCTTTGCTTATTACCATTGTATTCAAAAAACACCATTCCAGCAGAGGTGTCGTCTGGAGCAACTTGGAAATAATCTGACAATACATTTCCAGTTTGCATACACATATTGACAGAACTAAACTAAAACACAATGGCTCATCATTTGCAAAAATTTCCTTGCAGATGCATTTAGTGACACATAGGATGCAGAAAGGTAAAGAGTTCCATCTAATCCATCAGAGGTTCAATTCTGAAGTAAATAGTGGGTATACACTTATTCCAGTGATTTGCATAAGATTCTACTTTGTTTCTCTGTAGACAAGTATATTTTGAATAGTTTGGCAAGTTCAATATTAAGTAAAAGAAAAAGCATCAAGGAATAAATGAAGACAGTAAGGAAAATACAGATGATTGGGGGGAGAGTCCTTTATTTCACAGATTTTACATTTTAGTCAAGTGTGCTCCCTTATCTGTATTACAGTATGAAAACAGTCACTATTTCACATGCCAATAATGAAGAATGGTTTTTACATTGTTCTTAGGGTATGGAAGGATGTTCTTAAGCTTCAGAAAAGGAAGATCTGAAAAATGTGTTCCCAAAGAAAGCTATTAGAAATACATTTTCTAGTAAGAAAATAATCCAGTATTTTAGAGACACTGTCTGAATATTACAGGTAAAAAGGCCAAAAAGAAAATAACTGAAGACATCTTTTCTTCTTTATTTATATGACATCATGCTGTTTAGCTAGAATACAGATTTTGAACATATTATGCTAGTGTGTTAAAAACAAGATAAATCTTTCCATAGGATGTCAAAGAGCTTGGAAACAAGATTTGTGAAACTGACATTTTTTAGATATTTTTATGAAGAAAACTTCCCACAAGCTAAACCAAAAGAGAGAAAAACAACCTCATTTTCCAGCCACAGAGTTTAGCTTAAGGATATTTTTAATCCCCTACAAAACAAGAGAGACAACATAGCTATTCTTTTATGCATGCTCCTGAAATTTAGGCACGTCTAAAACCAGAAAGCATTTATATGAACTCAAAAGTCTGCATGAAATTTTGTGTCAGTGTCAGTGTCCTTGTGCATGAAGTATACAATCAGCCTTCCATTCTGTTTCTTGACAGGTTGTTGCTGATACAATGCCATGAAGACTTCACTGGTTCAGAAGCATAAATCTGAAATGGGTCTGTCCCATTACAAATCCTTTTGAGTTTTCCAGATCTAACAAAATGAACCCATTCTTATTCTTCATTAAAGTTGTTAATTCAGGAATTACACTTCTCCCACTGCTAATTAACCTTAACAGACATGTACATCTAAAATAAAATTTAATTATCTTTTAATATCTTCATTGTGAAAGCATTTTTTTTCCTTTTTCAGAGTTACTGAAACGTTCTACTTGTATTATCAACCAACAGCTGGTGTTCTGCACTTGAAGCTGTAGTGTTATTTTTTAAATACTATTATTAATCTTTTTATTATTATTTCAAAGCTTTTCTTTGCCTGTCATTTCTTTACCCATAAATTAAGCTTGACAAAGTTTTTTTGTCTGATGAAAGTTTAAATAAGGACTTCATATAGGAAAACAAATTGGTGTGGCAAATGCCAGATTTGTGCAGACACCATGAAAATATACTTTGAAGCTAATTGCTTCAGCTTTCTTGCATGCAGGTGCATAGCCCTGGAAACACTAAAGGGTGAAAGAGCCCCAAAGCCAGGGCAGAGGGGCATATGAGAGTAAAATATAGCTCCAGTAAGAATTTGCTTAAACTAAAGAAGAACTAAACTCTTTAAGAACAGAAAGCAAGATATCTAGAGCTTGAAAACTCGCTGGATGGGAGACTATATGACTGTGTTTGTTGTTGTCTTCAGGGGAAAGGACAAGCCACAAATCTTTTGAAAAAAAATCTTTAAAAGATTCTCAGAATATTGGTATTATTTGTACTCTCATCTTTCTGTATCAAGAGCTTCAGGGTGGGAAAGAATCAGGAACATTTACCTTTGTCTCAATGAATTTGGTGTTGTGGCTCTGTAATGAATTAGGGCCCAGCTCAGCTCCCATCAGAGTCACTGGGGAAAGTCTCATTGCTTTTGTAGCAAGTTAATCAAGGTCTGAGTGCTTAGAGAAGCAGAACAGATCAGACCTGAACAGACCATTCTTTCCTATAATGTGACATTTTGGTACCAAGTGGAATAAAAAACCCGCATGGCAAAGATCAGAAACAGATTACATTTTAGGACAAGGAGATAAAATGAGAAAGATGGCCAAAATAACAATAATCCCAAGTACTTTTCAGCCTGAAAAAAGGCTGTGACATGTGGCATCCTCTAGAGGTATATGCATTCCTAATGGCTTGTAAAATTCCATTAGAAATTACTATATCCAGCCTTACAAACTCCATCATCTAAAGAGGATTTTGAGATTACAGTTTTAAGACAACTCGAAGAATGGGTTAAGTCTCAGGCAGTTTCTGTTTTCATTACTATCCTTGTCTCAAGTCAAGATTAAAGTTGTGCCATTTGCTAGTTCCATTAAGCCCTTAATCTGAAAAGTGAGTGTCAATTTAGTCATGTCAGGTTAATATCTCAGGAAGCGGCTGTGCCACTGACCTCTCACTTGCTTGTCATATCTCTTACAAATTTAAATGTTTCTCCACTTTCTGCTTCTGTTGATGTACCTAGTTAGGTATTTTAGGAATGTGGTGCCCCTACCAATATTTGGCATCCTGTGGTTCTTTATATGGCTTATAAATATTTATTCCTGTTTGCTTTTCCATTATTTATGATCATTCTTATGCACACGGGGGAGTTAAATAGGTCCAAGTACATCTATATAATTTTTCTCTCCAAGAGGAGAGAAGACACATACACGAAGTTATGAAAAAGACCACAAGTGTGTTATTAACATCCTCAGAGGCTGTGAGTGATGCCTGGTGGGCAGGATCCATATGGGGCATAAACAAGTTCTTCAAACACTGGACTAATTTTTGATGAGCTAGATGGAACTAAGACAGGCACCAGCAACAACAGCAGATGTTTTAATGTGCTTTTAAGTGTGACTAGTGTGATGTCAAAAGTCTGGGAATCCTTGGCTACACTGAGTCTAAAGCCATGTGCAAGTCACACTCCCTTGAGGCAATCGCTGTTACTAATTTATCTCCAGAGTTGCATGGGTAGTAATTATTCTCCTCATGGATATTACTCTCTTTTCCTATTGCAATAGAAATTCAGCCTTGTACATCACTGTGACATGTACATTCTGAACAAAATCTTCTGTACCCCATTCTTCTTCATGCTTCTATTCTGCATAAAATCTCTTTTTCAGTTGGACAGAGGTTAATTTTTATCCCCTGCCCAAAAACACGTCTGCTGAATTACAGAAGAAAAGTATGAAAAGATCAGAAATTCTCCTGAGAAAGGTTGTTTTCTGGTGTAGTACTGGGGTCTGGTAAATAGTATCTGTAATAGCAACTGCCTTTGAGAAGAGTGAGTGAACCACTGTCAGTTGCTCATATCAGCTTCATACTCATGCAGTCTTGTGTTTTTCCACTTATTTAGTACTACACAGAAAAGGAATTTTAAAATATGGCATAGATTATTGTGTTTTCAGATGAACACCACAGAGACATTTTTATTGAGTTTTTGGAAGAGTTTGCCAGCATTTTTTGTCTTTCATAATATCTTTTAAGCTACTAGGAAATACTTGAGTTGCTTAAATCACTGAAAAACTCTGGTGTTGATTTGAAGTGGTTTTTCCCAACTCAACACAAGGTACTGATCCATGATTCCCACAACAGGTTCAGCAAAAGGCTTTCGTCTGCATTGACATAAACTTTGAAAATGTAAAGCTGCTCCAGCAAGAAAATAATTTTAATAGATGGGCAGAAAAGGCAGGAGGTTGAAAAGGTTTTTGATTTTCTTGTGAGAGTGAGTGAGGAGCCAAAGAAATCGCAGCATTGCAAGACTGAGTGGGAACTGAAGTCACAGAGGGTGGTGAAAGAGCTGAGGCATTAAATGGATACTTGACATGCAAGAATATTGGGAGATGTGCCAGCTGAAGCTGGTTGTTGTATCCACTGTCATGGTTGACTTCAGAGCTAGTGAGGCACAGATATTGAATAAATTAAGAGAAGTTGTAATCAGAAAATCATCCATGCCATGTGCAACTGTGAGGCTTTAAAAGGACATGGGACAGTTCACAGCTCAGGTAGGGTGGCCTTCATTCAGTGTTACAAGTGCTGACTTCTCCAATAATAGAGAAAATTGCTATAGACCAAATACCATAAAATCTTAAATACAAACTTGTAATTACAGGAAGTCCCCACCGAAGTCAAAGCTGACATTTATTTTCCCTTAGTAGAGGATGTAATTAATGTATTTAGCTCATATATATATATATATGAGAATATATATG
>WBNO01017260.1:2033-61888 GCA_013400575.1 Peucedramus taeniatus
TTAAAACACAAAGCATCTTCTGAGGCAGGTAATACAAAATATAACTGGTGGTAATTTATATATAACTATGTCATTCTTATGTTTCATGAATGTTTTGAATGCTAAGACCAGCAAGGAGAGTAGTGATAATCCAGTTGTTACTTAGTACATAACAGAGGCCATTCAAGTTTGTTCAGTTACTTCTGTTACAGAGTCAGTGTTTGTTGCTTGGGACCTTGTTTAGAGAGATTGCCTTAACAATAGCAGTGTATCTATTTATTCTAAATGGCTTTCCCCTAAAAAGGAAAATTCTGTTATCTTTTTTGTGAGTGGTAGAATTCATTTATGCTGTGGATTAGCCTTTATATAAATATAAAATTGATTGAAATTTTAAAACTGATTGAGAGGAAAATTTTCTAAAGAAAGCTAGTACTTAGTCAAAAAAGAAGAAATATTGTTTAATGAAAAACAAAATTTGATGTAACTCCAAAGATAACTAATGCCATTTCATACATTCCTTTGAAAAACATGTTGACTTTTTCGATCACAACATCTTTCTTTTCAACTTGATTTTCGTCAGATAGGTTCAAGTTGATTTTTTGGTTATCTAATATCAATTGTATAGGCTAGGGTATTTAATTTATTGAAATGTATATGAGCTAAACCAATTGCAGGTAAAAATTATTTTCTAATAAAATCTTTAAAAAGTAGTTTTAAAAAGTAGTTCACACTTCTACCTAAAAGGTAAATTAGGTACTGCATTATAGTACAGAGAGACCTTATCCTGACTGCTTTAGAGCTGACCAAAAGCTACAGCACATTGTTGAGGGTGTTGTCCAAATGCCTCTGGAACACTGACAGGTTGGGGGATATCAACGACTGGATGATAGCTTGAACAGAACTGGCCCTTGAGCTGCACCCTGAGGAGCACTGCTGGTGGCTGTGAGCTGACCAAATGCTTTTATAAAAAAAATTAAATTATTTTAAACTGAATGTAACCATTTAAAGAGCACTTCCAGTGCTCCACATTGAAGTAAAAATGTATGTAAAGTAGTAACTCCTCTCTAGAAACCTGAGACAGCTCTTTTTCCCCTGGCAGCAAACACTGCTCACGATGGCAGAGTTAATGGTTTATGCTATACAAATGATGGTCTTCACCTGCTAACCATTGGCACAGATGATCGGATGCGACTCTGGAATAGCTCCACTGGAGAAAACACCTTAGTAAGTTTTCAAGGAACTTCAGTTTTTTTCTTCCTGATTTCTTTTCTTCTACTTATTGTAAAGAAAAAGAGTATGAAGAAGGCTAATCTACTTAAAGACTGAATATGGTAACTCTAAGTTCATGAATTTGAGAGTATAGCTATAAACATTTCATGCAGTAATAAAAACTTGGAAAAGCAGTGGCTGTTGGTAGAAAATTTGTTTTTTTTTTTAAACTATTAGTTGCCATTGTACTATCCATAGAGCAGTTGGCGATACCTGAGAGTTTCACTGGCTACCTGGCTTTCTTGCAAATCTCTTTCTATTTTTGTGGAATCTCTCCTGTGGAGTTGCATGGCGGTGTTAAAAATGTCTATTCATCCATCCTTCCAGATTTGTGTTGGAACCACACAGCAGCAGGAATGAGGGATGGGAAATATGTTAAACCTCTAGTGCTGTGCCAGCCTTTTCAATGGCTTGTGGATTTTTTTGTGCTGAAGGTTCTTAATTTCTTATTCAGTAAAGAAAATAGTTTTCTTTGCTTATTTTGAAAGAACATACTAGGCAAGTCAGTGTCCATGGAATTTTAGTCAGCTGTAATTATGGTCTGTCATTACCATCAGGAAAGAAAGAAATTTTGCTATACCTCAGAAATCTTTTAATTCTGCTGCTTGGTTTCAGAACTGAGGAAAAATAATTCCATATAGGTATTTAAATAAAAAGACTTCTTTCCATGCTATCCATATTTGCCAGCTCGTTCTCAGCACCTCATGCACAAACATCTTTCACCACCACCAAAGTAGATAATAGAGTTTGTTCACTCTCCTGTTACCAGCTGGATCACTGGTTTTTTGGTTTTTCTCTGCCTTTTAGTTCATTGACTTCTTTCATAGGCTGTTTTACAGTTTCCTAATCTGGTGTGGAATAGCTTCACCCTGCTTTGCTTTTTAAAGTTCAGAGTTGTTCTGTCCAGAGTACTGTATTTTCACACACTGCTCAGAGGTATTGTTTAAAATAATTCTAAGGCATCAGCAAACAAATAAAAGCATATACTAGTAATACAAGTTTGCACCATAGTCCTTTTATTTCCCTGACTAGCCCATCCTTTTGACCTAAATATTTTTTTTATATCTTAGGCATAGAAACTAAGCCATACATATGATTTTCTTTTAACAATGTCACTGTTGTGTACAATATTAGCAAAGCTCTCTGTGTTAATCTTTAATCTCCCTACCTAAAACTGAAGGCCTAGAGTTAAGAAAGAAAAAAAATCCAATTGTGAAATCTTTTGACTATAAGCTAAGAAATTTGTGAAGTTCATCATATAAATATTCTAACACAGTGCATTTTCTTCATGGGAAAAATAGTCACAATTGTAATGCTTTGTTTTGATTAAATTTGTTTAGAGGAAGGCTATACTGTTTCCATGAATATATTTCTCCGTCTCCTCATAAATTCAGTTTTGCTGTCTGATCGGACCTAATTAGACTGATATAACCAACTGAAATATTTCCAAACATGTTTGGAAACTTCACTTTCAATCTTTTATGAGATTTTTATCTGTATAAAACTTGTCAAGAGCTTGAAACTCCATGAAACTGTAGCTTGAGACATTAGTACAGGTGTTAATAAGGTACTTTTATACTATTTTAATTTGCAAGACTTCATTTACACGTCACTACTAAGGGCTTAGAAATTTTTCCTTTCAAAGCTACCCTGGGAGAAAATGGTCCAGTATTTTTTTGTTGAACTTGTAAGTAATTTCATTGTCTCATACCTTTTGTTACTAATATTGTTGCTGTTACTGTTTTACTGGATTTTTATTGCAAATTCCAGTAAATTGTTCTTATTTCAACCCATGACCTCTGCCTTTCATACTCTGAATCTGAGGCAGGGGAGCGAATGGTTTTAGCAGTACTACTGAATTGGAAAATACGATTCTTAAACCATAAAAGGTGGTAATTCCTGAACTATGTCTAATTTCAGTGAGGGTTTAGGTGCTTGATGCAGATCTGGTGTGCAACAGCCTGTGCAAATCCTATTTCTTAGTGTGGAGTTCCTAATTTTTAGACATTTCTTTCTTTTTTTCTTTCTCTTTCTTAAAATTGATATTAAGAAGAGTAAACTTCATTGACCATAAAAATAATTCTCTTGATAGACATCTGCACTTTGAAATATCAAGAGATATATTAACATAACCCAAAATTAATTTTATTGAGTATTAAACATGAAGTAAAATTGACCTTTTCATATAATTTCCTGTGGGTTTACTTAATAGCTGACTATGTATTCTATGTGATCTTTCATTTTGCAGGTGAACTATGGAAAAGTCTCTAATGAAAGTAGGAAAGGACTCAAATTTGCCATCTCTTGTGGCTGTAATCCGGAGTTTGCCTTTGTTCCGTATGGAAGTACCATTGCTGTTTATACAGTTTTCACAGGAGAACTGATAACTATGCTTCGAGGGCATTATAGTACCGTCAACTGCTGTGTGTTTCAACCTCATTTTCAGGTAAGTAAAATACAAGCAGTATTCCAGACAAGCAGGAATATTTATGCAGATTGACATACCATTTGCACTATAGAAGCATGCACTTTTCAGGGGTATGCTTTGATCAAAGATCATAAGAAGGAGTACTATGGCTTAGGTGTCATCCAGGAAAAGTTTAGTCAAGTTTTTGGGATGACATTTTCTAGATTAGGTTCCTTCCACTGCTTGTTTTGTCTCACATATGTAACTTCTCAGTATACCTTTAGTAATGTTTTGGCTTTTGTAGTCATTACTAAAGGATATGTGTGAAGGCTTTTGTTTTCTGTGAAACTGAAGAGGAGTTGTCTTTCTCAGAGATACCTGAGACTAATCACATTAAGAAAGAATGTGAAGTGCATTAGTACTGCTGTTAGTACTGAGAAGGCTCTCAAATGCTTTGTTAAGGTGATCTTGCTCAAATGCTTGTAGTTACACTTCGGATAAAGTGTTGACAACATCGTGAGATTCTTAAATTAATCAGAGAACATTTCAGCTGAGAAATACCATAGCATTACAGGGACTCATGGTACTGACAGATTTTTTTTTTCTTCTTCTCTGCCTTTTTTCTTTTCCTATCCTCCTCTGGTATATTTTTCTCTTGTAATAAAAGAGTTAAGGATGACAAAAATTAATTCGTTATGAGATACTTTAGAACAGATTGTTCATATGGCAGGTATTGTGCCAATAGCAGAATGGATGATAGTATGGATTTTCAGGCTATTACATAGTTGCCCTCAGGTGTTTAAGGATCATAGTTCGTGTTCCAGCTCTGCCGTCCTTGCCTGTTGTTTCTGAGTATCAGGCAGAAATATTTGAGGCAGAAGGGGTATGCAGTTACCTTTTCATGACCTCTCATACAATGGATCATAGAAGTGAGTCTGGTAGCTTCTGCTTTGAATCCAGTTGCTTTGATTGAATCACTGAGACTGTATCACTGAGACAGACTTCACTGAAAATTTTGGACATATTATGGATACACAGTAGACCCCAAGCTAATAAGCCTTGCTAGATTTGGAAGGCAGTTCTAATATGAATAGTTAGTGAGGTACATCAACTGCAATATTCACATTGTGGCTAAAGCACATCTTTTCCAGAATGTTATTGAAAAGCTTTTTGTCTTTTCAAGAATAGTTTCCCAACAAAGCTTGTAGTGTATTTATATAAAGTTATCTTTGGTGTTCTTTTTGATAAACTGATGAGGTGAGGCTAATTAGGTCTCTCTGTAAAACATGTTTTACTTGTTTTACATGTGGTGTCTCTACCTTGGCATTTAAGAACCGTGGTAAAGGATCTCTCGTGTGTGCATATGCACACAAGAACAACATCAGCCACTGTATCTAGAAGTCTTGTGATGTCAACAACTTCATTAGCTTATCTGATGTGACTCCTGATTCTTTTTCAGAAGCACCCTTTTCCAGAGTTCAGTTCTATATTGTAGAAGTCTGGCTGGATTTTCTTTTTCTGTAAATGCTTTGCTTTCAGTTGTATTAAATAGTTAGTCTGAGAAACAGCATTGATATATGTCATGGTTTGACACTGGCCAGGCACCCACAAGAGTCGTTCGCTTACCCTCTCCTGCTACAGTTGGGCAGAGGAGAGAGAAAAAATAATTAATGAAGGGCTCATGAGTTGACATAAGGATTGGGAGAAAAACATTCTAATGGCAAAACAGGTTCAAATTTAAAGGTATGAAGTAAATGTATTATTAACAGAGTCATAGGAGGATAATGAGAAGTAAAATAAGCCTTCAAAACACCTTTTTTCCCCTCACCCCCTCCCTCCTTCCCACCAGCAACGCAGGGAGGCAGGGCATGGGGGTTTGGTCAGTTCATCATTCCAGATCATCTCTTCTCTCAGGGAGAGGAGTCTCTGCCATGCTGTGGGGTCCCTCCCATGGGCAAACAGTCTTCCCAAAAACTGGTGTGGTGTGGGTCACTCATCCATGGGGTGCAGTCCTCTAAGGACAGGCTGCTCTTGTTTGGAAGCAAGGACCCTCTCTCTCCATCTCTGGAAGCAGATCTCTCTTTCTTTCTATACAGTGTCCCACTAGATCACAGCTTTGTCTGGCATCTGCCCCCACTCCAGCATGAGCACTTTTCCCACCAGCTGCAGGTGGATCTCTGGATCAGCCATGCACTTCATGCATCACAGGGAGACAGCCTGTGGTCCTCTCCATGGCTTGCAGAGGAATCTCAGCTCCAGCACCTGGAGCACCTCCTGCCCCCTCCTCTGACCTTGGTGTCACCATGTTCTTTTCCCTCGCATGTCCTTACTTCCTCCTCTTCTCTGATTAGAAGGAAAATTGCTGCTCCTAGGTACCATTGCCAACAAGTTCTACCAATTCAAAAATTCCTGCAACATCCTACAGCATCCTCCAGCATCCACCACACGTGAATAGTGGCGGCTGCCGTGGCGCTGGCACTGTTTAATGCCTCTCCTTGTGTGAGGTGCTGGGAAGGGGAAGCTGCTGCTGCCCCTGCCCTCTTTGCCTGCAGCATGGCTGGCTGGGGGCAGCCAGCCAAGCAAGGGGAAGCCACCGGCTGCACTGAGATGGTGGCACCCATGGTGCCTCACCACCCCAGGAAAAAAAATGTGTGGGTGGTGTTTTGATTTTCTGCTTAAATATGTCATCACAGAGGCATTACCAACCTTTCTAACTGGGCCACCAGCACGTCCATCTTCAGAGCCATCAGAGATTGGCTCTGTCGGACATGATCAGAGTTTGTAGCTGCTTCTCACAGAAGCTACACCTGTGGCCCTCCCCTGCTACCCAAAAACCAGGCCGTGCCAAATCCACACACTCAAATCAGGATGTCAACACCAAAGGTACTGTTATTTTCACTGTGTTCACACACGTACTTTTAAGTGTCTTATCCTATCTTGGCATCCTGTCCTGACACAATTAAGTGCATTCATCAGTCTTCATGTAATTCCAATAGAAATTAGGATTTTGCCAGTAAAATTCCTTTCCGGAGAATGTAATATTTGTGAAATTTATAGTCATCTCTTCTATTTACTCTCTCAAACATTATTAAATCAACATGCTGCAAAATTATTCACAGCTGTGCATTTGTATTTTTTTACTAGTTGTAAGTAAAATCAATTTTGCATAACAAAATCTGCTCTATTGCAAATTCTACTGAGTGATATTTATATACCTATATTTTAACTCTACAGTAACTTAATCATTTAATAATCTTTTCCATTGTCATGTTTGGGATTAAAATATGTCATTTCATTCTTGTCTGTGTTATTGTGCCTCTTTTTTTTTTTTTTTTCCTTTCTGAATGGCATGTCAGCTCACTTTCAGCTTTGGAATTTTGAAATACATATCAAAACATAATTAAGCAAGCTGGAAGTTTTCCTTGATAGTTCTGAGTCTCTCTGATGTAAGCTATGTATACACTGGTGAAATTGAAATGTGTAGCAGATGGCTTTGTAACTTTTTTGTCACTTGTTAGCACTTAATTGGACTTCAGTACCCTGTGTTCATGGGAAACAAGATCTACATCCGTTCTGTAATTTTGGCCGTTTCCATCTAGTATTCCCTGTCATTAAGAGTGTTCTTCGTATTAACAGTCTTCTAAACTTTTCCTGCTGTCTTTAACCCTGGTGACTGATTTGTGTCCTACCCATCCTCAAATCTGGTCATTAGATTTTTCTCACTATTTTTTACTGTGATGAGAATTTCTCATTGATATGGTATTGCTGTCAGTCCTTCATGTTCTTTCTGTTCATTAACTGTATTTTAATTGCTATCTTTGTTTCACTTCATAACTAGAATAGGCTCTAAGAAGAAACTTAAACTTTGCACCAATTACTCATTTGAGATGAGAAGTGTCTTGTGTTTGCTTGGAACCATATAATCAAATGTGATCACTGATAACCAAGCAGCTAGCTATTTGAAATTCAATTATGCTAGTCTTTATCTGTTCTTATCCAAATTAATTAGCGTGTTTGTGTGAAATACCTTTTATGTTTGAGGTACAGTATGGAGCGGTCTCCAGAGAATGGTGTGAGCCTTAGTTAATGTGTGTATATATGCCTTTTCTGATCTTAGGAACAGAGCCATAAAATCCACTATATTATTGTTTGCCTGTACTGTTCTTGCGTAAATATCTCTGTAAAGTTAATAAGATGTTAGACTGCTTGAGTAATAAGAACTGCAGAATTTGGCCCTTTAATAAGAAGCATTAATTTAATAGGAGGTCAGTAATTTCAAGGGTGGTGTGGAAAAGAAAATCTTCGTTGTGCAATATCTTAGATGATGTTTACAGTTGGATCTAACACACTAGATACCAGTGTGCTGTATTATCTGCTTAGAATGATTGAAATAAACAAACGAGACCTACGTTTCCCTTTCAGAAAAAGAAATCCCGTAATTCATCATGTACGAGTAACATGTCATAAAATAGTAGGTATGCAACTGGAAGCAATTTTTTATTTAAATCATACTGCGCTCATACTATTCAAGAAATGCTAGTGACATCTGCTAAGGTATTTGGCAAATCCAGTAGTAGGCTATTACGTAAAGTTAACTGTAAGTTAAATTAGGTTTTATTTGCAATCTTTCCATATATTGTATTATAAACATGCATAGAGCATGTTTGTAGTGCAATATATGTGTCTGTTTCATATTATAACATAATTCTGCATGGAGGTCACTAGCTCTTCTTTTGGCTGACTTATGGTGTGAGTCACCAGTTCAGGTAGTAATAATTAATAAGTATTGCTTAATGCAGAGGATATTAGCTGAAGATCTTGCCATACCAGGATCAGAAAGTGAGACAGGTAGTAAGCAGGATTAAAATGGAAGTATGTGGATGTCACTGTGACATTGCTCAAAAGGAGATATTGTGGCAGGGAAAGATGTTTTAAACTTCTTAGTGATATTCTATATTCTATCAAAGACAGAAGGCCCAAGTAGAGTACTGCTGACAGAATTTGACCTATACTTTGGTGTAACATATCTTCTTTTAAGCAAGGTAAGTAGGATGGTTATCTCTGTTAAAATTGTAAACTCTAATCTTGAATGTTTTTTACGCATGAACAACTTCATGCATAGTACCAGTTTTTGGAAAGTATGGCAGCTCGCTTGAATAAGATTACCCACATAAATGTTTATAGAAATTGAGCATTGAGTTTCTGCACCAAATGTCAACATAATTCATGCAGTTCTAATTCTATATGAATTATATAGGAAACTTCCTGCAAAGACACACCTGTGATAATGTATTGAGCTTACAGTGAATCAATGTACTCATAATGTGCACATATGCAGAGTTGCTAGTTTAAGTGTAAAAGCCAGCATACTTAAAGCAAGGCTTTCACACTGTCAGCCCAAATACCACAAGAAACCTGATGTGTCTCACTCAGGCAGTTTAAATACATGACAATACTCGTGTTGTCAGATATCACATACCATAGGCAGGAATATAATTCAATATTGAGGGCATATGAGAATATCTTCATACCTGTTCATTTAAGTAGCACATAAGAAAATGCAAGTGTTATAGGTGCAAAATGCACTGCAAAGATGGTGTTGGTATTTCTCACCAGAATGTTCTCATCTTAAAGTGACAGAGAAGTCTGTATTTCCTTTAGTACAGAACTAAGAAAATTAAGATATATTTGACTTACAGCAATTTTGGTGTAAGGACTGTTTGTTGCCATGTTTTGCAGGGCACCTTGTGCAATGGGGTCTCAGTCCTTAGTCATTACCATAATAAATACAGCTATTTATTTGAAAAGTAATAAATTGGTCTTTCTGATCTATGCCTTCCCAGCAGGGTACAAGCCTTATACTGTACTCTATTTTTTCTTTTCCTTCCCTAGGCATACTGAAGCTACATTTACTTAATATTTCTTTGTTCCATACATATTCTCTTTTCTGATATGTATTACTAGATTCTTGATTCCTCTGAGTTTTTTCTTGGGTTTTAATTATAATGAAGTATTTGTCATTTTTTTTTGTTTGTGTGGTTTTTTCAGTTTTTTTTTTACTTGTCCATAAACAATCTCTTAAGATGCCTAACTGTTAAAATAGGTGTCTTTTCAGGAGATGAGAGGGAAGAAGAAAAATGTATTTAAGCAATACTGTTCATTTCAATGTGGTTTTGCTGTTTTGGTGAGCAATCTGGGAAAAAATATAAAAACATATTTATTTGGTTTTGGCATATTATTTAAAGTACTACTTATCCAGATTTATAATATAAATTAGAAATTGACTATTTGCCTTTATTTTTAAATAATATTCACTGCCTTGTTTTTCTGTCCAGTATGGTATCTATGTCATTATTTAGTACATTTGTGTGAAAATAACTTTTGCTTGTTTTTTTACAGGAACTTTATAGTGGTGGCAAAGACTGCAATATCCTTGCATGGATACCAGCTCCGCGAGAGCCAGTTCCTGATGATATTTCTGAAAAGGTAGTGCATTTTTGAGTTTGAACTGTATGGTTTTTAATGGCTGTTATACTTGGGCAGGTTGTTTGGAAATTCAGTATGAAGTATGTGATTCACCACCAACGTTTTTAACAATTGCTAATTAAGAAGAGAATCACCTATTATTTCTGTGCAACCTTTCGATTCTTGTAGGGTTTTGAGAAGACGTTTTCTCTTCTAGTCTACTCAAATCTTTTGCAAGCTGCTAACTTCCTACTTAGTTAAGAGTAGTTCATGTCATCTGACTATGGGTCTTTCATATTCTGCTTCTTTAATTTCCAAACTGCTTTCTGCAGTTTGTCCTGTTTTGGAATTGTTGAGGTGCTAGGTTGTATTTTAAATTGTTTAAGAATATACTGTGTATTAAACAGTAAGATTAGGGATACCACACTTCATATGCAAATATTTTTTATGTGAAAATATAATAAAGAAGTTTCTAAATATGTTTATTTTTGTGTCCAAGGCAAGACACTGAGGGTGATTGCAGGGAAAATCATATGTAAGACTGTTTTCCAGAAGAGTACTTTCTCTCTCTCGGGCAAGAAATAGTTCAGTGAACAGCCCGAGTGGGAAAAAGTCTATGTTTTAAGGAACTGAAACTATTCACAGGATTAGAGTCTGGCAGACTGTACTGATGTTGAAAAATGAGGGTGTATTAATGTTTTGGCCCATAGCATGTGAAAATTCCAGTTTTTAAAATTTTAGCATTGTTCCATTTTAGATGGAGAAATTATAAGGAGCATAAAATTGTTGTAACATTTGCTTTTTGTAAGTTTTTGATTTCAAAACTATCCTGCACTAAAGCAGAAAAGAAAAATGTAGTTCCAAAGGTTTGATACCCTAAACCCAAATTGTGTTGACCTGAAATTACATTTTTGCTGTGAAAATTTTGGTGTGAATAAACTGTATTTTTCTTATGCTGAAAAACAAAAACAAACCCACAGCAGCAAGATTATTTACTTAGCTCTGATTAGTACTGCTCCTTTAAATTTGACACAGTGGTAGTATGTAATATATGCCATTGTTTTGAAATCTGTTAAGCTACAGCTGCTGTTTGCAAATGCTGTAGATGAGATGTCTCTGTAAGAAGCTGTTGTGCTGTGCACAGGCCATTAATTCATGTTTCCTCTCAGGTGCTAGATTAGGCATTTGAGTGCTTGTATGACCAGAGTCTGAACCCAGAATAGAAGTACACAAGAAAAAAAAATTACCCTAAGTCACTGTGATTCAGTGCACTGCATAGCTACACAAACCTTTTAGTTGGACCCTAGTGGGGCTGAGGTGAGAAATATTTCTTGGATGTGGATAGAGGCCAGGGCTGCTTCCTGAAACTGTAGAGCTAAGTTATGATGGGCTAAGGATATTGTGACCTAAATTAAAGCAGTGGCACACAATAAACAAAGTTACAATATTTGTTACATTTTGTACCAAACATTTGTAATACTTCCAGTCAGTTCTCCAGATATTTTATGCTGAAATTGAAATTAAATGCAGTACTATTTCGTTTCATAATTTATCATATCTCAAATCAGCAGAAGAATGTCTAAAAAAGTAGTTAAAAATAATCCAGTACTGACGAGAGATAGAGTAGTTCATCTACATGTAGTCATTTTAAAAGTGCATTTAGCTTTGCCCTTATTTGATTATAGTGTTTTTAATTAAGCAAAACACTGAGAATTTTTATTTTCCCTAGTCTCTGCCTCAACAACATGTAAATCCAGCATATGAAGACGCATGGAGCAGCAGTGATGATGAAGGCTGAATTTAAGTTATGAGCTGATATAAAATTGACACTCAGGCACTGCATCCACAGACTTTTACAGAATTGGACATTGTTGGATTTATCACAACTGGATTTTAGGTACAGTTCTGTTAGAGCAAGGTCTTTCAGAAATAAGTTTCCACTGTTTGCTGTGTTTCTTCATCACCATAAAGTTAAATCCAAAGGATTACTTTTTCATACTTGCTGACTTTTGTACTTACACATTCGTATACTTTATTCCATATTGAACAGCTGATAAAGAAAAAATAAAAGTACTTGGGACCAGTCAAAATTACATTGTTTCTATTATCTTTAGTACATGAGGAGATAACCCATTCATTTCCAAGACACATGATACAGAAGATTTTCCGTGAAAGAGGGGTAACTCAGAAATACTTCCAATTTACTTTTATCAATGTCTTGGAGGAGCAGATTGTATCATTTTTCAAGTGTTTATGTGCAGTGGGAGTCAACAGATGTTTGTGCCTGTTCTTCTTGCATTTTCAGTTTTGCATGTTTTTTCATAAATGTGGTATTCACTTCAGAAAGAGGTATAGTGGGGATCCTGTATTCAAGTATTTATATGGTGACCCTATCATCTAATATCTGAATCTGCCCCAGAAGGCCAAGAATGTTTATATTCTAGTTTAGAGTTTTTGTTGCTCCTGTTAGCAGGTTTTAAGATCAGTCTTCTATGTATGAATCACACATCTTTAGCAAACATGAAGGATTCCTGGACAGAAACAGGGTTAAGGTACAGCACAAGGCAGAGAATAGATCACATTTCAAGTTAAAAATATTGAATGTAATCCTTCCAATCTGTTTTCATCTAAAACATTTTGTGGTCCTAATGCCTGCTCTGTTTTGAAAGGGAGGAGTTTTGTAGGGTTATTGTCTCATCTCAATCTTAGTTTGTGCTTCAGACGTAATGTAGTCTCTGTCACTAAAGAATTTTTCAGATTGCTTAAAGCATCATCAGCAAAGGTATTGGTAAAAACAGGTCCAGTATAAAAGCAGCAGCATGACAAGGTTCCTTGGCAAGGTTCACTCTTAAGGGCACACTGAGAAAAAGCAAATGAAAACCCGGACTCAATCAATCCAGTCCAAAATAAACCAAAAACTAGGCCAAATAACTTATAACTGAAGTTAAATTATTTAGCAAAGGATTCATATAGGATTTACTATACCACAACAGTAACTTACTTACAGACCTACCTTACAAATCTTAAGTACTTAAAGAATCTAGAAGAGCAACATTTCTTGTGTACTTGGTACAGAATATGCACACTTGCATGCACACAGACACAAAGAGCCTGTACAAGGTGAAAAATTCCCCTCAAAAGTAGTGAAATACCCACTTCAGATGCCTTTGTGAAGGGTGGAGCCTCAAGGAGTTGGGGGTATCACTGTTCAGGGATCCTCCGAGTACAGCAAACTTGGGAGTTCCCTGGCTCTGAGAGGCCCCACTCACAGGGGCTTTGCTGGTCACAGCTCCTGGAGAGCTCAAAGGGTCTCACTTTGGAGCACTGTTTGTAGGGCTGCAAGAGAGGGGCTTTGGTCGTAACAATGTTCCAACCTGGCCACACTTCGGGTTGGAAACTTTCTTTGAAAGTGTGAGGACAAAAAATATTATCCCACTTGGGTTCTTACTCAGGCAAAAAAATGTGTACAAGGCTGCTCATTAAAACACAGGAGCTCGTTAGACATCACAGATTCCTGGGAGCAGACAGTGTTTTTACTGGTAAGTCGAGAGAGGCTCAGTCTGGGTGCTGTTCCTGAGGAGCATTTCTCAGATCACATCAGGAGAGGGATTTGATGCACTATTGCTGAATAACCTTTTACACGTCTGTTTTTGCCTTAGTTGCACCATAAGTGAAGGATTCTGCTCAAGAGGAGGTGGGCTGTGAATTATTTGTCCAAGTATCTTCTTATCCAGATGCCTTTGGGTTTAGTGTCTCAAACAGTTGAAAATAGAAGTTAGTTGCCTGGGGGGCTTCTTGCACCTACTAACAGCTAATACAGCTAATATCTTCTTCATAGGAGTCCTTCCAAATCCTCTTCTGGTATCAGTTGTTGGTATTATTCTCCTTCTTGACTGTTGTCCTCTGCTGGAGGAGAGATGTTTCTGATGCGGGAAATGAGAAACTCCTGTCTCTCATGTGAGCAAGAATCCAGACACATTTATAACGCTGCAAGCTGCATTCTAGCACCTGCAAACCTTCCACATAATGGTAGTTGCTGATATGTGGTGTTTAGTTTGCAAGGTTTAAAATCTCTTGGTGCTAGCCAGCATCTCAAACACCAATTTCTCTGAAAATTCTGCTTTGAAGAATGGCATTTTTGCTATTATTTCCTTCACTACTTCTTTCTGTAGTTGTGTTAAGTTTTTTATTTAAACTTTTTTTGTAAAAAAAAATTATATTTTGTATCTTCTGCATTCCTATGGCAGCTGTACTTAATTACTGAGTGTTGGTGTCTTCAAAATGAGAAATTTTAAAAAGCAGTGAAGGTATACTGTATATCATTTCTCACTGCCAAGAACTAGGTACTAAGCTAACAATGTAAGTTGCAACTGCAATCTCTTTCTTGTGTGTAAGTTAAATGTCATAATTAAATCTGAGTGTTCCCCTTTGTTTATGCCTTTCTGCTTATATGCTTATGGCATGTATTTTTATAGTATCAAAACTCCTTCAGAGCCCAAAGTGGAGCAAGTAGAGTGGTACAGACTTAATCACACTTCCCATCCTTACCCATCAGTCAGAAAAAAAAACATCTAAAAATCCAGTCAGATGTCAAAATGGGTCCTCTGTTCATACTGAAATAAAATTATTCACTTGAGAGTCAACTAGCTCATAGCTATATTCTTGCTTTTAAGAACAGTAAATGTTAGGAGTTTAAGGAGAGAGCTTAGGCTGCAATGAACTGCATTCTTACCTTACTAGTGGTACTGGGATTTAGTCATACTGTATCAGAGAACATAGAGAATCTAATCTTAGATTCTAGAGAATTTAATCTCTTTAGGCTGTTCTGGGAATTGAATATTGCTTAGAAGACTTTCTTTGTCTGCCAAGGCAGAGATTTTTATTTGAACTTGATACAGTAAGTATCAAAAGATGGAGAAGAATTTATTTGTTCTTACAAGAGATCAAAGAGGTTTTTTTTCCTTCTAGCCTAAGGAAACAATGAAGGTGGAGTCAGACTCAGCTAGTCCAACTGAAGAAATACAAAGAGCCTAAGACAAGTCTCCTTCAGCTTAAGTGGAAGTTGAGTTATGTAGAGGCAGTAAGATAGAACTCTGATTATTTATGCTTAGGTTATGATGCTCAGAAAGTATCTGATACTAAGACTGCCAAGAAAAACCTCGTCCTTTTTTTCTTCCTGTACACAAATCTGGAAGAAAGCATTAGCACATGAGAATTTCTATATAGCTATCTCTCCAGTAGTGGGAATAACAAGTTAACACCATATGCTTACCTCCCTTTGCCCTTTTATCTGTGCCTGGTGTACTAACTCTTGCACACAGACTGACAAGTCTTGAAACTTAGGGATTTGTTTGCCACTTTTTTTTGCATCGTTTGGGTTTCTTGTCAGGCCAGGCTTCTCACAAGACATCTGGGGTGTTTTTTTTTTAATCAAGAATGATTTCCTCAGTCAGCTTAGGACTCAAAATTTAAAAACCCCATCATAGTAAACCTGAAAAAAAATCTCAGATTTGCCAACATCAATAGGATTGGTTGTTGTGTTTTTCTTCCCTTTTTTTAATACTTGTATTTTAGTTCTTATCCTACCTTGAATGTATGCATACACGTATATCTATGCGCAGAAGATATAAAAGTATTTGAAATACCACTGCTTTGGCACCAGTGGAGGATAGTTCTTGCTTTTGTACTTACCTCATTTTTACATGGAGGCAAGGGTCTGGTTCACGTGCTTGAGAATTGGAGGCTCTTTAGTGCACATTGGCCTAACATCTGCCATAGTGAATGGGTAAGCTTTCTGCTAGCTTAGTACACTTGAAGTTTGCAATACCTAGTCACATTAGGGGCATATCAGTTAAACAACAACATCGGTGCAAATAGAGGTTTTTTTAGCATGGGTAAAGTGGTCCTTAAAGAAAGAGATTGAATATTGGCTAAGTGCTATTGCTATGCAGCTATTCTCATACTTAGTCACCTAGATGTATGCTGAGGTTTTGACACCTGAGATATGTTCTTGAAAGCAGTATATTAGTTTCAGTGGTCAGCAGTTAGTGGTTATAATACCCAACTAAACGAAAGTATGTAAAACATATCAATAACGTCCTTTTGTGTGGTTAAGCATGAGTTATGAAATGGACATGCCTTCTTCCATTCTCCACCGTTTTTATTTTCTTTTTAGTCTATTTTATAAAAATAATGGGAATGGAGGATAAAAAGGGATGACTGAGTGGGCAGGAATTCAGGCAGGTGCATAACTACTCCCCACGTCTTCATCCCTTCTAATCATGTCTGTGTGTGTAGTCAGCCTTACCCACCAGCCCACAGGCTCTGCTCAGATGACAACCAAACAGTGTCATCCGACATGCCGGCAGCCCTTAACCACGCCCAGTCCTGCCAAATTCCATTGAGCCCAAAAGACTGGAAAAAAAATATTTGGGGCTATTAAGGAAGCATTTTATTTACACATAAGAAAATATTTTAATTGCACAGGCATACAGCATTGTTCCTAATTTTCATTTTATCACCATTTGCCTTCAAATTAAGTTAGGAAAAAAACAATAGATTTTCAGTGACACATTTTAGCTTTGTGCTAAGGTGTCTTTCAGACACTCACTAAGATCTGTACTGGGAAGATTGCAAATCCACCCTTTTCTTACAGCTGTGAGGCAGAGATACATGTGCAGTCCTAAACAGGTTTTGTAATAAATTTCCTCATGCCAAAATGGAGATTATAATCAGCAGTTTAAATCAGTCCAACCAGTTATTTTTACAGCCATATGTTTGTAATCTAAAGTAACATGTTTAAGCAAGAACGGGGTAGAGTATTCAGCAACAAAAATGATATGTATATGCCTTTGTTTAATATGAAATGGATTAACGTAGGAGGCAGAGAAAAAGGGATTATTAAAAGATTTTTTTGCCGTTCTCTTCACATTTGGAAAATACTGAGCATTGTCCCTTTCTATTGTTTCTAATTTCAAGGCATTTATTGAACAGACTACTTTACATTAACTAAAGGTCTTAGCTCCCAAGAGAATTATTAAAACCTTTTAAGAAAATTTTGAATCATATTTTTAGAAAAGTTTTCTCAATATACATATTCATTATAAATGAAGAACTATATTATGATTTTGCTGGAGATCACTGACAAGAATTAAACTTAAGTTTGGTAGCCAGCCAGTTCCATTTGTATATAAAATTTAAAGCTGATTCTTAATCTTCTCTGTTAGTAGTCCAGGATGGCCTCTGAAAAAAATATAGCTATTAATGCTTGCCTGCAGTATTTTAATTTCATCCGCACAAATATATCTTGGTGTGTATGGTGTATCTTTAACATGTCGTTGCCATTTTAAGAAAGGGGGGACAGAAACCCCTGGGAAGAAAACAGAGTGACAAGAGAAAAAAAGATAATCCTTTTGTCGGGCTTAGGGCACGTCTGTTCTGCAGGCAGCAGCGTGACACAAAGCTGTTGAGTTCAGCGGATGTGAGCAGCCCCACCACGCGCCGATCCTCCTGCCTGGGGGCACTGCATTGGTTCACCTGGATGGATGGAACTTTGTTGATACGCTTCTTTCCTATTTTCTGTAGGTACACTGTGTCAAAGGACACAATGAACGTAGCTGTTTGGAGAGCTCATGTTTGCTGTGATAAAAGATACACCAGAGAGTAGGTGTATGTTAAGAATATCAAGTTCTCATGTTTTGTGGCAGTTAGAAGGGAGTGTCTTGTGTTGCTCAACAGTTAATTACTGTTGCTATCACCTCCCACACTGTTCTGTAACACCACAGGAAATCAGCTGAGGATTATTCTCAGGCTAGCAAAGATGAAAAAAAAATGTTTTGGGACTTTATAGAATAATATATTTTCCCATCACTAGTTCTGCCAGGTAGAATATATGGCCCAGAGAATATATTTTTGTACCTGAATCGTGCATTATGGCCCATGAGAGCTGAAGTTAAGCTAAGTATTCAAACAGTCTGATGCTATTCAGTGGTTCTGAAGTGTCACTACTGCAAAGGAGCCTTAGACTGAGCAGTTCTCCTACACATCTGTGGGAAATGATCACATTTGGCATATGCTTGGAATGCATTGCATGTTCTCAGGGTAGTGCACAAATTGTTTCCCAAGAAAATAGTCTAGTCTAGAGTTGCATGGAACTTTGACATCTGAATACTATTCATCATTATTTATAAAGTAAGTTTCCAGAACACTTAATTGTTTTGCAGACAGCTAATATACCTGAGGGCCTAAATGAATGTTTGAAATAGCTGCTTCATCCTGTTCTGCCACTCCGGTTAACTATTGAAGTTTAGGTTGACTAATGAAGTATATCAAAGCAATTTAAATAACACTCAGCAATGAGCTGCTGTATTAAATGTAGATACCTGTGATGATTGCTGAATCTTGTAGTATAAGAATAATATTGCTGCTTAGCAGAATTCCCCTGTGTTGGACTGTAGGTTTCACTACTTAAGGAGGCTTGATGTGCTGTAAGCATGTAAATGGTCTTACTGGTACACCTCATATCAGTGAGAAGGTTGATTGAAAACTGTGCCAGCAAAGTTTGTTTCCTGACAGAAAGAGGAAGAATTATGCAAGTCAAAAGGTTCACAAGACTGCTCAAGCACCAAGTGTTACAGACACAAGAAAAGTAGGAGTGTCATGGCTTAATCTCAGAGAGCAACTAAGCACCACACCACTGATTGCTCACTCCCCCCCACCCCAGAAGGATGGAGGGGGACATACAATGGAAGGGTAAAAGTGAGAAAACTCATGGGTTGAGATAAAAATTGTTTAATAATTGAAATAAAATTACAATTATAATTACAAATTGTAATTAAAAGGGAAAAGAAAAAACAACACACACACACACCCCCCCAAAAATCCCCACAACAACAGAAGAACAACCAAAGAAAGAAAACACCAAACCACAAAGAGATAGAAATAAAACTCAAGAAAGACAATTGAAGCAAATAAAAACAGTTGCTCACCCCTGACCAATGCCACTCCCCATTCTTCACTTTCCCTCAGCTTTATATGCTGAGCATGATGCCATATGAGATGGAGTATCCCTTTGGTCAATTGTGGGCATCTGTCCTGCTTGTGTCCCCTCCAAGCTACTTGTGTCCCCCCAGTCTCCTCGCTGGGACAAAGTGAGGAGCAGGAAAGGCCTTGACACAGTGTGAGCACTGCTCAGCAACAGCTAAAACATTCCTGTGCTATCAACACTGTTGCCAGTGCAAATCCAAAGCCTAGCTCCATGACAGATACTATGGGGAAAATTAACTCTACCCCAGACAAAATGAGCACATAAAAGAAACAAAAGAGCCACTCTAGTTTACAGATGAAAAGGTAGAACCCTACTTGTGCCACAAGATACACAGGGCATGCAAATTCAGCAATCCTCCATGGTGCATCACCAGGGCTAGTGCTCACTTCTGTGTTGCCCTGATCTTCCAGACCTGGAGGTGAAAGTGCTGCTCCATGTGGACCAGGTCATGGGAGATATGAAAGCAGTGCTTTTCACACTGCCCCATCTTTTCTCTATCTCCATTGCTTTATCTAGAGTAAACTAAATACAGGTCCTTCATGGTCCCTAGCTCCTGTCTGCTCTCCCCAGCAGGCTGTTCATAATCTTTTCTCTTAATTTGTATCTCCTTTCTCTGCCGCACACAGCCATGCCCACACAGCTCTCCAAGCCAGGACATAATCCTCGCCTGTCTGTACGCCAAAGTCCTCAGTGCTTTATACATCCAATGTAATTCATCAAGCTCGTCTTAAAATTTAGTTCTGTTTGCTTTTGAAGTGTCACCCAGCCTCTCTGGGCAGTGCTTAGGCTTGTCCTCCCCTTTCTTCTCAATTTCCGTTAGGTTACGTGCTTAGGTGCATACAGAGGTTTCCTAATTCAAATACTGTTTTGAACAGAAGAACATGAAAACTTTGATCTGAAAGACATTTGACTGAGTTAGAGCAGAAATTACCACAGAGTAAGGAAAATGGGAGGGAGTTTTCATTAGCTTTTTTATAACTTGGTATTAACATATACATGCAGTTTCTAGAATCACACTGGCTGCTTGTTAACTTGCTTGGACCTGGTACAACAGTTTTCTATGAGCTATTAGCTCCTTGCTTTTTACACTTGGAGCATTTATTCATTAAAGTTAGTCCAAAATGTTGTCTTGAAAACTTGACATTTAATTTTTTTTTCATTTTATAATTGATCTGTGTTCATTATTCTACTCAGTCACCTGCAGCTTCTTAAAATCTTGCAGTCATCTTGCACAAAAGTGATTATATAAATCAAGGTCTAGTTTTTCTAAAGAGACTTCGTTTAATAAAAGTATAGCTGAGATATTACAGAAATCTTTGTAAATCATCATCAGTACTACTACTAGCTGCTATATTAAAGTATTTCTCAGTTTTATAATAATTATCAACTTTGTTGTTTATGCTCTGTCAGCTTTGTTGTTTATGCTCATTTGTAGATGATATTTCTTTTTTTACCCAAATTAATATTGTTGCCTTTCACATTAGGATTTGTTAAATGCAAATCCAATTTGTCAAATTCAAATCTGGCTTCACTAGTCCAAACTGAATTAAATTCTCTTAAAATGTTCTCATTGCCTTGTCTCTTGTCACTGTGTCCAAGACAGAAGATTCCGTGGTACTGAGCTGCAAGCCCTGCTCTATGCAGAATTGAGATTTTACCACTTTATAAGATGATTCTGCATTGTGCTTTCAGCAGCATCCCTTACCATCTCATTGTTGTGGTGTCCCAGGCCAGTGTTAACTCAGAAAATGGACAACTGACCATAGCTGACAGACATTAGACCTTGCTTCTATTGCATGATCATATTACTCACTCCTCTTCCTTTCTGCTGTCCTAAAGCTTTAACCCCTTCAGTTCTCATACCACTGAATACTGTTAGCAGAGGTACATTAAACATATGAATGATTCCATGAAGGATGAAAACCTTAATCTAACACTAACAGAAAAGCAAAAATGTATTTTATTGCATCCACAGATTATAAATATTATAAATTGTGTTATAAATTATAATAAATTGTTATGGGATAATTAGCCAAGAAATAAAGGGGCTGTCTAAGTAGCATTGCTTTACAGTGCTGTGACAGAGACATCTGGCTTTGTTAAAAGCTGTTGTCAAAAATGTCTTGAGGAAAGTAAGAATTCTCCCAAACCTTATAAAATCTGAGCTCATGCTACACAAACCAGAGAAGATTTCCTTGATTAGACTCTGCAGAAATCTGCCAATAAGTAGATATTCTGTATTATTACAAATCCACCAAATGTTATTCCAGACAGAGCTGTCACCTATTCAAGAAGACAAAGGTATTACCAGAGATATTACCAGACATGACAAAATCAGGGACAGCCAGCCTTGTTTACTGCTTTGCCATCTCTGCCTGACTGCAGTTTTTGAACCAGTCTACAGTCTTTGAACCTCTCAGGGCTGTTAAAGACAGTACAGTTGGGTACAGGGATGTCCTTGGCAACTGGGTGATAGAGTTCAAAATTGTTAAAATTGACTTTGTGTCACCTCTCCCCAAGTGGCAAGAAAGCAAGCTCTGCTGCAAAATTGGATTGCTTCTTTGTTCTCCATGAGTGAAAATCTTCTTATGTCTTGATAGATTCTTAAAAATAAAATGCAGCATAATGAAAGGAATTTGTAGGGAAACTCTTCCACTACATCTGCTCTTGTTACTTCTTTCCTTTTTTAATGCTTTATCTATCTCCCTTTTTATATTACTTAGACTATTCTTCTCCCCACCTTTCTTTGTAGCCTGATTGAAAAATAAGGTGTTTTCTTAGAAACTCTAATCTAAAAACCTTTTAACTGTTAAAGATTAACCAGTAAAGCATCTGTGAAAAAGCCCGCACTTCCCTGACATTTGACTCCATCCTGCCACATTGAGAAACTCCGCTATTGTAATGCTTCAATAGCTTGTTCACACTTACCAGATTGACAGGAAGGCACAAAAGCAGGCTAATGTCGTGCCACGTAATGTCGGGAGCCGCAAATACCCCTAACCATGAACGGGTTTAGGACCTGTCTTTCAGCAGTACAATCTAATGATGATTTTGATTGAAATGAAGTTTTCTACTGAGTTTTCTGAGAGTGGCTTGTGCGCTTCCAGAGTGGAACAGAGGAGGGTTGCCTGTGCGCAGAGGGAGAGGGATGAATACAGCAAATCAGGCCCAGATAGGGGACACAAAAAGGGCTTTTTAGTACTTGGTAGTTGGTTGACCCTGCTGGATGTCAGGCGCCCACCAAAGCTGCTCTGTCACTACTCTCCACAACTGAACAGGGGAGAGAAAATAAAAGACTCATCGGTTGAGATAAGGACGGGGAAGGGATCATTTATAGGTCACAAAACTGAACTTGGGGATATTAATTGAATGTATTACTAAAAACATCAGAGCTGTATAATGAGAAAATTAAAAACACCTTCCCCTACTCCTCCCCTCTTCCCAGCTCTGTCTCCTTCCCCATAATAATGCAGGGAGACAGGGAAGGGGGGATATAGTCAGTTCATCACACATTGTTCCTGTCATTGCTCAGGGGAAAGGGGCCTTCCCCTGCTCCACCGTGGGGTGATTCCCATGGGAGACAGTTCTCCATCGCAAGTTCTTCCCACAGGCTACAGTTCTTCACAAACTGCTCCAACGTGGGTCCCTTTCCATAGGGTGCAGTCCTTCAAGAAGAGTCTGCTGCAGTATGTGTGAACAACAGCTGACAGGCAGGAGTTCTTTTGCATAGAGACGCAGGGGGTCTTGGGAGATTGTTCTCCTTTCTCACCCTAAGTTAAACGAAGGTGTCCTCCCAAGGCATTTTTGCCCTGTCTTCTCCAAGACTGTCTCCCATAGTATGTGTCCCCCACAGGGTCACAAGTCCTACCAGGAAATTTGCTCCAGCATGGGCTCCTCTCTCCATGGGTGGGCAGGTCCCTGCCAGGACCCTGCTCCAGCACAGGTCTCCTACAGGGTCACAGCCTCTTCTCAGGTATCAGCCTGCTCTAGTGTAGGTTTCCTTCATGGGCTGCAGGTGAATCTCTGTATCCCCTGGGACCTCCAAGGACTGCAGGGGCACAGCTGCCTCTCTACAGCTGTCTTCACCACGGGCTGCACGGGAACCTCAGCTCTGGAGCCTGGAGCACTTCCTGCACTGACCTGGGTGTCTGCAGAGGTGTTCCTCTATCCTGTACTCTGCTCTTCTCTGAATGCATTAACTTCTGGGCAACAACTTCCTGTTCCTTCTTGATTTGGCCGTGGCCAGCATTGGATCCATTCCTGGAGCCAGCTGGGATTGGATCTGTCTGACATGTGGGAAGCTTCTTGCAGCTTCTCACAGAAGCCACTTCCATTACCAGAGCCTGGACACACAAACCCTATATATACCAGCTCTATATGTACCCGGCAGATGTACATGTACAGATGGAAAAGCAAAGCTTTGGAATTAGTATTTTAGATCACACAATATTACTTCAGACAAGAAAACTCAATGCCCTGGCATTGATAAGCATTTTCCAAAAGGTATCCGCACGTGTTGAATTTGGGGGCCAAATGTGGCTCAAATTTTCAAAACTTTGCAACTTTATCCGAATTTACAGGATTAACAGATATTTTGACCTTTCCAGTGTACAAGTTGGTGAAAAGCAGTTTCCAATGTCATTGAGAAGTTTTCACTTGGCATTTTGCATTGTCCTCTTTTAGTGATATTAAAATATTTATTTATATCTCATAATAAAATCATGATAGAAACCATTTCACAATTTAGATTGAATTAGACTAGACTGCAAAATTTCTGTGTTTTTTTAGGAATTCCAGTAAAATTACAAGTTGCTATTTGATTTTTGCCTTAAAAATAGAAGTAATTACTTTTATTATATTCTAATTTGTGATCTGGAAGCTTATGAATTCCCTAGCAGAGACATAGACCAGATAGCCAAGAACAAGAAGTAACCCAACTGATAATCAAAAAGAGAGTGGGAGAAAGGGAATGTTGTTGGTTTTTCTAATTTATGTGGTTTTAATTTTTTGTTGTTGTTGTTGTGGTTGTTGTAACATTAACTTCTACATCTATATAGGATAACTTCCTTCAGTATTCTCTGCAATTTGCAGAATCTTAGACCAGAGGATTAGGGGGCATGTCCTGACAAAGACCACTAATTCCTGTATGGCTTCATATATGAAAGTATTACCACCAGAAAAAAACCAAAAAAGCTTGGAATTAACAACTTCTCCTCATCTTCGGTATCTGACAAAGAGACAAGCTGCCTTAAGAATGGAAAGAGTGACTAGAAAGCAACAGTAAGTAATAGTCCTTTTCTTTTGGTTACAATTACTTTATATCTACCAAGAAGCATTTCAGCTGCATTCAAGAACATGAAATGTCTCTGAAAATCTTGACCTAAGTTTAGAATTTCCATTTTGTTCTCTTATTGCATCTCTCAATAGAAAAGGTGAGCACAACAAATATAATAAATATAATACCTCAACTGCAGTAAGTCTCTCTATGAAACAATAGTTGTCAGGAAGGGAAAAGATTAAAGAGGAGGCTTCAAAATATTCTTTAGAAATACTTGAGAAGCCAAGTCAGAATCACAAAAATTACAAGTAGCATCAGTTATTACTTTTCTGCTATCCAGTTTAAGAGAAATTTTTAACTTCTAGGAGTACTGAATTTTTCCTATGCTCTGTCTAGAAATCATAGTTTTTGAGTTTGTGGGTGTCACATGCACAGAGGAAACAGTACCTCAGGTGCAGAACTGGTCTATGAATGTAGGACTTGTAAACTGCCCTGAAGATTTAGCCCCCAAAATGTCTCCGTATGGAAAACATCAGACTATGCATTATCCCATAATAGTCCGTAGACTGATGCAAAGGTGACAATCAAGGAAGTGCAGCTGAAATGTTGAGATTTTAAAATAAGATTCAAATAAGCTTCTTTTTTTTGAAATGTTGAGATTTAAAAATAAGATTCAATTGCAAACAGTTGGATTATGCTAAGCCAATCTCTGAAGTGTCTTATAGCCCATTGCTTTGCCTGTGGCTACTCTAGCGTGAGAGTAAAGGCATGTCAAAATGGGTGGAGGTATGAAAACAAGCATCATTAAAAGGACTTCTCTAGAAGAAATTATTTGCTGTGAGGCTGCTGAGGTACTGGAACCGGTTGCCCAGAGAAGTTGTGGATGCCCCATCCCTGGTAGTGTCAAGGCCATATTGGATGGAGCTCTGAGAAACCTGGTCTAGTGAAGGTGTCCTGCACATGACAGGGGGGTGGGAGCTAGATGGTCTTTATGGTCTCTTCCAACCCAAACCACTCTGATTTTTTTTCTCAGCGGCCATCTACACCTAAAAGTGAAATAATTCTCTGCCATTTCATATGAAGCCACATTCCCATTTTCACATTTTCTATAGATCTATTTAACCACAGTAAAGAAGGAGTAGGAGGAGAGAAATAAATACAGCACTACTGTGAAGCACACTGTAAGACATAATGGTGTCTTGTGCAGGTGCTTAACATGTCCCCAGATGCAGCCGTGAAAAATGCCAGAAGTCTGCCTGGGAAAAGGTTCTCAGCATCAATACATTCCTGAGATATATCCTGTAACAAAAATATGCACTGATGCATTCATTTTAAGTCTCTTGCTGACAAGTAGAATTGCTCAGCTAGAATAGAGAGATAGTGGTTGGTTTTTTTTTTTTTGGGTGTGTGGTTTTTTTGGTTTTGTTTTTATTTTGTTGGGGTTTTTTTGTTTGTTTTTTTTTTTTTTTTTTTTTGTTTGTGTTTTTTTTTTTTTTGTTTTTTTTTGTTTGTTTGTTTGTTTGTGTTTTTTTTTTGTTTGTTTTTTTGTTTTTTCTTTTTTTTTTTTTTAATGTTTAGTTTCTGAGACTGTATGTTTCACTAGTTTGTTACGTGGATTTTCTTTCTTCAATGCTGGGTTTGGGCTCCAGATTCTCCAAGGCAGATTGTCTTTTTCTAGTCATGTACCTATTAATATATTTAAGCCTAGAGCCTCACTATTTGATAACTCTGCATTCCTCATTTAAACAGATTAAGTAGCATCTTTATCTGTAAAATTCATTGTTCTGAAATGTTCCAAGTGCCATTTATGGTAAGTGGAATGGAATAAAGGAACTTCAAGCACTTTGTAAAAAAATCAGACTACTTAGCCCATCTCTGCAAGCATGTCACATCTCTATCAGCAGTAGTGCTGCCTGCTAGTAGTGTCTGCTTAAAAGATATTCTCATGGCTGTCTGGAAGATCTAGGATAATAATGGCAATGTAAATGAATCTGTGTTGGCCTGCAAAGGGGTATGCAGGGTTTTTTACTTGAGCCGATACAGAAGTCAGGCCACTAAAATCCCCAAAATGGATTGATGCACAGACAAATAACAGCCCAGGCAACTGTTGGATAACCTCATGGGGTCAGCTCCTCTTCTGTCGCCTCTCCTTCTGACATGGTGCTTATTAAGTACAGCTCAGCTTTGTCAGGCTAGGCAGACTGAAGAGAGTTTACTCAGTCCTTGAGGAAGGGCTTAGTTCCTTGCTCTGGGTTTATTGTTGCTGTGGTTACAGACACTTGAGCTGGGAAGACTAAAAGGAGTTCAGATATGTTTATGTGAACTCTTACAACATGCATATGTAAATGCATATCCTTTAGAAGGAGAACTTTATTCACAATAGGAAGGTATGTGTTGATGTGCTGGCTGCATTGTGGTGGATCAGTTCTTTCCTGTGAAAATGTCAGATTTGTTTGTAAAGGTTAAAGAAAAGAGGAGTACAACAAGAAATGCAGGAATTAAAGTTTCTGTAACACTGTCTGCCTTCTGTCCCATGGAAGAAAATAGTGTAGTGTATGCATGGCTGCATTAACTGGTCAGAAGTGTGTAGGCAGGATCAGAATCTTTTGTTTGGAGAAGGCTAGAGATAGTTTTATCCAAGCGAATGATGACTATATCTTAGCTATTTGAGCATGTGTTTTTATTTTCCCTTTGTTTTGTTGAGGTCTTAAAACTCTCTGCTACCCTTTGGAGAATGTTCAAAAGGCACCAAAGAGAGAAGATGCAAGAAAGGACATTCTTGATGCCTATTTCCATGGCATGACCTTGTTGCCAAAGAGAAATAAGACCATGGGGAGAACAGAGCATGAAAGAGTTTTTATTTGGATAACAACAGTATGAGGTGAAATCTTTGTCATCTCCTCTATCCAGAGTTTTGTTGTGCACAATTTCCATATTTGCTGTTTTCCCTGCACAGCTTCAGCTCGTTATTTGAAGGGACTAAAGACTGTAACTTGTCCTAGCAACCAATCTCTCTAAGATTCTTCAGGTAAGTCCTTATAAGATCTTACCAGGCAGTTTATCTAACTGTTCTGATCAGTGTCTTCCTTAGCCCAAAAAGAAACATGAATGCTCTTCCCACTGAGGGTGGCATATGGTGCTCTCTCACTCTCCAGATTAAAACAGACTGATGACTCTTCCAGCATTTTCTTCATGACTGCCACTGCTACTTTGCAGCACACCTGCCATCTGAACATGCACTGGAAGATGGTGAGTTTTTGTGACTTTTTGAGTGTTTGTGACTCTTAATAAGTTGTGCATGTAACTGCAGGCTTGCATAGTGCAATCATTCATAAAGGAAAGCCACTGGGTGTCCACATTTCTGCATCATAAGAATAGATATCCATTATGCCTTTTGCAGCACTACTAGAAAAACAAATACATGAGTGGAGAATTTTGTTCTTGTTTGTTTGGGCACATTTTTTGTTTTGTTTTGGTTGGGGCTTGTTTGTTGGTTTTACTTTGTTGTTTATTTTTTCTGCTTAATTTCAAAACCCTAATTTAAAATGCCCGATCTGCAGTAGTCTTACACATATGGGAAACCACAGAAGTGTCATTAGCTATGAAATATAACAAAGATTTCTATTTGATTGATTAGTAATTAGCTTATGCAATTTCGTTTTCAGGAACAGTCTGACAGGCATGTTGCCAATGAAGATGCTCAGTTTCAATATCAACCTGTTTGTGTGTGGAACCCAGCTACGACAAGACAGTACAAACTACATGCCACACAATTAAAAAATTGTTGAAATTCCCAGCCTATTCTTCTTAGCATTTTCTCAAGAAATTAAACTAAAGTAGCGAGTTCTTACACTTGATAAACTAGTCACTTCTAAATTTATTGGACCCATAATTTAGAAAGAGGCAGTACTTATTTTAATCCATTTGAAACATATCTTGCTTATGGCTCCTTTTCTGAGTGCTTGAACAGCATGTCTGTCTCACAACTATTTTTCCATGGTTTACCTTTCCTTGAGTATTAGTAGCTATATCTTTAGTTTCAAAGTAACTTCTTAATCTCTGGCCTGTTTACTAAGCACAGGTGACATAATTATCATGGGGAGAATGGGAACAAAAACAACCATATTTGTCTAAAATAAGATGGGGACTCCAACAAGGCATAACTGTAACTTATTCACAGAAATGTGTTGAGTACCTCTTTCCCTTGATTATCTATTTCTTTACTTTTATTTTCCTGCTTTTCTTCCCAATCCCATCTGCAGAATGTTTTTATAAAAATAAATAAATGAAAATCCATTAAAGGATTAGGTTTCCACAATGTATTGTTAGGTGCATGTAATGTGATCAAGAATCAATTTTAGAAAGTAACTTCTTGGTATGATTTTACTGTAGTTTTGCATTCCTTGAGTAATGTCATATCTGTCAAGGCAGAATGGACTGTAGATTTGTTATAAGTAATCATAAAGCTCCCTTTTTCTAGTCTTTCATTTTTCTTCATATCTCAGAGACTGGCAGAGAAAGGGAAGAAAAACTGCTTCACTGTTAGCAAGGTTATCCAATTTAGTGGCTTTTATGGGAGTCCTTGTGGACATTGGCATAAGAAATATGAGAAGGGACAGGAGAAAAAAGTAGATGGTTGGCTTTCTAATAGGGAGAGGTGAGCTTTCAATGGCTTCCTCAGAAGTTTTTTAGATTTCTGTTTCTCACTGTGACACTCAGTTGCCTTGCAAGTTATGTCCTGAGCCTTGTTGGTCTGAGTATGAAACAAAGTAACTCAAGGGTTTGATTTAAAGGTCCATTCTCGTTCCTTCACCCAGGTGTACCATCTTTGTAATGCATTCTCACGGCAAAATGTCTGCAATCTGGCAAAATCAGTTGAAGCTTTTACATGGACACTGAACGCAGCAGAGAGATAACTCTTTGACAGCATCCCTGTCCCTCCAGTTCAAGAAACATGGCAGCCCATGAACTCCTAGAGTATGATGATTCACTAGTGAAGAAACAGGAAAATTATATGAGAGAGAGCTATTTATACATCTGTGTCACCACATGCTGCTGGGATAAAGGGTCTGTCTCTTTCAAAGTGCAAACCAGCAGCTACTCAAACCTACACTGAAGATCTTATTTTTTCTTACCCTTGCAGATGTTGTGCACCACATGGCTTGTGGAGATGACACAGACAGCTACATCTTCATTAGCACCAAAGAGTTTCCATAGGCTACATTGGTTTATCTTTGCTTGCCTCATTAACTCATTTTTTCCTAAAAGCCAAAACCAAACTTTTAATCAGGTAAAATCCTTGATGATTATTCTGATTCGGAAATGGTGTAACATGTATTAGTAGCTTATTGTAATTGATCTTCCTACAGCTCTAAGCCCTTCTGGTGGATTGCACCACAGCAGGCACCTGTCAGCTTGGCCTAACCTATAGCCTAACCAGCACTGTGCAGGTGTTCTGCAAAGTTAGCATTCACTTCTTTGCTGACCTTTGGTTTTGGTGGTTTGGTTGTTTTTTGGGTTTTTTTGTTTGTTTTTTTTTTTTTTAATGATATGTGTTAGAATCCTTTTGGAGTCATGGAGTTCCTACTCTCTAAAAGGAGCTTATGTTTCCTTGTTTTATGTTTATGCACCCAATTAATGGATAAGGCTGTGATTACAGCATGCTATTCTGGCCCAGGAATAACAAACAGGTCCTGTAGCCCTCGGGCATCCTAAAAAGATTGCTGCTTCCTTTAGCTTTGTCTGTGTGAGTTCCTACATGGTAAAACTTTTGCTCCCATCACTCCCATCACACATACAGGTAAAATTTGACTTATGAAAGATTTAAAACAGTTGGTAGATAGCATCCAAATTAGAATTCTCAGCTGTGAAAAGCTGTAAGATGTAGGCTCCAGAACAGCCACTGTCCAGCTCTTTTTTCTGTATACACTTTTCAGACATGGGGCAGACTAAAATGAAAAATCTGCTGATGCAAGGTTATGATTTTTGGGAACAGGCTGGCCAGGTGTGCTTTGGTTTTCTCATTATGTTCAGTCAGGCTTCTTTGGCTGACTGCAATGCACTTTTTGCGGGTGATTTAATTTTCCTTCCTGGTATAGATTGAGTTGCAATCAGCCTGCATTCAAGCAATACACTCTGAGGAGGTGAGTCACTTCCAGTTTTCATTTGAGAAGCCCAGTGTGTATATAATAAAGTGCATTATATAATGTGTGTGTGTATGCATTCTGTTTATTTGTATATAAAGTATATTCTACATGTGTTGTACTATATACATTATGCAGAAAGTTTAATATATATATATGTAGTAGAATATATATATTACATATGTATATTATATATGTATGATACCATGACACTGCTTCTATTAAACATCCCCTTAAATGACATTTTTCATACACTCAAGATTATTTCTTATACTTTTGCAATAGTTATTATTCACCCTACTTTTGTGGCACCTTCTTCCTTCACTCCTGCCTAGCATCAATCTCAGAGACAAAACAACTTTCTATGGACCTGATGGTTTTAATTTTGTTACTTGAGATAGGTGGGTTTACATGGAAAGTTCTCTATCTGAATAGCATTGTCATATTTGCAAGTGTTCATCAAATTCACTATTGTTGAAATGTCAGAACTGGAACCCAACATGTATGTCAACATGTAACTATTGAAGCAGGCCGACGCGACAGTAGCGGAGTAGGTTGTGGTGTGTTTGTGGTGCCAAGAAGCCATGCAAACCCAGCAGTGACTACTCACTTCTCTACAGTCACCTGCAGTGACTGTGTCCCCAGACGGAGGGGGAAACCTCCCTGCAAAACTCAGCTCATCCAGAGAGATATGAGCAGGACTGAGTCATCTTCTCACCTTGTCCCACAGAAAAGCTGATGATACACGTCTGAGGAAGAATTCCTTTGTGGTGTGGAAACTGCTCCTGGAAAGTCACTGCCAGCATTACACAAGGGGCCATCCATGGTGTTCTGGAAGAGACCTAGGCAGAAAAATTATCAGAAAGCCTCAGCTAAATGAAAGGCACTGTTCTGGCTCAGATGATTAGGAGAGGAAGCAATATTTTCTGCAACAAGCAGTAAGAAAATCTGAAAGTAACTCCAAATGGAAAATGAGAAGGGGCATAGAAGGCCCTTTTTTTGCCAGTCCAACTGCCCAACACAGTGCTGTGACTGCTGTGGGAGACTGGCCATTTGCAGCAGAACCTGCCTTGGACAGGTTTGGCAGTTGTGAGTCAGAACACTGGTACAAGTGCACAGGCAAACCAGCTGTTCTCCAGAAAAGCAAAGCTTGCAAACAAAATATGGGTTACCCTGGCATCTCTTCAAGATTGGTGTGCAGATATCTGTTGGTGTTCTTGGGATTACTACCTTGTACTGTGTCAGTAAAAACATCTAATACTGTTGCTGGATGAGGGAGTGGTTCCTGTGGTTCTCCTGCTGATCAGCTGTTCAAGGCTTCAAATACAGCCCTAGAGAGCGCTTATCTCTAAAAGACTCTTTATAGCTCAGCTTTTTTGCCTTCTAGTAAGGTAAAAAAATAAGGTAAAGCACTGGCTATCACTATTCATGGCAAGCACAGTTCTTCATTCATCATACACTAGTAGTTATGTCTTTAGCATCTTGTAAAGTCCATTGGGCTGTCTCCAGAGTCTACGTTTATCTCTTATCCTGTTCTTGGATGGAGCATGTAGGGAACTTAAAAGATTACTTAAATTTACAGTAAATATCATGTGCAGCTCTCACATGATAAGAACTGAGAAAACCTGTCTGCTGCCAGCTCCCTCTTTTACAATGTAATTGTCTCTGACTTGCTGTATGTCTCGGTTTTCTTTGTGTGTGTAGGGCACAGCTGTCTCCTTTATGCTGCCTTTTTCCTGATGCATGTTAATGATTTACCTGCCCTGAACAGGTCAACCATTATTTCTGTCCTCTCCCAACTCTCACAGATTTGCTTGATGGTTCATATTACCTTTGCTTCTGAAGTGCATGGAAAGCAAGGACTCTTACTGTGTTTATGGGCTCCAAAGGAAAAAAAGCTGTTGATGCTAACACTGTTGCCATCAAATGTGTTAGAGCTATTAGTTTGCATATGGTTATTGTTTTTCGGCTTGCTTTTCTTTTTTTGCATGAATGACAACAGCTGTGTATTTTTGAAGCCCACAGGTAACCTACTTTTTATTTCTATTCACTCCAGTGTCACATTTTTTCTTAGCCAAGGCAGCCCTATCAGGCATGGCAAAACAGATTTTGCAACTCGAGAGGAATATTAGTTGCTGGCTAAGCCACATCCCTCTGGACAACGTCAAGACTTACTACTCTTGAGGCTCCCAAGGACTCTGTCTGAGCAGGGATGTGGTGGTTCCTAAGGTTTGTTTGTGGTTTTTCTTGCCCAATATTTTAGGCAAGTAAAATGGGTTTGAACCAAGAAATAAAAAATGGTTCTAACTTCTGAATGCTGAAGGGAAAAGGGGATGATTTAATTTTGTTATGTGATTTTCCCTCCTAGGTGAGACATACAGTATTGCTCAATGGTTTATCATATTTTGTCATACCCCTTTTGGCCAAACCCAATGATCTTATTAAGACACTCTTTCAAAAGCCCAGGGATTTCATCATCTGTCATAATCCTAAGAATTCCAATAGAAGCATGAAGCAAATCCTAAAGGACAAGATCCTCTTCCTACTCCCCACCCTAATCAATCACTCAGTGTCATGGAGTTTCTGCAGGATCTCTGTTACAAGCTAAGTTTTCCACATCCTGCCTTCTATTTGTAAGCCTCTCATAATGTTTCCACACTTTTAACAAGTTTTGTATGCTGGTTCTGCCTCTTGTTATCACAAACTCCAGGTTTGAGCTTTGAGCTTCTTGCCATCCTCCAACTCAGAGATTCCTCATGCACCTTATGCATGAGTTTGCCTGTTTTCTTCAAGTTGCCTTCATGTCCTCTCCCTACTCCTTGTTTGTGCAGTCTTTTGACTCAAGCAATCATCTCCATGTTAACCATCTCAAAAAGCTGTAATTTCTAGCCTTTTGTGGATTAAAGTGATAGACCCACTAAAATGGAGCACCTGTTTACACATTAGAAATTCCTGGTCACCTTTCTTTGTGCCCTATACTTCTCTAGATGGGAGTCACTGGGGATAGTTACTGTCATCCTGAATATCATCTAAGAGAGGAGTACTGCATTTTTTGGGGTGGGAGTATTCCCTAAAGCAGTGAGCCAAAGCTGACTGGTTGTGTTTTGTTTTTAAATAAGGAATTTTTACATTTTCCTGGTGTTGCCTTGGGTTACACTTAGTTGCCACAGATCCCAAAGCAGCACCAAGAAGCCACGTTGCAGTTTTCCCACCACCATGCTAGTGAGATTGAGATCTAGCGGCATCTGGAGAACCTCTTCACACCACACCAGTGGGTATCACAGCAGTTAGAACACCAGCTGTCATAGGACCACCAAACAGTTTAGCTTGGAAGGGACCTGGAAGAGCACCTTTTTCCAACCACCTTGCCGTGGGGAAGGACACCTTTCACTAGATGAGGTTGTTCAAAAGTCCTCTCCAGGCTGGCCTTGAACACTGCCAGGGATGGGACATCCACAGCTTCTCTAGGCAACATGTGCCAGTGCCTCAACACCCTCATAATGGAGAACTTATTCCTAATATCCAATCTAAACCTACCCTCTTTCAGTTTAAAGCCATTCTCCCTTGTCATATCGCTACATGTCCTTTTTAGCAGTCCCTCCCCATCTTTCCTATAGCCCCCTTGAGACACTAAAGGCTACTATAAGATCTCCCTGAAGATTCTCTTCAGGCTGAACAGCCCCAGCTCCCTCTGCTTTTGCTCGCAGGGGAAGCGCTCCAACCCTCGGATCGCCCTAGCAGCCTTCTCTGGTCTCGCCCACGAAGCTTCCAAACCCTCAGCCCTGACGCGCGGTCNAGGTGGGGCGCGCTGCTGCCACGTGAGTGGGTCCGGCGGGAGCGGGAAACCGGAGCGCGGGGCACCGCGGGGATCTCGGGAGCAGGAGCCGTCGGCGTTCTTCCGCAGGGTCTGTCCCGCTGGGGCGTGCAGGGCTGGGCGGGACGGGACGGGTCTCGGGCTGCCTCCTGCCCACCTTCCTTTCAAACTCCCTGGTTGCTCCCGCGTACCTCTTCTCTCTTCCGAAAACCCCTGGCTGTGCCGCTCTGAGCTTTTTTTTGCTCCTTACCTTCGTCCTCTGGCTGCACCTGCAACCCTAGTCCCTCTCCCTGTCTGCACCCTCCTGTGCCATACTTCCAGACTCTCAGGCAGTGCCCTGTGGTGCTTCCTCCTCCAGCCCCACTGAGTGTACTTCACCCTGCAGCGCCTAGCCTCCGAGCTTTCTGTCTGCGCCGTCCACCGCACCGTGTCTGTGCCCCTAAACCCTTTCACTGGGTCTGGCACTGAGCAGTACTTGTTCCTCCCAGCCCTCTGGCTGTGCCCCACACCTCCCGGTGCCTGTCTCTCAATGACCTCTGGCTATGCCTCACATGAAGAAAGCTCTCCTTCCTGTCATGGAGAACAAGTTAAATCGTGGCATATGCATGGCCCCACTGCATCAGGGACCTTATTGTTGAAAAATGCTTTTTTCTTCCCACACCTTTTGCTCCCAGGGGGTGATCCCAGGCATGAAGAAACTGAGGTTTTTCTCTTCAAGGGTGAAGGTTGGAGACAGTCAGGGAGGAGGTGTGGCCCATGTGCTTAAGATGGTGATATTAAAATGTAGGGCTGGAGGGGTGATGTCTAGCCAGGGGTTGTCTGGCAAGCTGGAAGGGTGGCTGTCTGGCTTGCTGCCTTCCTCGTCTTTGGAGACAGGTCAGCTTTGCTGCCATGTGGGGCAGGTCTGTCCTTAAGGACTGGCCATATAGGCAGTGAGGCCAGGAGCCAAGGATGCAGGTCAGTGCCAGCTGGGGGGGTTGATGAGGCTACATTGGAGCACCCTCATCAGCCTCAGCAGACTTGTCCTTTGCAACTGTAGATGTCATGTATATTGTTATAGAATTGTAAGTTTGTGGATACTTAGATGTAAATGTAAATACATTTTGAATTGAAACTTTGGTTGGGTCTTGGGTGTTGCTGTCACCAAGACAGAATAGTGTGATGCTTGAAAAGTCATAGTGAGGCAGCAAACCAGCTCTTACTGGTTTGTTTTTTTTTTTTTTTCCTGCTTGCATAGGAAATCAAGGTATGTTAATTAAAGCTGTTCAGACAAACCAGAAAACTTACAGTCATGTATGGGTACTCTCTTCCTTACTTCATTGTAATTCAGTTCTTCCTAGATCCATGTGTAGGTCTGTACTGAGCACTGACATGTGGGAGAAGTTTCAACAAGTTTTTCTGGTTGTTGGGAGCAGCCTGGGAACAGCATGCTGCCTGATTTATTCTGCTGCTCAACGCTTGGGGTGCTGCCTGGGACGGACTCAGGCTGCCTTGGGGCTGCCTCAGGTAGAATCATTAGATGGCATTGCATGTATTGACACGGCATTAGGCAGTGTGGATGTACCCTGAAAACACTTCCCCGAGGAGTGGGAGCACTTGTACTCACATATTTACCTGAAGAAAATGTACAAAGACCTAGGATTTGAAAACGTAGAGAAACATAGGCTTAAAGTGAGGCACTGGAAGAGGTTGCCCAGAGAAGCTGTGGATGCCCTGTTCCTGAAAGGCCCAGGCTGGATGCAGCTCTGAACAACCTGGTCTAGTGAAAGGTGTCCTGGCCATGGCAGGAGTTTGGAACTAGGTGATCTTTCCAACCCAGACCATTTTATGATTCTTTGAAATTCTTGCTAGGCAACACCTCTTTTGAAAATATGGGGAATAATGCAACTTCATGGTATTTCAATATAATGTGATCTATTAAGTATTTATTGGTAGAGCAAGACAGGTTCTGGTACAGGAAGCAATATTCATGGAATGTGTTGGGAAAGATGCCACAGCATTAGTCAAGTAATACAAGCCAAATAGGATTTAACTCATTATGAAGCTCACCAAATACCTCAAAATACCTATCAACTAGTTGCATATTAGTAAAAGAACTATCAGGGACGTTTTTGTGTCTTGACATGATGGCATTTTCTGAGTGCGCACCTCTTGCCTCTCTGTGCCTTTCCTGGCTTTGTTTCTTTCTGCTGCAATAAACTGGGAATTTTTTTTCCCCCCCACTGTGGACTTCTGCTCTTCCTCTTGAAGCTGCTTCTGCCCAGGGTGCCTGCTTTAGTGCTTGCCTTATCTCTTCCTCTGGCCTGCCCGTATCTGGTTGCCTAACACATGAATTTCTGGAGGTGTGGGCAGCTGCAGAGTGAGGCAGAGGCACAAGCAATGCATGGGATGGGCACGGGAGGTATACACATGCCTGTGTGATGGGGTGAGGGAAGTGGGAGGATGTCACCTCTGTGCCATGTTCAAGGGCAGGAGGGAGCCAAGATCCCTTTCTGGATCTTCATTAGCTGCTTGTGAAATCATGTTTGTTGTACTGTGGATCTAACTTGGCAGACTTCATGTGGCATCTCTCCCTGCCTGATGACTGCCTCAGCGTGGCTGTCAGAGGCTGCTGCCCCATCATTTTCCTGGTGAAGGCTGGTGTGAGCTCCCTGGTCTGCCCCAGCTGAAATGAGATGGTTTAGCTATCACTTATGGGTTTAGACCAATGGTGTTGTTTTGTCTGAAGTGGATCAAGAACAACTTGTAAAATACAGCTGGTAAAGCTATAGTATATAGGCCAATATGAATAGATGGGATGTTGACATCTTCAGTGGCACAGCATATTTTATACAAATAATGTTGTAGCCCAACACTCATATTCACTTCAGGCTAATGGATGTCTGAAACTTTAAGCTGCTTCTCAAAGCCTGGGCACCTCGAAAGGAAGAAATACTTGTTTCCCTCACTATTCCTCTGTCCCTCACTGCAGCTCTTCACTATTCTGGTTTTCTTTCATGAAGTCACAGCATGTGGCACACGGGCAATGTTTTTATCAGTTTCTCGTTGCCCAAGTATGTATTAAATTCAAGAAATTGCAGACTTAGGTGTGTTTTTCTCTACTGCAGGTTATGGATTGTGAACTTCAAACAGCAGTTTTGGTAGGCCTGTCTGAGTACTTAAAGGAAGTTGGTCTGTGCTTGAAAGGTGCCCCTGAAAGCTGTGGTTACTCTGCATTGTTCCACAGTGTGAAGGAGCAAGTCCCATGTGCTTGCCCTGGGACCTCACCCAGTACTGAGGCTCAGTGCTGCATGTAAAGGGCAAATGCAGCCTAAATGGTGGAGAAAAAACCTTTTACTCCTCAAAAATATGAGATTATTAGAACAAAATAGTTAACAAAACAAGTAATTAATTTTGTAAACCGATTGTACTTTTTTTTAAACAGTTCCTTTTAAAGGGTACCTCTAAAGCTAGAGGGTCATACAGTAATTCAAGTGCCTGTTGTCGCATTTCCAATTTGCCAAAAGTTGGACAAAGTCACCAGTGATGTAGCAGTTAAGAATTTTTTTCTATGTGTATGATATTTAGTTAAAATCCAAAATGTAAAAAGTTAAGTCCATGAGTTTACACTGGTGAGAGACACCAGAATAACTCAGGTGTCTCTTATCTTTACTTGTCTTTGGTTTCAGTGTTTAATGCTGACCATTGACATGGAAATATTGAATAGTTAGTTGGTTTTGGTTTTTGGTAATTTTTTTTTCTATTTTTAATGAATTCACAAAGTAAAATGCTTTTAATGTGTCTGTCAGTATGTCTTTCTTTTTCTTCTGCATGTATTTTGTTATTTTTGTTCTGTCTGCTTATGATGACTACACAAAGCAATTTATCACTGAAGCTGTTGATTAGAAAACACCTGTAAGTGGTTCGTGAATGGAGTAATGTGAGATGAATAAACAGTTTAGAGAACCACAGATTTAAGTGTCTTTAAGTGTTATCTTGGTTCTTGATGAGAACTCTTGACAGTCTGAGGAACTGAATTTCAGTAGCATTTAATTTCAAAATCCTAAGGTAGCACACAAAGCTCTTAAAAATTACTTATAAAGCCTATCCGGCCCAAAGCAAACTCTGACTTCTACCTGCAGAGAGGAACAGATGTCACAGGACAAATTCAGGTGTCTCTTTAAACTCCATGAATCATCTTATTTGCTAGGAGCAATGGTATTCAGATTGCCCCTTTTAACTGTGCAGGGTAAAAGCAGCAAACATATCAACCCTTATCTCCACTCTGCTTGTGATACCTGCTTAGGCTGATGTTGCAGTTTCACCATTTCTATTATTCCACTTGCTTTTCTTTGCATGTGCTTCTTGTGTCACTTTTCTTTTGTGCTGGAGTATTTCTCAGTGAAAGCTGGTACCAAGAAGCACTGAGGAAGCAGTCTGGGTTAAAAATACCCCTTCTTTTTCTGTGAGGCTTGCTCTCCTGCGCTGGGTCTGTTTCCCAATCTATTTTATTATGCAGCCAGAAAAATGGTTGTTCCAGCAGAAGTCAAGGGTGACATAGGAGCAGGTATGAGTAATGGGGAAAGAGGTTGATTAAAATTACATTGCTACTATTAAAAGTGCTCGTATAATTGCAAACTTAGCCTGTAAACAGCCAGACTTGCTCTGCTTGAGCAGGCTGTGCTCAAGAGAAGCTGCTTGTAGCAGCTTTATGAATTCCTACGTGCTGCCTGCCTGTGTTTAATTGTATTGTGAATTCTTTGTAGTTTGGATTATGTTTTATATTGATATGGGCCTTGCACATTGGGCTCTGTGCCTGGAGCCTCTATTCAAAGACTTTTCTTTTTTTTTTTTTTTAAAGCAATGCCTCACTGAATGCATGTGAATGTGAGCGGAACTTTGTCTAGTGCACTGCAAAACCCTGTGCAAATAAATAGGATGTACTGTGCAAAAAGCTGCTAAATTTCAACAGGCATCTCATGGGCTGGAATTCAAGAGAATGCTCCTATCCCAGTGATGGTGTTCAGAGTTTATGGCTATGCCTGAAATAAAAATATAGCTTACTCTACTCCTTTTATTCTTTGTTTTCTAACAAAGGAAGGGGACGACTCTTGCTGGACTCTGACTCACAAAGATCAGTTTGTTGATTTGGAAATAATTTGCATTGTATCATCAGTCCTGAAATGACTTAAAGCAAAGTCACAAAAACCTGATTCAGTGGTTCTCTGTATGCTTTTAGAGTATGGGAATGGTTCACATTGGTACTGTGTTCTTTCTTTCAGGAAAGTCATGGCATTATGAATAGATGGAGATGGGCATGTGGAAATGTCTGTAGTCAGTTTAGAGAAGCAGTAGCTGGCAAGGTTTCCTTTTGTACAGGTGAAAATTACTTGGATTCAGGTATATTGCAAGAGAATAGTGTGTTTTACAGTATTTTCATTCTTAACATCCATAACAATCCCTTTTGTATTTGTTTAAATGTACAGTTGGAAAAATATAGATTAAATACATTCTTTATCATTTTGTAGTCAGAGTTCTAGCTTGTTTGTTCAGTACTGAAGAAGAAAAAAAATCACTTTTTAGTCTTTAACTGTACAGAAGGGGTGTGACAAGCTTAATGAAATTATTATTACTACTATTATTATTACTTTGGAAGTGCCCTGTCCCCCCTTGTCTCTTGTGAATGAGAATTGTAGACTATACGGTCGACCAAAGCCAAGAGGATAAAGAAGTAAATGCAAATGTTCACTGTCAGCTTTGAAATGAAACTGTTCATAAAACAACTTGTAAGGTACACTTGTCAAAAGCCTTGTTACAATCACTCTCATTATTTCTGCTGTGCTGACAACATTGTTTCTGTTGTTCTGTACACCTGTTGTTCTGTAACAAGCCAGGTTGTTAAGGAGTTTGCTTAAGTTTGTTTGTAGGTGAAAAAGGAAAAAACTTTAAGACAAGGCTGTAAATAGCCTCGTGCCCTGGCTCTGATGTTTAGGAAGTTCATTCAGTTTAACTTCTAACTAGGAGCACGGCAGATTTTAGAAAGAGAGGAGGGAATGTAAAATACAGGTGCCATTAGAATACACTGTGCTTCTCTTCATCTAGTCCTTTAATGACTGCTTGAAATCTTAAGGGGTGAAGTATTCTCCATCTGAATGTCAGATTATACTGAAACAGCTTTTCGTAAACTCAAGTGATCCACTTGATCAGTTGGGGAAGCTTATCAGAAAGTTGTGGAGAAAATATTCCTGAACATGGACTGGACCATGCTGAGTTCTGGTTTACTCTGAAATTTTTCCCAGTTTTTAAATGAGGTTGCTATTTTATTTTAAAACTGAACATCTCATATACCCCATTTGAACTACATTTAAAAGTATGGAATGGAAAATTGCCTCTGGAGGTGTGGAAATTGTGCAATCTGGTGTTCTTGCTTTTACCCTGTAGAGACTTTATGCATATTGTTGTAAAACGTGATATTTCATCAGTTGCTTTCATCCAAGGTGCTGAAGCATCAGACAAAACTTGATTGAATCTAGAAAGACTTTTGTGATAAGTGAGGGAGTCACTTTTACAGACCGTGAAATTATATGACCTTGGCTCATTCTTTGCGATGACTGCAGTGGGAAGAGATCCAGTCTTCCTTTCCAGTCAGTGGGATGGCATCACACTTTTTGGATATGGTCAGCTGGATGAACCTGCACCTGAATAATGTTTATATAAGACAAAGAAAGTGCGTGAAAGCAAATTGTTTGGTTTAAATGTGAGCAATAGAGTCATCCTGAAGTGAGGCAGAAGAAGAGCAGAAGCAAACCGCGTTTGCTTTCATGATGAGGGCTGTGGTGTTGCTGTAGGTTCAGAAAGGGGGATGTGGCTCCCCTACTAGTTTTGCATATTAACTGGAATATTGAACCAGCACAAAACACTTCGGTTTTGCTTACAGCTTGCTGTGTTAACTGGTAGAAGACATGCCCCTTTTTCTCTGGGGACTGAGAACTCCATACAGAGAGTGAACCAAATCCACTGACAGATCTCTTCTGCAAGGCATTGAAACCCATATGTCAAAAATACTTTTCTTGATAACTTAAATACATACATATATATATATATATATGCACGTAGGTCTAATTTTCTTTTGTATTGGAGACAGTCCAGTTTTCTTCTGTTTTACTGCTGTAGCGTGCTGAGCAGACTGTTAGACACTTGTCTGTGTCTAGTATTCTGGTGTTTTAAAGGAACATTAGTATTAGGCTGAGTACTTTGCTGCTTGCCAAGCTTCTTTGTTGGAAGTATTATTGTCTCCTGTGTTATTCTGATGTTGCACATCCATTGCCTAATGCACTTGGTTGATGGGATCTCTTTTTTTTTTTTTTTTTTAAGCTATTTATATTTGGCAATCTTTCAGGATCGAAAAGAGGACAAAAAGTGCAGTTGCCTTGACCAGACACAGCTGTTTCATCCCTACATGCTGTCTGGATGAACTGCTGTATTTTAAACTGCAGAGATGTCTTGTGGTCCTGGATGGTCTCCAAATGATTGGAAAGATGGTAAAAAGTACATTCTATTGTGGTAGTGGAAAATGTTGATAGAAGATGGAAAAATCCTTACATACCTGTGATTAAACTTGCACATGGATGTGTTGTTTGATTCTGTTTCTCTGTGAAATTACCATTTGGTATTCTGGGCTGATATAAAAAAGCTCTGAGTTACAAACTCATGGCCTGCACAGTGCTGCTTTTTGTGCTGTTCTTGAGCTTCCAGAAAGTGCGAAATAATGAAGACTTTTAGTAATCCCTATTAGCAAAGGAGCTAAGGTCTAGATAACTCTATCTGGAGCAGAAGTATGCCTTCACAGCTGTGTATTATCCTGAATGTATCTTTGCCCATAATATCAACCTCTATTTTGCATTTTGTTCTTCAAACTCCTGCATATTGATTTCTTGGAATTTGAATGAAACATTTATGTATTTTTAAAGTTGGATTTTTATAACGAGATCTGGTTTAAAAAATCTTGTTAGATATTTTTACTGATGAAGTCAGTTAATGTTTTTAGGTAATGGATGGTTTCATGCAAGCTGTTGAGGTTAGGTAGTCTTCTGAATACTGTCCATGCAACATTGTGTTGCCCACACAACCTTTTTCTTTAGTCTCTATAGGCCTTTGCCTGCCCTGGGTCACTGTGTCTGGGTATTTCCTCACTCTAATGCTTATAGGCAACCGTAAATATTCCTATTCTGTACTGTTTCTTGAGTTCTGACCTCCAAGTCTGTCACAAGAACCCTTTGAAAGTCTGGCCCTTCCATAGTCCTTGGAAGGGTATCTGCATAATGAGTGGAAAAGAGTACTTTTGGAACTGCTGCTAGCACTGTGTGAAAGCAAAGGTGCTCCCATTCTTGTGTTCACCCCATGTGCCCAAGCTGTCAAACTGGATCTGCCTCCAATGGGTGAGTCATTAAAAAAGGAAAAGGTACTGGGGAAAGTTATCAGGCAAGTAGTGTAAGCAACATGCAAGATGGCTGGAGTTGTACCCAAAAGCTTACTCAAATTTTGAATAGAATCAAATGGGGGTTTATAATGTACTAATTTCCATGCATTCATCTCTGGATTCAACATATAAGCACAATGCAAGTGGCTTTGACTTCAGTATGAGCCTGTGGGGTAATTTCCTACAGTTATCCTTGAACTTCAGATGCCTCTTTGCTGTCCATTTTCATTCTCCACCCCATTGTGATTGCTCCATTAAGTATGGGGTATAATAGAAATATCTGGCTTTTCCATTTCAGAAACTGTGTTTCACTTTTTCCCTACCACAGTAACTTTGGTCAGGTGAAAGTCTAAGCTAGTTACTTATTTTTTTTTTTTTAAGTGGAGATCTTCTTTGGGATGCAGAAATAAAAAATGGAGTGCCAGGAGAAACTGACTTTACTGCTCTATTTAGTTGTTCTGACTGAGAGGCCTGAGTCTCCAAATAGTGGTATAATGTGCCTTCATGGGTTGCCTGATACTAATACTCATGAGTGTGTTTCATAGTGATTAACCAAACCTTTCATCATGCTGAAGAATGTTAATTTAAACAACAACAGTGTACCTCCCTGCCTATCCCTCAGTGGTTTGAAACTTCCAGCTGCAGCTGTATAAATTACCAGCTCTGGACTGGAAAGATTTAGGATGTGGCAGTGTAGTTGCTTCCTGGAGTGCTCCAAAAAGTACATGTGCCAAGACTGGACGTGGGAGCAGCAGCTTTTATAATGATACTGTCAGCATGCTTTCTTGGGTAGGAGGAGTGTTCTGAGACTTTAGTTTAAAAAGCACTTAGGACATTTCCTTTAAAGTGGTTTTTGTCACCCCAAAGTTCTGTCATCACCTGTCACTGTGCTGCTGCCCGTGTCACGCTTCCCAAAGTTCACGCTGCGCTGTGCGGGTCACTGCCGAAGGTGCCAGCACAGCTGGTTCCTGCTCTCTTGGAAGAGCCTCCCAGGGAGGGTGCAGTTGCTGATGTTTACAATGCTCAGCAGCATGTCCACTATGCTACATGGAAGCTTAAAAAGAGGGGGGAGGGAAGGGAGGGTGTCAATTCTCGGTCAGCTGCCTTTAAAATTTATGCCTGCCTACTGCAATGCAAGCAAAATAGGAGCAGAAGGAATGCATTATTTTGCTGCCTAGGATATCGGCCCAGGACCCAGAGGGTGGGTAGGTTGAGCAAGTGCAAGGCAGTGGGAAACAATGGTAAAGCAGATTAGCTCACGTCAGCATGGGAGAGTGGTGTGGGAGCAGTTCAACTACTGTAAATTGCTGCGTTAGAGGGTGTACAAAATAGTGTGTTGCAACTCTGCACGGGTGTTATCAGTGTTACTACTTACTAATATTCTGAACCCAGCAAGGTTAGAGCTGGTGCAATAAAAATTCCATAAAATGGCATTGATTTTGCAATGTTGTTTTGCCATGGCAACTACAGTGACAAGAACTGAGTGTATGCTATACACAAGATGTAACTGTGGAAAAACACCTCTTCCTTTAATAATTATGAATCTATAAAACTCCTTTCTGATGTATTTTTATGTTACAAAGACGGCCCCATCTACCTGTCTTTGTCTACTGCAGGTGAAAATTATGGTTTAATTTTTTTTGTTTTTTTTTCCCTAGTGCTGAATAGAAACAGGTACATTGCCATTGATTACTTGGTTATGACATGTCTTTGGAAATAAAAAAGGCTTGTCTGCTTTTTTTTTCCATTGGCATGGACTAGGTGAGCAAGATACTACCTATGCAACAAGTCCTGTTCCCTGTTTTTGTAAGGAGTCTTCTCTGGAAGCTGAAGTCTAGCTCTGCTTTTCTGTTTCTGTTTAGCTTCCATGGAGTAACCCCCACTGTGACTATTTAATGACAATTTATGTTGTTCTACTGAGAGGTGGGTAAACACAAACCAAGTCCTTGGTAGCAAACTGCTTCTATTGTGATTAATTCAATGCATGAGAGCCTTATATTCAGTTAACTCTTATGCATTAACTCTCAACTACAAATTGGGATAGACGATATGGTGGAGCCAACTCAGTGACTCAGCTTGCTGCTAGGAGAAGGGGACAGTCTCAGACATTAGACATCTTTGATCCCTTTCATTCAAAGTATTTAGCTGGCACTTGCACTCCCTCTCTCTTTTTAGAACTTACCTATAAACTGAGTATTAAAAATGTGCTTCCTAGGCAGTTTTAAAAACCCAGTCTGTGTTATCTTTTGCAGTGTAGGTAAATAGCAGTCTTTACCCGTCTAGTTCAGTACAGACCTCTATATTCTGTTTTGCTTGGTTACTAATGATGTGTATACACTTTAGAAACACTACAGCTGTAAATAATTCTTACATATCCTTATCAGAACTGTCTCTACTATAGCTGTTTGTAGAGGAAATACAAACAGACTGGGTAAGAGCTCTGTATGTTAAGAAGATGTTGGCTTGTAGATGAAGGAGCAGGGAGCACAGGGGGTATGAGTTAGCATGACTGAGCAGCAGGGCTGAAAATGCTGGATTGTGTTACTGCTTTCTAGCCCTCAGTTTGTGTTTTGTGAAAGTCTGTTTAAAGTGACCTAAAGCTTAGTTGATCTTGTCAAGTAAATCTGAAATGCTGCTTTCCTAGTTGCACAATAAGGTAAGGAGGAAACAGGAGAGTCTCAGTCCTTTGGGAAAGGAGGACATTAACCTGGGTCGGATATGGCGCAGTTACTAAATCAATGCATTACCAAAGGCCTTTGGTAAGGGTAATGATGTACCATTATCTAATGGAAGTGAGGTTGCATTAACAACCCTATTTTGGCTTCTAAGTGAAAGTTGTCCTGCTATGTGTGCCACAGGAGTCACTGTGTATGCAGGTCTAGGTGACACTGTGAGCTGGTGTCACTGGGTAGAATCAAAGGAGCCAAGTGTAAGTTGTGCACTGGGGCACCAAGGAGAAGAGCTTCTGTTCTAAGCTGTATGAGGAACCACTCACTGCAGCAGAGTAGGTAGGTGAGACCAGTTGGCTGAAGGATGGCTGATATTTAAATGCTCAATAAAGAGCTTTTGTTAAGGGCAGGCGAGCACTGAAAGCAAGTTGAAATCTTAGGAACTTTGCCCCTGCTAATGTTTTTTGTTTTCTCTGAAACACTGGAAGTATGGGGAGAGAAAACTGGTGAAGATATACTGATGTCTGTGGTTCTCAAGTCCTAAGTAAAACTGAGAACTCTTTTAGGGATGTGCCCAGAGTCTCATACTTGATTTAAACTGATAACTGGATTCAGACTTGTAAAGAAACTTCCTTCCAGGCTATGGTTGCAAGAACTATTTGCACTTGATAAGTCTTTCTATGTGATGTAGAAGATTAGTCCCTAGGATCATTTCACATGCATCTCTACAACCTCAGGTGATATATTTAAGATATTTAAGATACTGGTGATGACAGGCTTTTTCCTGCCTTACCGTAGCACAATGTAATTTTTGTGGCTTCACATCTCATCTTGTAGAGTGCCCCTGGTGGACAGCGTGATGACTTTTTGAGGTGGAGCATGTGAAGTGTTTGACTCGCTATCTAGTACAGGATTGTCTGTGAGTAGGCGGGACTGGTTGATGATGTGGCCTCCCTACATGACTTCATTATCAGCTTAAAGGGATCTATGACAGGGCTGTTATTCCCACTTTTCTCCCTTTCTGTGGCATTTCAGGTTGTGAGTTTTAATGTATCCTTTGCACAAGCCAGTTCAACCTTTCAAGTCTGAGTTGACTGAGAAATAATAACTTTTTTTCTTTCTCAAAGCCTAAGCTTTAATTTGGATTGTTGAACGGCTGTGGCTTATCCTGCAGCTGCCTGGATCAGACCCACTGGCAGTGATGCTGTGGGACTGCACTGCAGGGGGGCCCTTCCTCATTCAGACACTGGTGACTGGTTCAGTGTATGTGATCCAGGAGAGTGCCCATGTAATTCTGGCTGGGAGCTGGGTACAAAGCAGGGCTATACTCCTGAAATGGTTCCCATAAGAAGGGGATTTTCCATGCCTGTTGTTACTGTTCAGCTTTGCTGTGAAGTCTTCAGTATCTGTTCTTTTAACAATTTATAGAGACGTGTGGAAGCAAATACAGACTGATCCTTATTTTACACAGCAGCAGAGTGAGAAATCTGGACAGACAGAAAACCAGTGTGAAGTGTGGTCGAAATGAAACCTGTTTTCACTAGTTCTGCTACTTAGAGTACTTTAGTCACATAGGCGAATAACAGATTTGATGCTAGTTTTAAAAGCAGAGGATTAAATAAAGAGGTGCTATGTAAAAAATTCAGTAAGGGCAACTCACAAGATAAGCGTTAGATATCTTATTGAATAGTTCCAATGAGGAATTTAAGATGTTCTAATAAAGTTTCTAAGCCTCACTAATCTGTTTGTAGGATGTTGACTGTTATTTAGCAGGGGCAGTGATTATAAGCAATATTATCAAAGAGCAAAAAGCCATCTAATTTTAAGCAGAATGTAGCAAACTTGCATGTGAGATGAATCTTTCACAGACTAGGTCGGATGGTTGAAAGAAGGCATAAAAATGGAAAAGGTGACAGAAACTTCTCTCAGCAAAATCCATAACAACAGGTGACACCCAGCTAAAGTTTAAAACTTTGTTGCAGAACATGGATGAGTAATCCGTGTAATATAATGGGCAGTTTGTAGTTGCTTGCCATGTGACATAAGGGAGTAATGTAGTTAAAATAACTGCAATTATGTAACACACAGCCTTGGGAAATAGGAAGGGCAGAGCTGGTATTTCCCAGGTAAATCTCAAGATACCATCTGTGAAACGTCCTAATTTAATTACCTTCTGAACTTCAAGAGCAGAATTAACAACAGTATACAAAGTGATTCTGAAACATGAAAGTTTCATAATTGTGCCTGAATATGTAAGCCAGTATTACTGCCATTTCTTAAGCTATAATTTTGAAATCAGACCTGCATGTGTCAGTGTTGCTGTAGGCTCTCCCCCTCTTCCAGCAGGGTCTGCAGGGTGGACGATCCTCCAGTCATCACTGTCTTACTGGGCTGGGTGTGATAATCCAGGAGCTTTGCTTTTGAGACCCATCCTGGATGGAAATTAGACCACTGAATTCTGCCCTGAGTTGTCATAATCTCCAGACATTTTCTGTCCTTTTTAATTATAAGCTTTTTTCTCTAATGTATATTTTAAATTTTAAGTGTTTTAAGGTCATATTGAATTGAAAATTGTTTTTTGGAGTGACAGAGCTTATATTAGATTGTTTCATTCTGGTTGGTTTTTTTTTTTTTTTTNCCTTTATGTGCTTATTTTGTTTAGTAGCCATTAACATGAACCAGTTTTTGTAAAATTACTATTTAAAAGCAAATCTTGATATCTGTTATATTATTTGAAAACTATGTAAGGGGAATAAATGAGCATAAAAAATGGCAAATATCTTTCGTGTGGGTTAAGCAAAGGAATGTGAAAAACTTCTTGTTCTAATTTAAAAATTAGGGGTATTTGAGGCATACCAGTAATTCCCATTACAAAAATCACTAATAGTTTTGTGAGCTAAGTGAACTTGAGCACTTCCAGCAGCTTGTTTCCTTACCACTTCTCATCGTCAGACATTCTGATATGGCTTGCTGTAGTATTTGTGGCATTTTTGGTGGTGTTAACAATCTTATCTGGCCTTGTCTCTCCAGTAAAGGTAATGTTCCAACTTGGAACTGGTTCTGCCAAGCTGTATGGCATAGCTCAGCTGCACTTAGTGGGCTCTTCCAGCTGTCTGCTGAGCTGCAGGCAACCAGAGCACAGCAGATTACTCTGCTCTTTAACACAAACACTTTCCTCCTTTGCCTCACTTATATCTCCTTTGCCCCACTTGTGTCTCCTTTTCTTACAGTGGTGGAGGCACATTTGTTTGAAGATATCTTCAGAAATTATGCTACTACAATGGCTTGAACACAATATTATTTCCATTGACAGAAAGAAAAGTAATGCTTGTTTCTTTTGAAGAGCTGAATATCTTACATGCATTTTTAGGTGATTTTGAAACTTGTTTTCCAATTGCATGTGTTTGAGAGGACTGCCTCTGTTATTTGGAACTTTTCAAGCTGGCCAGACTACTTATATGGCTGCATTTTTGAGTTTATGTAAATTGTTTGCAATACACTGTTTAAAATAACCCAATTTTGAAAATGAGTCTGCTTGTGTTACCTAATTTTGAGAGAGTTTGCTACAAATTGGAAAATCTATTGTGCATTTTAATGGCATTTTAAAATTTTGATATGAGCAGAAAGGGGAGGTTTGGAAATAAAAGTGCTGATGTATTGATTCTGTAAGTACATTAGCAGGTAGGTAAACCAAATGTATGTTTTCCTGACTGAACTAGGGCTACACAAATGCATAATGGGCAAATGAGTTTATAGTATGAAGATCTAAAACTGTGTATTTAACAAATGGCCTTCTCTGGCCCCAAGTCTTTGACCTTTCTTTCCAGTCTCTCAGAAGATAACTTCTAGCCTACTGCCAGACATTTTGGAAGATTGTATTATGGCCAAAGCATTATCAGTTTACTTCTTAACAACACAGTTGTACTATAAAAAAACAGTCTTTCAAAAATGGTTTGTTTTTTTTGGAAGCACAAGCTAGTTGTTTATCTTGTGTGTAGGTATGTAATTTCCATTTTTTTCACTCTTCCATAAAAAAAATGCAGGCCTTGATCATATTATTTTCCAGTGTGTATGAATGTGTGTGAACTAAGTGTAACAAGGTAAGACAAAATATTTTTCATGCTGCCATTAACTCTTCTTTTGTATGTGGTTAACAAAAAATTATCTTGAGAATCTAACATTAATGTAAACTATTGTTCACAGAAGTGGATTTATGAAGGAAAGCTGGGTAGCTAGTTAATAAAATAGGTAGAATTTTAAAACATTGAAAGTGAAATAGTAATGTCATATATAAAAGTTGGTTTTAAATAAACCTTTTAACTGTAGGAAAGCTCTGAACAGCACTGTCTTTCTTGGAGACATTATTTCTTAAAGTAATTGGAGTTAACTTACTGTATTTTGCTTACCTTTAGATTCCAACTCAGATCAGTCACTATTGAGTGGTGAGGCTGGGACTGCTTTTTGTGTAAATCCTTCCCTCAACTTACTGAACTACAGAAACTTTCAGAAGTAGTTTGGTAACTGTGGTGAGTTGTTTCTTGCTTAACTATGAACAGAAAAGAAATCTTGAAGGCTGAGAACCTCTGCTGTCTAAACTTTTGAGGACTGTTTTAAAGGAAGAGGAGCTGTGAGTGCTGGGACAAATCCCTCACCATCAGTATGGCAGGGGCCAGTTTCACTATTTTCATCATCTGCCTTTCTACTACAACTAGAAGAAATTTATTGGAAATTGTTCAGTTCCAGATAAAAGTCTTGCATTTGGCCTCAATGTCTAGCAGGCATAAGAATTGCTATTTAAACACCAACAGCACATTTGTCTGACTTCTGATACAAAAATTAAAGTGGAGGAGTCTAGTGGGTAAATGTGAAGAATTGTCTATTGTGAGTTTGCAGTTGTTGAGTGACAACTGTAAGAGGGTGTCATAATCAACACCCCAAGCCCATTGTTGACCCATCTGGGTGCCAGATGCTCACTAAAGCCTCTCTCTCACTCCCCTTCACAGCTGGACAGGGGAGAAAAAATACAACAAAGATTCATGGGTTAAGGTAAGGATTGGGAAAGATCACTCACCAAATAGCATCACAGGCAGAACAGACTCAAATGAAAGGTAATAATAGAATTTATTACTAACTAAATCAGAGGATGATAATGAGATGCAAAAGGAGACCTGAAAACACCTTCCCCCCAACCTTCCCTCCTTCCCAGCTCTGCCTCCTCCCTTAGAGTGGTGCAGGGAGATGGGGAATGGGGGCTGTGGTCAGTTCATCACATATCCCTCCTGCTGCTGCTCAGGGAGAGGAGGCATCTCCTGCTCCAGCATGGAGTCTGCCCCAAGGGAGACAGTTCTCCATGAACTTCTCCAGAGTGGGTCCACTCTCACGAGCAGCAGCCATACTGCACCTGCTGCAATGTGAGTCCCTCCCATGGGCAAACAGTCTTCCCAACCTGCTGCGACGTGGGTCTCTCTTTCCACAGGCTGCAGTCCTCCAAGGACAGGCTGCTCCAGCCAGGAAGCAGGGCCTTCTCTCCTCTCTGGGTCTTCCACTGGATCACAGCCTCCTCCAGGCATCCACCTGCTCTGGCATGGGCACCTCCCATAGGGGCTGCAGGTGGATCTCTGCATTCCCCATGGATCCCCATGGGCTGCAGGGGCACAGCTGCTTCACCATGGTCTCACCACGGCCTGCACAGGAACCTTGGCTCTGGCACCTGGAACACCTCCTCCCTCTCCTTCTGCACTGACCTTGGTGTCTCCATGTTGTTTTCCCTCACAAATTCTCACCTCCTCCTCTCCTCTGACTGGGAGCAAAAACCCCCACNTCACAGTCTTGTCTCAGGCATCCACCTGCTCCAGCGTGGGTCTCCTCCATGGAATACAGGTGGATCTCTGCATCCCCTGGGACCTCCATGGGCTGCAGGGCTGCAGCTGCCTCACCATGGTCTCACCATGGGCTGCAGGGAAACCTCAGCTCTGGCCCCTGGAGCACCTCCTGCCCCTCCTTCTGCGCTGACCTGGGTGTCTGCAGGGCTGTTCCTCTCACGTGTTCTCACTCTGCTCTTTGCTGGTGGCAATTACAACTGCACAAACGTTGGGTGCTTTTTTTTTTTTTTCTTCTTACATCTGTTATCACAGAGGCATTATCACCATTTTTAATTGGCCCAGCCTTAGCCAGCAGCACATACATCTTTGAAGCCACCAGAGACTGGCTCTGCTGGACACTGAAGAAGCTTCTCACAGGCTCTCACAGAAGCCACCCTGTAGCCCCCCCACTACCAAAGCTTGGCTATGCAAACCAAATACACTGATATTAAATGGCAATCGATTTAGTGCCAGAATCTACATTGAATATTCTGGATTTTTAAGAGCATGTTTTGAAGTAGGTTTCTTGTCTAACTTTAGTCTTGGTCAGCATGTGCTAGCCAGTCTGAGCTTCAGTAGTGCGAGGGTGGGAAAACTGAGTGGCAGTGAAATCAGTAAGCTACTTTTCATACCAAAGAACCAGTTAAATATAATATGTTTATTTGTACTCAGTGAATATATTTGTTGAGAAATTGAGCCATGCTCTGTGCAAGGTTTCTGTGGGCTTTGGTAGAATTCTGTTATAACCACTGCATGAAATACTTTCAGTTTGCCATGCCTTTTCTCTTGACAGACTGTTCTCATGTGTCTGAAATGGAAAGAATACTGGATTAAAAGGATTTATTTATTGTAATTGGTCTAACAATTTAATACAATAGTTATTTATAAAGTAAACATTTTTAATGGCTCCTCCCCAGCACCAGTTATGGCTGAATTGCTTGGCTGTCACAGTTGAGCACTCTGAAGTACCTGGTGTTCAGGACAGGGTTGGATTTACGTGTGTTTGATATCATCCATAGTTGGCTTGTGGAGCAAGGTGACAATAATATTTATAATTTGCCTCTAACCATAAAATGCTTTCTCTCATGTGATTGCTAATGTCAAACGCAAGAGTCCTCCTCATGTTTCCATTAGTAAAGAAAGAGGATGCCCCTTACTTCTTGTTTTGTCAGCACCTTTATCAGCATAGAGTGCTGAAGCAAATACTGTAATATGAATACAGAATGCATGAAAATGGTCAGCATGAAGGCAGTGTTATTACATTGGGAAATGCTGATGCTGGAGGATGATATTTCTAGAAAATATGAACTTAAAAGAGATTTGCAGAGGGAGTATTTTCCAAATGTGAAATTGATGGTGGTTTCAGATATTCAGAGACACAGGACAGAAGTGCAACCAGGAAAACAAGTGGGCAGCAAAATGAGAATGGATTTAAAGTAGATCAGTTGAACTCTAATGGAGGCAGGCTTGTCTATGTTGCATCTTGCTATGCAGGGTGAGCGTAGTGGCTAAAAATTCCTGCAAAATGGCAGTGAATAGGTTGTACTTATAGAAGTGGAAATAAGAGTGAAATTGTTTTTCTGGACTGTTAAGGTGAAGCCAAATGAGAAGATGATAGTGGGGAGATCCGAGGAGAGCGATGCATTACCATCATGAGGGAAGAACTGGCTCTCTCAGCCTGCAGCTGGCTTAGCTGGAGGAGATGCAGGAAGGGAGCTGATTTCAAGGTGTACTGCAGCCTGAAATGATAAATAAATACTACTAGTAAAGGTGAATACAGTGTAAAGATTGTGGAGGGGTATTGAGAGAATTCGTATGATAAAGTGAAACACTGAGTGGGTAGGAGAAAAACACCATCAAATGTGCTGGGATTTTTTAAAAGGTATTTTCTAGAGGAAATGAGGCAAGGGAAAGGCTGATCAGTGCTTGATTGTGGAGCAAAAATCAGTATTCATATAAGAATACTTCTCTGAAAAGTTTTACATAATTAGGAGGTACTGCATGCAAAGTGGATGTGCTGGATAATTTTTGTGGGTTAATGGTATTGCCATTGGTACTATGACATTCCATGATTCTGGTGTGGAAACAGTTGATTCATCACAGTGGGATTTGCATACTAATTATAACATGGCTAATTATTGTATTTAAAAGGAGTGTGCTGACATATTGGTACCTTTTCTCCTTCCCACATAACTTAGAAATACTTCTTATTTAGACTTTTTTTTTTTCAATAACAAATGTTGCAAAGTTGAACTTCCTCCTATATCAGCGGCTTGGACTTTAAGTGGAGATGGTGATAAAAAATAATTTAGGCACCTGTTTTTTATTCATATTTACCTCTTAACTGTAATGGTTAACCACAGCACAGTTTCTTGAGATAACACTTTACAGCACGGAAGCACCTGGTTTGTATGTAGAGATTGCAAAATCATATTGTTGTGCATAACAGCTCTGCTATAAATTAGACCCAAGGATAGTGGGATGTGGCCAGCTAGTGCTTCCTGATCTGTATTTCACATATGGTGCTCTGTTAGCCTTTTCTCTTTTTTTACCATTCTGCTTCCTGAAAATCTTTCACAAAAAACTGTATTTATTTTTCTGTATTGACAAAAATCTGTATTTCTGTTTTGTCTTGTTTTCTGCAGGCAGCATCATAAAAATCAAGTGAAAATGGCCTTTAGCAATCTGACATCAAAGGCGATACTACTGTATGATGAATGGATTAAAGATGCCGGTGAGTCATTTAAATCTAAAACTTACTAACTCCCAATAATTTTGAATAGCAATGTGTAGCTATGCTAGGTGTGCTGTTTATCAACTTAGAAGCAGATTTGTCATCCTGTGAATATTTTAAAGACTTGCCAGGTTACCTATTAACATGGCATTTTAAAATAGGAAGTAAACAAAACTCAGGTAGTTTATGGATATAAAGTCAGAGTAAATAAAGTGCAGACAGTGATTCTCCTGTCAGTGTCTCTGGTTACTGAATATATAGTTTGAGTTTTTCCTATGGTGCTGAATATATAGTTTCAACTCTTTTTCATTACCAAACAATTGCATTTTATCACTTAATTACTATACATTGTGTTACTGCATTTTGCTTTTGCAAAATAAAAAAACCCAAGCCCTGATAAGTTTCAGTATTTTGAAATTAATCCTCAGAGTAATTAACTCTGTCACAGTGGTAATTTGAAAAGGAATGTTTGTCTCTTATTGCAGTTAGTAAGGGATATTAATCACATTTTGCTTTTATGTTGCCACTCTCTTATTCTGTTTGCTAACCAAAAGCTGATAGAGAAGACCTCAATTTTGGGGTTAAGACCCATCAGTCTCAGTGTTTCTCACTGTGGTTGACAGATAGTGACAGGGATTAGCTAATTTCTGAAAAAAAATTGAGAAGTAGTTAAGGTTTGATAGATAAGATTACGGATTTATCTTTTTCAGCATAGCTGAGCACCACTTTTTTTGTTCTGTAAAAGCCCAGCCTGCAAGTGAGCAGGGAGTTAATTAGCACGACTCATGGGGTGAAGTGGATTGGGATGGAGTGAGCATTTCTGCTGCAGTGTCCATGACTCCAAAACTTGAGTTGTTTCCATGCCCAACAGTGCTTGTATTTGGCATTTTGTATGATAGTGTTAGTGGTGGAACATGGTTTTCTCAGGATCAGGCTGGGAAGAACAGTGGAAAGGGTTTGCTGGGAGCAGGGTAAGGGTGTATATAACAAAAACAGTCAGTTGTGAACAGATGGTGGTTCTCCTGCAGCACACACGAGCAGATTCCTCATGCTGTGGGTCACAGTCCTCCTTGGTCTGTGGGCAGCAGCACTGGCACATCACGAGCTGTGAGCAGCATTGTAATCTACTCTCCTCCTCAATCTGTTTTTACACTTCTAGTGGCTGTTAACCACATCAGAAGGTCTCATGGGTGAAAGGTTGCTTGAATGCTGTGGGTTGAAAATTTGCTGACTTGAAACATTTGGCTATGAATTAAACACTTGACAAAAATAACAGTAGTGTAATTTTACCCTTAAAATACAGCAGCAAGCCATGAAAGCAACTGAGTCAGTAATTAAGTTTGGGATCATTCTAAACCAAATCTTCCAAAAGTCAGTATAAAAAAAAAAGAAAATAAAGATTATATGAGGTTTGTATCACTTCACCTGCTTATGGAAAAATGTGACAGTCTTTGGTGATCTAGGAGTCTGTGATGAACCACAAAAGGGTGCAGTGGAATTATGGTGATACTCAGATGAAATACTTGTCTGCCTCATCTGCAGGGAGAGGGAGGGGGTGTGCTTAGGAGGAGGTGCCTCTGCAATACAGCTCTCTGGCATAACTGTGGGGAAACTTGCAACATTTGCTTGTCCTATTATAACTTTCTTGTTGTGTGAAAGTGTGTGCTTTGTCGTGCTGTAAAGACAGAAAATCACTCGTGATTCTGTCTCCTTTCCGTTATATCTGAGGAAAGAAGTGCTGAATCCTCCATGGGTTAAATAGTTATCCAGTCAGTATGGATTTGAGGTGAATGCACTCTGAAACATGATCAGTGACAGAAAAACCTAGATCATCAGGAATGAAATACTTTTCTGTAGCTGTTTTAGTAAATACTGTAGACATCTAATTTCTTTTTTTTCTCCCCCTACCCCCTCTAGATCCAAGACTGGAAGGCTGGCCACTCATGTCTTCACCTTTTCCAACAACTTTTATCATTGGAACCTATGTTTATTTTGTCACTTCCTTGGGACCCAAACTCATGGAAAATAAAAAACCTTTTGAACTCAGGCAGATCATGACATTTTATAATTTTAGTGTGGTAGCCCTCTCTTTATATATGACTTATGAAGTAAGTACTATGTTTGTAATGTATTTATACATTTCATATCTTTAACAACTAACTTTTAATAAATTTATTAATATAATTTCCACACTGCAATTCTCAAAAAAATATTATTATCATAGCAGTAATTATCATCCTCCAAGCTGTATGATAAATTTGTAATTCTTGGAAAAAGAGAATAAGTCATACCCAGAAAGAGAGAACATGAAGCATTTTGTGTTATTATATGTAATTTAAAAAGTTTAAAGTTTTCATCATTTAAATTCTTTGTACTGCAGCAGGTAAAGCAGACAATATGCTTTTCTTAGTATTTTATAATTGTTTCTGTCCTACTAGGTGATAATGTGACAACCTGCCCTTAAGGGAAAGGAACAACAACTGATATTTCAAACGCTGTATAGAGTATGTCTGCTATGAAATAATCTTCAGTTAGATCTGACTTTTAAATGATAGAAATCAATGACAGAGGTCAACAAAATCTAATTCAAGGCATTTTCTTCCTTTAAATGAACAAACAAAACCCCTCTAAACAAAAAACCTCCAACTTCTGCCCCCTGCTTTCCCCTCTAAGCCCAAATAATTAGTATCTTTAACACTGATTTTCCCCACACCCCAAAATAGCAAATTCTCTTTTTTTTTCAAAAGCAGTGTTGAGATTTTGCTGCTGTTGGGCTTTAGTTGTTTGTTGGGATTTGGTGGGCTTTGGCAGGGTTTTTTGAAGTGTAGCTGTTTGTTGATGGCATTGTGTGAATGACAGCCTTACACGTTTGCTTGGTGAAGCATCACCGTGCTGGTACTGACCCTGTGTGTGACTCCCAGGCTATGTGGCTATTTCAGGTTTGGCAAACTAGTAATAAACTGTCAGATTATTGTGCCAAATTGGCAGGATATGTTCCTGTTAGCTTAATTTGCATGAATCTTACCATGAGTTACAGTGAACTACCTGACATTTCTTCTAACCTCTGAAGGTGCTGCAGAAGCAGCTACTTTGTGTCATGACTGTTGTGTGCAGAGGGGTTGGCAAGATGACCACTTTTGCTATTTAGACATTTTTTTTAAAAAGACTGCCGAATTTCCTTTTGGAATTTGGTTCCAAGTTTGGTTTTGGTTATGAACCTCAGAAACAAACAAACAACAACAACACCAAAAAAAAAAAACAAAAACAAAAACAAACAAAAAAAAAAAACAAAAAAAAAACAAAAAAACAAAAACAAAAAAAAACCAAAACAAAACAAAACAAAAAAAAACACCAAAAAACCCACAAAGAAACAATAAAAGAAAAAAAATTAAACTTCTGTTAGTGTCTGACACTGGCATGGTATTCAATAAGTCTACTGTAAAGACTTCCATGTTACAATTTCATGAAAGAGTGCATGGACAGAGTGTAACTGATTGAATTTCTGCTATTGTCTGGTGGTCAGAAAGAAGCTGATTATTTTCCTTTTTGGAACCAAGTCATTTGGTGGGTGTTTTAGTGCTGGTGTTCCAAAGAAACTTGTTTTTTTAAAGCAATCAGTTCTTTCAGGAAATTAAAAGGACTAAAGCCTGCTTCAGTTAGGAGAGGTGAAGCTCTTACCATGCATGAGTGGATGGTGAGAAGCATGAGAAGCATGACAAAGATATAGAATACAGATGTCATAGTGGCTGGCAGTAGAATAAGCCAACTATAATACTAATATGGTTGCTCTTGTCCAAACTTCAATATATTCCAAGAAAAAAGATTACATTATATTTAGTACATATAGTCATGTGCTCTCAGTTATAGCTTCTCATCACTCATATGAGTGGAAAACTAATTGAACCATGAAGTTTAACTAAGCAGAATTTTAGAGACTATGGTATTAAATATACGTCATGCATATTGATTTGTTCCTTGTCTTTAATGATAATTAGCAATGGCTTTCTGTTGTGCTGGATTTGTTAGAGTATTAAGATGCTGTGTTGTATTCTCTTTTGTATTAAGATAGTTAGCTGTGATAGCAATTTTCAAAATAATTATATTTGGTTTTGTGGTCTTACTTACACAGTAAGTTGTTTTTTAACATTGGTTTTGAGATGCATCTCTTTCTTCTCTTCAGTTACTAAAGCTGAAATAATGGGTGTAGGAAGAAAATTCTTGTCTATGGGTGTGGTCCTGGAATTAGAAATTCATTAATCTGCAACAGCAAAGGATTTTTGTGGTAGCTATCCCACACACAGGTAGATGATTGACAAAGTTGCCGATTTAAGGTGTTTTTAATATTGTTTTTCCCCTCCTGCTTAGTGATTGCAAAAGTAATCCAAACTTAATGAATTTTTCAAAAGATGTAAAGCTAATCTTTGCCCTTTTTTTCCTCCAGTTTCTTATGTCAGGCTGGGCCACAGGATATTCATTCCGGTGTGATATCGTTGACTACTCGAGGTCACCGACAGCTCTAAGAGTAAGTTGCCAAAGACAAAGGTGAATTGTTATCACAGAACAATAGAATAGTTTGGGTTGGAAGTGACCTTGGAGATCATCTAGTTCTAATGCCCCTGATATGAGCAGGGGCAACTTCCACTAGGCTAGGTTGTTCAAAGTAGTGTGTTATACATTTACTTTATTTTTAGAAATGCTTTTTGAACAGCCTACTTTTTGAATGCATTGTTGTAGATTGGAATGCACTAAATGGAAATACCCTTTTGCATAATGTAGAGCACGTGAATTAACTGGAGGGATGCTTTGGTTGGTTGGGAGAAAGAAAGAGGCAAGGAATTCATTGGCTTGTTTTTGTTGGTTTTAAAATTCCTTTAACCTTAAAAATTGATTTGTGTTTTTAAAGAAAAACCAATCAAACTACACATTTAAATATTTCTGTCAACCTTGGAACATCACTTGGCCCAATACTTTCCTTTATATATAAACTCATTTGTCCTGCTATGACTTTTATGGTTTGACAATTTGATTTTTCTTCTTGCAGATGGTGCGAACTTGTTGGCTTTACTTCTTTTCCAAGTTCATTGAATTATTAGACACTGTAAGTATTTGTAGCCTAATAAAATAATTAGGTCTGCTTCTTTTCCACAGCAGAAGAACTGGTGCTGTTCAGGGATGAGGATATATGTTGCTTTTTATTTAATCCTCCAACCTTCAATTATTAGAATAGAATCATGATGTTTACCCCTATTATCTCTTTGTATCTCATTGTCTTTTTACACTGTTCTTCCTTCATTATCAGGAAAAATGTTAATGAGGGAACAACACACCTTTAAATATATAGGAAGTCTGGATAATTTGTCTGTTTAACAGCTGAGTACACTAATCTGTTATGCTATGGCAGTGCTTGTCTCAACACTGCAGATTAAAAACAGTTGATCCTGCTGAATATTTTTTTCACATCATCTTCAGATTTTATCTTCCCCATTCATATCATCAGCAGCTCTGAATGCAGATCAAAATTGGCATACCTACTTGCTCTAAATTCCTGAGATTGTCTTGAGTGTTGTGAGTACAGGGACATTTGATGTCAGGCTGGCACTCTAACCTGTTTCAAACAAAGTCTGAGCAGCAATGCATTGAAGCAGAATGCAGACCTCACTCACCACCAGCAGCCATTTTCCCAAGACTGGCACCAGATAGGACTGACTGAGATATTTTCAAAGCAGCTTCTG